>VYXH01011832.1:881527-916964 GCA_013397275.1 Burhinus bistriatus | reverse complement strand
CGGGAGGCACCTGCTTGCCGGGACGCTCGGTGCTGCTCGAACCCCCCCAAACGCTCCCGCCGTGGACCGCCGAGAAAAGAGTCCTGAAATAGTTTGCCACGTATAAAACAACCCCATTGGTTTTGAACTAAATACTGAGTATTTGCAAAGGTATTTTTTTAAAGTCGTAATTTTTAAGATCATCTGGAACAGGAACTAGAAAATTCAGTTCAGATCATTCCTATGCTGCCAATATCTTATTTGCATCTGACAAAAAAAGCACAGTTTTATCAAGTATTTGCTAACAACAATTACACCAATAAAAAGAGAGAGTGAGAGTTTTCTCTTCACGTTTCCTTAGAAAAATTCACTCGCTTGATCTTTAGGATCAGGATATTATTTCAAACTAAAATGATCATTTCCATGCATTATTTTTTTTTCTGAAATAAAGAATGATTCTGAGAAACTTAGAAAATAATACATAATACCTCTAATAAGGTGACATATAGATTCATTGTCCAAAAGCTGTTAAGAAAGAATCTAAATCTTAATTTAAAAGGCCAATTTTGTTTGATTGATGCAGCAGAAGTAGGTAATTTAGATACCCGGCAGCACTGCAACTCCGATACTCTTCTTGCTTCTTTGGAAATACATATTTTCAAGAGCTAAAGAGCACAACAAAGTACTAGATAACTCCAGTCAGCAAGTCCCAACTTATCTGTTTAGTCTTTTTTCTAATGTAAATGTTTGTATTTCTGTTTCTATTGTCCGTGACTTTTAACTCTAGTTTCTTTTCTGCACTGTGTAATTTTTATACTTGTTTCTAATATTTTCTTCACGTGTCTTATCGCTGAGGTTGCCTTCAGTGTAATTTGAAAACGGTGATTTAAACTATTTGTCCTGCACGAGACAACTGACCCTGGATTCACAAAGGTTTTTCACCCCTTAAAATGTTAGCCTTCATTTCCTTAAACGAACATGCAAACATTTGCATCACAGGGAGGTGAGGGTAATGCCCCAATTTTCCCCTTTCCCTTTCTTGTGTCTTTAATATATGTGTATGCATGAGGGTTTTACGGTAACTTTTTAAGAACTGGGTGAGCACGTTGGCTTTGCAATTGCTGACCTTGTGAGCCAGCGTGCCTCATGACACAACACTGTGCGAGGAGAAAACTCACTAGCTTCAACATTTTGAGCAGGGACTATTTTATGCCAAGATCAGGGAAATGTGAAAAGCGCAATGCTGAGTGTTGCACAGGCCACAGAAACACGTTACGGCACACAGAGGAGAACAAAAATCCAAAAGCCTGGACCAAAGAGGACTGGGAAAGAGGAAGTCGAAATAGATACGTAAAGAGGGAATTTTGACACAGTGATTTTAACTTTGCATGTGGAAGTGAAAATAAGGGTTATTGGTGACAAGTGGGAGAGCACTGAAGTGAGAAATGCAGCCTCCTGCAGAAGGAAAGGCTGTGAAATACCTGAGACTGGAAACCTCTCTCATGTTATGGGAGGTAGCTATGGCTGGGGAACAAGCGTCGGAGAGAGACCAAGTAAAGGAGCTGCTGATGCTGTTTGGAAAGAACAAGTGTGATTAGAAACTAATAGAAATAAGACTGGGCCGTGACAAGTTTCAGCCAATTATAACTGCATGGACATAAGCTAGAAAACGCTAAGAGGAAGGAAAAATACCAAGCTGCAACTTAGAGGACATGATGCAGGACTACTTCCTCTTAGAATGTGTAAAAAGGGAAATAAAAACTAGCTAGATTTTTTTTCTCTTTTTTCTTTTTTTTTTTTTTTTTTGTTGTAGTCCTGAGGTCACTACTGTAGACTTAATTGGTGGAACAGCAACAGACTTTAAGTCTGATAGGGGACCTAATTCAAGCTCTTAGTTTTGCCACAGTAAATCAAGAGACACACTGGACATCCTTTCAATTGTAGTAGGGTAAAATTGTTTTGAGAATTCAGTCCTGCTCAAGAAGATAAGATAAAATTATTTTTTTCATCATTTGACCAGTGTGAACATTGTAGATACAAGTCAGAAAATTTAAGGTTAGGAATCTATATATCTCTCAGCACTTTGCATCAAAAATGCAGCAAATCCTGTGTTCCTGAATATTTGTTTGATAGATGCTGGCACCAAGGAACTACAAGGCAAACATTTCGGACAAGGTGAAAGCCTTTGTCTGAGCAATTGCAGTTTTCCTTAGTTCAGATCACAGTTTCCGTCCGTCAGGTCACGGATGAGGTCTTAAGTCAATGATTTGCTTTCATACTTCTAAAAGGAAAAAAGAAATTGTTCAGTAAGTTGCGATTAAACATTTGGTTGAAGCCTGCTTTTCCATGGACTTATTCTGAATTTACCCTGGGACAGCTCTGTTCAGAGTGGTGGGAGGAAAAGACAGGGACCTGGTGCAGCTGTGGGGACTCTGATCCTCTGCACCCACGAGATGATTGGCTTGGTTTTGTTTTCTCTTGAATTTTACATTTCCATCATTGTGATGACATTGCTGTAGCCTAAAAGTACTGCTGCTGATGTAAATCAGACCAGAATTGGTTCCTGTTGCTTGAATTTATTTATTGGCAATTACAGAAGTATATTTTGGAATGCTTATGTCATGTATTTTTCGTGTCGGAGTACACATTATGCTGTGTATCTCAGATGTGCGTCAATGTTAAGAACTTTTCCATAGCTCTACAAACTAAGAACGGAAGCGATTCCTGTTTTGCCCAAACAGCTTCTTAGTCTGCATAGATTTTTGCTGTTGCTGCTTTTTCCTATTTTATCATGTTACTTGTTGATGTTGTGCAGCTGAAAATAAATGTCATGTAAGGAAGCTGAGGATTCTGCTCTTTGATTTCATAGGTGGTAGCCCTGGGAGACGTGCCCGATGGGACGCTGGTGACAGTGATGGCTGGAAATGATGAAAACTACTCTGCAGAACTCAGAAACGCCACAGCTGCCATGAAAAACCAAGTAGCAAGGTTCAACGACCTCCGATTTGTGGGTAGAAGTGGAAGAGGTATGTGTTTGTTCTCAACTACACTTTGTTCATGTTCATCAGTTATGTCAAGTTCAGGTTATCTGGAGTGAATTTGAAGGCAGCGTCTATCGAGTTTTCTGCGGCAGGGAATGCTGCAAGATCTGGCATAGGCCGATTCCAAAGGCATAGAATTAGCTATATGGTTTTCTTGCTTTATTCTAGCCCGTCCTCCATGTCACTTCCATTTTTAAACGGTGACATCTCATTTTGGGAAAAAAAAAAAATCACAAGTCACATTTTAACTCCAGAAGCCATTCCGTCAAATTTAGAACAGCACAATATTACCCATGTTTAAGTTTAAATAATGTATTTTCAATTTAAAATGAGAATTTCCAGCTTGTGTAAAGACTCGTGACCATCTTGGGTCTCCCAGGCACCCTCTGCAAAAGCTGGTCTCTAACAGAGCGAGTCAACCTAAAATTACAAGTAATGCCTGCATAGATGTAAAATTTTTCTGGCTTTGCCATGGCCTGATGAAGGCACAGGGCACTTTTTCTGACCTTTCTTTCTCTGAAATCGATATAGAACAATATGCAGTAGTCCTGTTATTTAATGTGCTCCGGCAAGGTGCGTAGGATAGAAGAGAACAGATGAGCTTGCTGTATCTGACTTGCTGTATCTCTGTGATAACCAGTAATTACTAGTACATAGTAAATAAAAAGGTCTTATGAGCCTAAGTAACAAGTAACAAATAAGAGTCGAAGCTGGCTTAGACTAGAACTACATAAAAATGTTGTTAGGAAGCGGCAAATAGTATCTGACACGTGCGGCTCACGTCGCATGTGAGTGGGCAGGTGTACAAAACTCAATCCAAAAGCCCGTAAAATCAACAGAAGGACCCTTTGCAGCTTCACTCTTTGGCTCTCGTCCCTAATCTTAAATCCCATAAATTCCAAGCAATGATGTTTACCTTTGTATTACAAGATTATTTTAAGCACCCCTCTTGCATTACTGCCCTTGTTGCTGTGAGTGGAGTCCCTTTGAGGGGGTTGGGGGGGGTTCAGTCAAACCCACAGAAGAGAAGCTGGTGAGCTGTTGCTCAGAAAAAGCTTGGAGAAAAGGCCAGCCTCTGTCTTTTAAGGTCAAGAATTAAAAGCTGTCACATCTTCCATGTGGCTACATCTGATATTTACTTATGTATTTTTCTTCTCTTTCATTCATTATCTTTAAGTAAAATCAGAATGTAACATTATGGTGTTCCAAACACAGCAGTGTTATTTAGGGGCAATTCAACGATGTAACACTCACCGATCAAAATTATAGTGTCTACTGCACTTAAGTAGGCTTCTGTATACTACCTTTCTGAGTAATTTGTGCGCTGGTGTCTCTCTGAACCAGATTAAATACTCGGGGCTCACTGAGCCCTCCTCACCGTTTTCCCCTCCCTCTCTCCCTGTGTGAGCCCGCAAGCCATCTCCTGATGCGTGGTGGCATGCACGGTGCTTGTGAACACGGACGGAATTGCGAGCATGCTTCAGGAGAGTTACAAAGGTGACCCACTTCTGCTCGCTCGCTCGCTCTCGAAATGTTTTATTCCAAATGGGAGACGGGTCCGGCTTCAGAGTGAGGAAGTTGTCCTGATTATACACAAGAGCCTTTATTTGCCTTTGACATGAAATGCATCTGTAGATATTCTTCCAATATACGTACAGTCAGCAGTTGTGGAAGAGCATGGCTCCATTGAAACATAGGTGCAAGCAGTAGATACATTTTAAGAATAAAATACCAATCCTGTCCCTCTGTATCCTGCAGCATTTTTAGCTGAGGATACAGAGGAAGATGTCTTTTAAAGTGTGTTGTTTGGGCTGTCTTCAAAATGCACTTGGTGGAAAACACCCGCAGCTGAGAACGTCGCTTCATAATGCTAGCAAAGAATAATAATAGGGTAATGCAGAGAAAATTATATCCATTTACTGAAAACATGAGAGATGCTGTAATGTCTAAAAGTATCAGTCATTAAACATGTTCATTTGTTATATTAAAGGTACCACCTTTTCAGTAAATGGAATTTGCATTATGATTCAGAGATGACTGTTTAGAAGATTCAAATGAATAGCTGGCAAAGTGGTGGAGAAGCTAATAAAAACAAACCTGTAGTTCAGTTCCTGGCCATGGTAATGAAGCTAGAAATCATAACAGTGAACTGTGTGAGTTTCAAGGTCAAAATCCAGCGGCTGAGAGAGAGAACAGTCCCTATTCATACAGAAGAGCTTGGCGGGGAGCGTCGTTGAGCCCCCTGCCCTGCTACAAGCGGTTGCTAGCAGCCGGTCACTTGCGCACGGACATAAACCTTGTGTGTCGTATGATATTCAGGTGCTCGGGATTCTTTGAGCGATGGAGTGATTTGGGAACGCTGCGTGCTATTAGTCAGACTTCGAGGTTAAATCTCATCACCTCCATTGGCTGCCCATCTTTGGAGTGAGTGACTAATGTATGCTTTTGTTTACTCCTCGAACAGAGGATTGTTTTCCAAAGGTGGGGATTGTTTGCGTTTGGTACAGGATTTCTGAGGTGCTGTTCTGTTGAATTTGTATAAAGCCTAAAGCGTAAGGTAGCTGCTTCAAAGGCATTGCTTCCTTTGATACTTCGCTAGAGGAAAATTAACCGAAACTTTGTTTGCTGTGTAATATTTGAGTTTGAATAAGTTCAGTTGCCACCAGTGATAATGCGATGCCAGGAGTATTATGTGAACAATGGTTGAAAGTTCACATCGGTTATGGTCAGAGTGGACACTCTTTGCGTACCTTGGGTGATTTAAAATCCCTGCCGGGGCATAAGGAGCGGCTTCCACCGGTGACAGTTCCCTGTGCATCAGTTATCGCCCAGGTGTAACCATCCCCGTGAAAAACCTTGTCGAACTGATGGCAAGCCGCTGCACTTTCTCTTCTAAGAAAGTAAGAAATTGTCATTCTTGACATTCTTAATAAATAGTTTAAATTTTCTTCCATGGGCTTTAAACGAAATCTAGGAAGACAGTCCGACGGCTGTTTCAAACGTAAGACTATTGTCCGCATTTTCATGTCAGTGAATAAGCGACTCTGTGCTGACTGTGAGAGAGTTACAGCAATTCCCCCCGTTTGGGGGCCTGATCCTACGTGTTGGTCAGAACAGACGTGCTGACCAAATATTGGCCAAAGCTTAAAGAACCAAACTGCGTTTCAGCGTTCCTTTCATATCTAACAGGAAGCGGTCGCCCTGTGTTGCTCTGCCTGTGCCTGTCGTTCAGAATTACAAAAAAAAAAAAAAACCACCAAAAAAAAGCCCACTTGATTTTCTTGACACCCAGAATGAGAGCTGGAAATATCGCAGGTCACCTGAAACATTGAGATGTTGTATAAAAGCAATTTGGCTCGCTTTTCCGACCGAAACAGATTTACATTGGAACTGGCTGGGCTCCAGAGTTACTATTCCTCACCCTAGTTTGAGAATGCTACTGGGAAAACCTGCCCGTCTGGCTTGTAAGCCCAAGTAAGTAATTTCTGAAAGAAAAATGTAGTTTAAAATTTCAGCCAATCTCAGCCCCCCTTGCCTGATTACCTGGTTAAAAAAATATTAATCTTTATTTTTCTCCCTCTGTTCATAAACACTTCAAACTTCAAAATGCTACTACTGCAAAGTACCATGTTTTCTTAATGTATAATGAACCAGTTTAGGTTACTATGATGCAATAAATCTGATGCAAAAAGCCTGACACCATAGGAGTTCATTGGATAAAATTAAAAATAAATAGTTATTTTGGAGAGGGAAAGCTTCGTGGCTCGGTGAGCATTACATATTTTCCTCATGGAATCATTAATCCCAGTAACTATCTTTGTAGAACGTAACATTAAAAAAAACCCCAACAAATAAACATGTTTTCCAGATGAAAATAATTATTAATAGGTTATCATAATAGTAGCTAATGGGGAAGTGTCTTGGCTTGCTGCAGAAGATCTCAGTCTAAAGCTGAGAGCTGGAGCTTTGTGATAGCTTTCCAGCAAGGCCTTTTTAAAAACTGCATCTTGGAAAGGACTGAAAAGTAAGCCTACGTATGTATTGCCTAGTAGCTATCGGGATTAGAGTCATGAATAAGTTTTGTGATAGTTTTACATTTCCACAGAGCCAAAGAAGTACTCCCTTTTCACAGGTGTAGCTGGTAGGAGAACACGAGAGAGATACTACTAAGCATAATCAGAAGTTTCTGCCATCAGGACTCTTCCTTCTGGATATAATTTTGGGGAAGAAAAATCAGTTTAAGATGGAATCTCAAAAATACGTAAACCCCAGAAATTACTGGCCTGGAATCTGAGTCCAATTATTTTTATTGGTCTTCTGAAGTCAGAATTTTGCTCCTTCTGTGCAGCTTCAGCTTGTGGTTGCACTATTTGAGCACTTTGTTAAAATTTGTTTTATTTTTTACTTAAACGCATTCAAAATTATAAAAGTATGTGCAAAACAGAGGAGGATGCTATTCAACAGGGTCGTAAAATCAATATTAAGCAGGCGGCCGGGTCCTGGTCCAAGCCATTGGAATGCTTCAGGGGACGTGGTATCAGATACTGGAGTAACAATGAGCCGTGCTTGCCAGACAGGATGAAAATAGAAGAAATCCAACAGCAATCCAAACTGAAAAAAGTAGTCAATTGATAGAGTTCAAAAACAACCGCTTATTTGTACTTCGGTGATTGATAAGTATGTGTTGGTAGCAGGATGCTATGGCCAGCGGGAGGGCAGTTTGGCCATAGAGAAATGGGCAGAGCGGGCAAGGCTGGCACGGCCCCTGGGGTGGGAAGGCTGGGCATCATCTGCAATGCCACTGGGCATCTGCAACGCCACTGGGCATCTGCAACGCTGCTCGCCCGGGGCTGCTGCTGCTGGTCCTGCCACCAGCACGCAGTGGCCAAAGGAAGGGGCCGCGCTGCTGGTCCTCGCCCTGGGTGTGTGTTCGAGGGTAGATGTTTATCACAGGACTCTTCTCCTTCCAGTGTGGTCTGAATGGTGAATTTTTCTCTAAAAGACAGAGGCCAGAAGCGGTACTTTTGTTTTTAAATGACTTAAGAGTTGCTTAGTTGTGTCATTGATTTGAATAGAGATGTCTGTGGAAACCGAGTAGCCGTGGAAGACTTCAGCGTGCAGACTCCCCACGCAGGTACAGAGGAGCCGATGCCTATTTCAAGCCAAATAGCCTGGGTCAGCGTGAGATGGGTCAGCGTGAGATGGATCAGCAAACCCAGCCCTTTCAAGATGACGGCTGCCTCGGTGCTGGCCTTTGGCAGGGACGTAGTGGCAGGAGGAGGGGAGGGGAGAAGACTTTCTCGTTACAGCGGTGCTGTCCGAGTCGTCTTCGGCACACACTCGCTACGTGCAGCCGGGTTTGCATGAATTGCTGATTGTGTAAGAAAGTATACGTATGATGCAGCTCCACGCGGGGGTTTGACTCGAAAAACATCATGTGGTCCGTGCGGCTGAGCATGACTGCGGCTGGCTTTGCCAGCTCCCAAACGCTCTCTGCTGGGTTACTTAAAATTTCGTCTGGCCGAAAAAACTCTTGATCAGAAAGCGTCAACAGGAGAAAAATAATGGCAGAGCGATTTGGAGAACTTCCTGTCTCCGGGAGCATTACTGCTGTAAACAGTGGCCATGCCAAGTGCTGAACCACTGCCCTCAGTCCAATAACAATAAATCTATTTTTTGGTTCTGCAGGGCTCTGCTTGTACATTTTTGAAACTCCGGCTAACGATGAGGATGAGGCAGACACTATCCTCTGAGCATTTTCTTTCTTTTTCTTTTTTTTGCCATGATAAAAGGAGTTGGGCTTACCAGGATACTGCTTAGGGAAAACAAAGTACATCTCTAGATGAGAAGGTTACATAATTTCAAGAGATCTGTTTCCCTTCAGCTTTTTTTTTTTCACTATTTTTATTTTGCTTTTTATTTTAGTGTGCCTTCCTTCAGAGGCTGCTTGATTTCCGGTAAAAAAAAATATTTTTGTGTGTACCTAGGTACCTATATATGTATGTACCTGTATTGCAACTCAAATAACAGCTGCTATTTTGTCATCAAAACAAATTCGTTTTGAGAGATGAATTAGGAGCCTGGCTTCAGGGCTGGCTGGTGAATGTCACCTGACTGTCCTATGGCATGCAGTTCTTGTCAGCTCTCTCAGGATTAGCAGAAGTGAGGATGCTGCAAATCAGTGGCTTACAATTGCTGTCAGGAGAGTCTTTTCCAGCATAGTCGTGCGCATAAACCCTCACCAGTCTGAATCAGTCTCTGTTCCCTTCTAAAAACCCTTTAGCAGCAGTAAAAAAATAGATCTTTTTTTTTCCTATTACCTTAAGGCTCTGTAACTCTCCACCTCTTTTGCTCCTATCCTACTTCTCCCTTGCTTTTCCCATCATATTGTTTCAACACGGTTTTCTCAACCTTTCTAAATCAACCTTATTCCCTTCATCTCTGTCCTGCATCAGTCTCTATCTCTTGTCCTCCTTCCGCTATTGATGCTCTTCCTGTCTGTCCCTTTTGGGAGCTGCTTCCTCTCAGCACAGGTTGGGATTCCCGTGTGAGCCTTCATCACAGGAGCAGGTTCTGGCCTCAAAGTGTGATGTTAGAAACTACCCTTAATTCCTTCTGCCCTTTCCTACCGTTCCGTCTGAGGGCAGGGAGCTACTTGCCGTGCGGCGCGATGCGGGAGCGGGCAGTGCGTGGGGGAGAGGGAGGAGGTTCGGGAGGCCGAGGCGAGAGGCGAGGAGGAGGGAAGCTGCTGCTTTGAAGGCTTGATGCCATAAGAGCTCTTCAGCGGGGCGGTGCTTGGAGCAGTGTGTGTGCACATCAGTTCCCTGAAGTTTAGGGAGGAACTGAAGGAAACGCTTTGGCAAGGCCACAAAGTTTCCACAGGCTAGACTTTATCCACCGCAACTCTAACAAAGCTGCCTCCATATCTGAGGCCACAGAGGTTGCTCTATGTTTGAGGATTGTCTCTAGTGGAAGTTGGCAGCTTCCAAGTTCGTAATGGCAGCGTTATCTCCCCCATCACTGACTGCATGAATATCCATCGAGTGACCCCAGACCTCTTCCGAGCTCTGAAATCAATGTGCATTGCATTAGTGTAATGACAGCATGGAGGAGTCCTTCCTCTAAGAAAATAAACTCAGAGTAAACAGTGCCAGTGCGCACTCCCACGCTCAGCTAGCTACTGAAGAAGTGAGTTGTCAGGTTGTCTTCTGGCATTCACCTGCTTCAGGCTACTGCAGGCGGAAGTCCCTTGCTTGCTAAAATGGCCCTGATGATCATAAAAGTGCTCCTTGCCTTTCATATTCAGAGCAGTGCATTGCTCTTCCAGTGAACCCACACCTTCCTTGTTCCCTGTACCTGGTGCCTCTTCCTGCAGCCATGCCGAGAGGTCATCGTCTTCATCGCTCTGCAGGGCAAGGAGCTAGCTCAGCAAGCCCAGCTCCAGCTCTGTGCCAGAACACTAACATGCCAACATCTGGCTGGACAGGTAGCCAGGCTGGGGCTGGTCCCAAATGAAAGCCAGCACTGGAAAAAGGGAGAGGAACTGAGACAAAATCCAGGTCTCACAGGACTTCGTCTAGGTTTACAAGGACAATGCACCATGAAATGAAGATGCCTCAGAACAGGATCTACCAAAAACCACAAGACCCATTGTGACACCAAGGTTTTCCCGGTCTCACGATTAGGCAAAGGATGAGAACAGGGCTTCAAGGGGTGAAGAAATCATGGGTTCAAACACAAAAGCAGTCCTTGGGGAAGAGACTGGAATGAGGCACTCACCTTGCCCCAAATGCTGCAGCCATCAGCCCCGAGAGCCAGGTGTGTGCCGCCCCTCTGCCCAAAGGGCTTCTCTGCCCAAAGGACCTCCAGCCAGGGAATTGCCAGGGTTGAGGACTCTGCCACCCCATCACAGCCGTCTGGCCAGGGTGCACTTTGGGGAGGTGCAAAGCATACCTCTGAAGCACGTGCTACAGAGTAGAGAGCTTCTCTAGGAAAAGGGGCCACCAAGAGAGGCTGAGTCAGCGGGTGAGCACCGAGCAGCAGCTCCCAGACCGAACCACCCCAGGAGAGGGGCAAAGGAGGGCTCAGGGGCTGGGCATGGACTGACCATACCGAGCTGCTCCTTCCCTCGAGGGCACGGGGCTGTTCGGCAGGGGAAGCCCCCTCAAATATCCTCTGCATCTGCTGCTAGGCACCACCTGGGTAGTGGGGGTGGGAGGGTTGAGGGGTGTAATTTTGGACTTAGGCTTTTAAATCAAACCTGAATCCCACTTCAGGCAGCTAAATCCTCTTGTGAATCTGGGCCTTAACTTTTTCATGTCTCTCTCATCGCCTGTAAAGTCTGGGTGATAATTCCTACCTCAAAAAGCTTATTAATGGTTTGAAATTATAGCTGGGTTAAGGGCTATTATTAGGCTTAAGGATCCCAAGGCATTTTCTGTAGGAAGGTGATAGTTTTGCATTTAAGTAATTTCATTTTGAACTGCCCTTTCCATCTGGTGTTCCTTTTGCTGTTTTTCCCTTTCCCTGAACCATTCAGCAGTGACACAGCAGTCTGCTGAATGATCGTTCCTTCGTTCCACCCTAGAGCTGGATGCACTTCATGGAGGCTAAGTCATTTCCGAACACTTATTCACAAACAGCCCAAGCTCTGGTATAGAGAAGCACTTCATTTAAAACTGAAATGATACTGCAGTGAAAAAAAAAATCCAAACTCCCTGATACGCAGTAGGCCACAGCTTGAAAGCAGAGGTTCGGTTTTTGGGGTGGCCCACTCACAGGAGCATAAAAGATTTCCATTAGAGTTATCTTTGGTGGAAAAGAATTCCACCCTCTCAAAATCTGTGTTCAAACATGAGTGACACATACATTTGTATAAATTGCATATATACACTTCAAATCTTAAAAATACTCTAACAATAAGCATTGCATTTTAAGACAAACTGTAATCTCCTTGTGCTGCCACTCTGCTGCAGAGGCCAGGCACCCCATAGCATCTCATTCTTCCCGTGCTGTAATTATTGCCTCCACCCAAGTTCGTAAGAATTTTATAGTGGTTACTGCAGCAACTCCACTTATAGTTAGAGGCTGCTTGGCTTTTCCATTAAAAGGTCTTCCCCCCTATCCCAGTCTTTTAATGCTTTAATCCATTTTGCAAACTTGATCTGCAGGCTTTCAGTCTAAGAAGGCATCCCACCCCCAAAATTCGGTTAAAACAGTCACTTGGGTTGTCTTTCAGAACAGCATGCAAACGTACTTTTTTCTAATATTGTCCAACATTGTTGTTACTCTGGTGCACGTACTCACACAAACACACACACCTCCATCGCAAAGCCTCAAAAGCTGGTATTTATATAGGATGTAAACCTAAGGATGCTAAAGTACAAGTAATATTCCTGCCAGCCAAATTCCTACCGCAACTTGAAAGAGCTTCTCTTCTGAAATTAGACAACATTACAATATAGGGGGATTCCTGGTAGGTTTGTGTGTTAGTGGATTGTTGATGTTGGCATACGAAAGTGACTAAAGTCTAAGTTAACTACTGGGTGTCACCCTAAGGTGACTCCTGTAGGGCACCCTGTCTTCAGAGACCTCCTTCTTGCCACCCCGGTCCCAAATCTCTTGACCCTATGCCTTTTTTCCTCAGTTAGTTCAGTTACGTCCTGAAGCTCAGAGACATCCTCCTACCCATCTTCATCTGCAGCTCCCTTCCTGATAAATGGCAGGATTTATGGCCATGACCATTTGGTACCCACACCTGATATCTCCTGCTACTCAACTGCCATAAGTTTTTCTCTGAACAGAAGTAATCATCCTTTTGTGGCATCTCTGCTGAAGCACATTCACAGGATTTGTGCGATGGAAAAACAACATGAAGGCAGCAGAAGTAGTAAGCTGAGAGAAGGAACCCAAAGGAATCCAATTGAGACCGATGCCTTGCGTCTAACATTTTAGATAAGAACATTTCAAATGAGTCCCTTTCAAATCCAGGTTTCTTGAGCAGCGAAGGGCCATCAGGTGCCTCGCAGACAAGCAGTGGAGCAGCAGCAGCGGCGGCGGCGGCGGCAGCTGCACTTTTCCACACATTGTCAGGCTGTCGGGGAAGGGATTAGCACAGAGGCCTCCGCAAGGCTGGAGGAGGCGGTGGACGGTGTCATCATGACAGCACATGGGACTGGGAAGTGAAACCGCTCATCAGCGCAGAAGTGAAACTGGCTGCACACAAACTCTTGTCAAACGAAAATGTAAACAACTGGCCAAAAAAAAAGAGAGAAAAATCGTAGCTGTTTTAGCGAGCCGAGTCCCACCCTTGCGACACTTGAGAATGTGAGCGATCCCTATTTCTGCAACAGAGACTCCCTCTTTTGAGGGCTTCAGATCAAATCGTAAAGGTGTTATTTGCTACAGTAATGGACAAAAAGCAGCATTCAGGCAAAGATGTGATTTTTGAGTTGATGGTGACACGTTTCTGGGATGCTGGGTGCTGGCATTTTTTTGTTTATTCCAGCAGGAAGATGTTGTTCTTTTTCCTGAGGAAAGGGATTTGAATGTTGATACCACTGTAGCAGAGCAAAGGGGGGGAAAAGCAACTTTAGGACCTGCCGCCTGTGTGGCCACTCTCCAGTGCAAAGGGAGATGTGTAGTGTAGGGGACAGGTCTTGTAGCACACCTGGTACACCTGGTGACAAAGGGCACGCAGAAAAACATTGCTGTGCGTCACCAATATGTGTGTGCTGGAATAGCTGCTGAGGGCCCGAGTCAGCCTTATTTTAACAGCTGTAAGTTACACTGAGTATAGAACCAGCTTCTGCATCTGTTTGTTGAAATAGTTCATGTCCACAGGATGCAGGCTTGGGGTCATGTTTTTGATTTATGAAATAAGAATGTTGTCAGGGACTGTCCTTATCATTCACAGAATGGTTTTAAGGTAAAATTCAATTTTGGTGCCTGCTTAAGTTGACAGCAACTCTGTTAATGTTACTTGATTTCAGTTAGGTAATTTTGGTTGCTTAATATAGTTCCTGTGTTGCCTTAGGTTAAATGTATGTACGCTTCACCAACATAATGCCTTGAAAAGATTCCACCCCAGACACAACCTTCTCGCCTTCTGGCTCTGGGAATCCCCAGAGCCGCAGCAGGAGAGGCAGGCGGTCTGCTCCTCTCCACCACAGCATTTGACTCGTTAGCAGGAAAAAAGCTTGGAGAACGGGCAGGGAGGAAAAGAGAATGATATGCACCTCTTGGTTACGCACTCGGTAGCGCTGCAGGGAGCTGGGAAGGAAAGGGAAGGGGAGAAGCCAGCACCAGCCACGCTCCCGCGGCAGAGAGTTGCTTTTCCACAACTTCTTGCAAAGCAAATTCAATAGTTCATAGCTGGGTCCAAGTTTGCAGCAGGGCCACTTTTGGCCATTTGCACGACAACTTGGCCCCATATAAACCCAGAACAAAACACCTATTGATTTAATGCAATGGAGATTTCATTCTGGGTAAGTAGATGCTATGTAAACACAGATATAAGAACTTCCTGGAGTGAGACACTCGACAGAAATGTTCAGAAGTATACCTTTTTGCTGACCCAGGCTGGTTTGGCAGGAGGCGAGTGGGTGTATTTCCCAAATCTCCAACTTGACACACGCTTACACCCACAAAACATCCATGTAAATACACAAACAGATCTGTTGCCCGTGCAACTGATTTGCATGCGCAGTCCTTATGTTTCTTTGGGCAATCACCCCGATTTGCTGACATCTCCCCGTGTTCACATTTATCTGTTTGGACCGTTGGTCTGTGGCAGCCAGAGTTTGTAAACCGTTTACAGCACGGTAGCGGACAAGGTGAAGAACAGTTTTTTCTCTTATTTAAATTCAGTGGTATGTGTGGTGGTGATGGTAAACAAATTATGGTGGGGTTTTTTTTCCATGCCACTTACTTCAGCTGCAGCTTTTTTCTGGTGAAATAGCCACTAGACCAAACAGGCAAAGTTACGTTCTGACTGTGTGAAACCGTCACTGGGGGCAGGAGAAAAGAGTCACCATCTGAGCACAGACTTTGGACTTGTGCAGGTTTTTTTTGCAATTGGATATGCAACTTGAACACCTACAAAAATATTTCACTCATATGATGAGCAACAGTTAACTAATGAAGGGTCAAATTATGTTGGCCCTTCTCGTCCTATTGATTACATTTGGAGTGTTCAGTGGCTTAAGTGATAAGAATGGCAAAATTTGGCCCCAGTGTACAATAGTCAACATTTGAGAATGAATATGCAAGCATGTGTATATTACATCCTGCCCAGAGATACAGTCAGATATGTTATTAAAATGCAGTAGATATCTTCACTTTGGCAGATACCCAGGAAGATGTTGTGAGAAATTGTAAAGATGTATAGAATTGATCATTTAGCATGGTTTAATAAAAGTAAGTACATAAGCACTAAAAAGTACAAGTTGGATTAAAAAAAAAAAAAAGTATCATAATCTTTCTTACTAGAACCTGGAAGTCTCTCACTAATATAATAGAAATGTCTGTAATATAATTTGTATTGCATTTGTGTATTACATTTCATATTTTCCCATCTAAACCTTTTGTCCTTGTCAGCACAAGCATTCTTGTCTCCTTTCCCTTTTTTCTTCTTTTTATCTAATAATTTACTGTAACAATTTAAAAAAAACCACCATAATTCTAATGACACATCTGTGATCATCAGAGTAAACCCCAAAAGCAAAAGATTGTAACTGTAACCACATCATCTGTTGGCGTCCTTTTCCTGCCCCCCACCCCCCCACACACCCCGGGCAAACTTCTGAAGCTTTAAGTCCATTTTTTTGTCCTCGTTTGGATGAACCTTCATCAGCAGAATCAACAGCTCTTTTTGCCTGAGAAAGAGGGGGATTAAAATGAATTGGTAGGTTTAAGATGTGGCCTCTCTTCCCTAAAGCGTGTCTGTTCTCATTCTCCTTTGCGTCTGTCCATGCAGCCACTTCTATTTTAAGTGTGGCTTCCCACCCCCAGTCCCATCTGGTCACGACACTGCTCAGGGATGACTAAAGCATCACACAGGAGCTTCATGTGACCCTGTTGTCACTTGGGATTCATTTTTTCTCCCTTGGTTCCTCTCAAACATTCCCAGGGGCCATAGCTTACAAGCCTATTGCTCCCTCTAGAGCTCTTCAGTGCTGTTCTGGGGGACTTGTACCTCTCATCATGCTAGATACGAGCTCGCTGCTTCTTTTGCTTCCAGCCTCTGTCAGATGGGATGTGGACTGAACGCAGACTTCAAGTTCCCGTATGGCAGTGTAGAGTAGGGGCACAACACCTTCAGATGCTTGGGTCTTGGAGGCTGATCTTCACCTTTTGCCAGTCCAGGAACAGTATTGCTGAGCAGGCGCGGGCGGACAATATTGTGCTTTGTACTTCCTCTTAAGTTCTTGCAGCTTTGCACAGCATCAGGGGATCTCACGAGCAATCCTTTGAAGTCATGAGCAGGGGACAACTGGTTTAAGCCATCTGACTTCGGCTGTCAAATCAGCAGTGACTCTTGAGGGCACTTTTGATAGTACAGTCTCTAGCAAACCCATCAACAGAGTCTCTAAGTGTCATTACAAAAGTCAGTATTGTGTTGTGGCCAGAAATGCTACTGTTTCCATTATTTTTTTCTAGAAGGGTTCTGACCTTAATACCCTTGCAAAAATAAATATTACCAAGCAGTTTTTCCTACCCTAGTTGTGAGGGAAGACTTTATGGAAGCAGTGAGTCTTGTGCTCTGCCCTTACGCCTACGAGCGTATGCTTGATGTCTGTAGGAAGGGCTTCCAAAGGCAGAGCTCTGTCCCATGTCTGGAGAATTTAATCCTTGTGCTCATGAGGTGCTATGTGCCTAATATTAGGAACTGCCAGGGATAGTTACAGAGAGAGCACCGGTCTCTAAAATGACTCTTGCATCCCAACAAGGCACAGCTTGACATTGACATCACCCGTCAGCCCTTCTGCCATCAGCGGATAGTTAGGAGGTCCACTTAGGCATCAGAAATCATGGCATCTAATATAGGTTCCAGTGAATACAGCCTCCACTGACTAATCTGATATTGTTTCCACTGGTTTGTTCTGCTGCACGTTGTATACGTATGTGTGTGTGTATATGTGCATGTGCTTCTGTGTAAGTGTATTATGCAAGTGTACGTTGAAAATAAAAATCTGTCTCGTAATACATAAAAGCAAGGAGGAGAGGTTTATAGTCCTGCTGTCATCCCAAAACAGATTTCACTAACAATACCTCCAATCTAAATCTACCTTTGTCAACCAGACACATAAATGATGAATAACGTAGAAGCCATGAATAAAAGTGATAAAACCACTTAATAAAGCTAAATGTAAATGAAACAGAATAACCAGAGAAAAAAACACAGCCAGAATTATTGGTAAGCAGCAATGAGTGACACATAGGTTTATGGTTATATAGTCCTGTGGTTAACCAGTATGTGGTTAATGAATAGTCTTCTGTCAACAAGAAGTAAGCTAAGTATCTTCCTGCTTTTGCCAACTTGTGTCACAACCTTATACAGGCTCTGAGATCTAGTCTGCTCTGTAGAAAGTCTTGAAAGTAACTTCATCTCCCTCTTCTTTATTCTGGTCTTGTAGACTGGTAATATGGCCACATTTTACTACATTTCACTATTGTTATAAATTTTTTTCTGTGTTTTTTTTTTCTATCTGGAAAAGCCACAAGAGCCTTCTAAAGAAATACATGGACTACGTATTCTAGCAGAACAGCAGAAGCACCTTGCATAATGCATCAGCTGTTGTCAAAAAAACCCTCCAAACAGACAGGAAGCAAGATAGAAATACTACAGATTAGTAAAGAGAATAAAGTATACTTTCAAAGTCTCTTTCAGTCTTAGTGATCTAGGTGTTGTATATAATGATACAAGGAAACTATTTTTGGAAAGAAGGATGATCTATAGGTGCCTCTCATATTTGTTAAGTCTAATGCTATGGGTGATAAAGTTTTTTGGAAGGAAGTTTATTGAACTTTATTACTGATGCCTCATAGACAGACCTGCTGTTCTGACAGAGAAAGTAACAAAGCTGTAAAGCTTTATCATGTAATTTGGTATTTAAAGAATGTCAAGAACACAGCCACCCTTGGTCTGGGTAGATGTAAGACCCAAGAGTTGAGGGCAAAAGGCCCTGAGACAGGGATCTGAAATGACTTTTGCTTCTGTTGCCATTCTTTCGATCTCAGGGACTGCTTTCTAGTGAGGATGTGGAGGTGGGAAGACACCGGCCTGGGATTTGGAGGCTTGTGTTTCAGCTTCTGTTTTGTCAGGGCGGTGATTCAGGTTTATAGTCAGATTTAATTGCAGCAGCCGAAGTGGTTAGCATCACTGGCCACAGGCTTCCTGTGAGATTGTGGCCAAGACACTTTATCTCCCCACAGTTCCTCATCCACAGAGTGGGGAGAATACCTCCCTAATTCACAAGGATGTGATGAGGACAGTTTCCAGTAACAGCTATGTGTGTGCGCTCGCTGTGATGTTGATGCAGACCATTAGCACCAGAGTAGGAACTGCATTAAGAGAAGTATTGAATTGCAAGTGAATGTGCACAGGGAGGGGGAGAATATTGCTGCTAGAAGCAGGCATTCATATTTACATTTATCTTTAAGTTTATGTTTATTTATATAGATAAACGAAGCAAACAATAACAATGGGAAGTCTTAGAAGGGAAGAAATTCAGCACTCAGGAGGGCTGGAGCCAAGTGGTAAAATGAAGCAGGCAGATCTGTATGGGAAAGCTCGCACAGCATGTGCCCAAAGGAGGAGAACCTCCATTTTTTTACAACAGTTCCTGGTTATCTAACTTGGGGTGATGTCCCTTGATGTCTCTTACTGATAACGAAGATTCCTGTCAGTATCCGAGTCCTCTGTGATGCTGAGATAACTATGCTAAATCTGCTGACGGGCAATGTTTTTATTGTTGTCCAGGCCAAAGCCATAATGAATGCATATATGAGGTCTTATCAAAGATGCAGAATGTTACCTTTGTTATTTAAAAAATGCTTGAAGTAAATGCTGGCGTCGGCCAAAAGCACATCCAGGGGTAGCCGGATCTGAAGGCATCGCAGTCACAAGGGGATACGAAACCCTCCCCAGCAGCCATCAAAATGAGTACTTTTCCCAACTTACAGCCATGGCGTTCACATAGCAGTTTTGAAAAGGCCTTCACAGTTTTCTTACTGAATAACAGAGAAACTAAGCATAATGCTCTGCTGTGTCTTCATAAAATGTTTTTAATTCTCTGTGGACAAGCTGTAGGGATTTTTTTATTTTTTCCATTCTCTTGTTTCTTGGCATTGCAGTAGCAGATTATTTTTAAAGGGTTCTGGTTCGCAATATGGAATTGATCTAATGCTAGCTTCAACCACAAAGCGTGGGATTTTACAATCTGCCTAGGGAATCTGAGCACCCAGTTCTCTTTAATTTTTAACAAGCGCTGTTGATCAGATTCCCGTGGCAGTTTTGGAAGAGTCAGCCACAATTTCTAAGCCTCTCTGAACTGACACGCTTTAGAAAGTACAGATAAGGTACCAGCAGTCATGTAGATCAGATAAACTCTAACTGTTAGGGGTAACTAACCTCCTTTTTTTACAAACAAAGTATAGATCATTTAAATATAAATTAATTTTTTTTTTTTTTTTCCCCAAAGCTTTGAGCAGTTGCCACAGAGGCAATGTGTGCAGCACCAGGCAGTTGTGTGGTTATACGCCCCGCTTTCTGGGCACATACCCATCTTAAGATATGGACAGCTAAAGCGTTTTAGTGCCATTAGGTGTGTTCGAGTGCTATCTGAAATGAGGAGTACACCTTTGCTCAACACGCATGCTGAGTAACATTTTTTTCCTGCTGCAGGGAAAAGCTTCACGCTGACTATCACGGTCTTCACAAATCCGCCACAAGTAGCCACATACCACAGAGCCATCAAGATAACAGTGGACGGACCTCGCGAACCCAGAAGTAAGTGAGCTAATGACAGCATTTGCAGGCCAAGTTGATGGTTTAGTGTAGGGGTTCCTCACCAGCCTCATGAAACGCAGCAGTACCCAATGCACGTGGAGCAGTGGGTATGTTTTAAGACAAGGCTGTCCTATGAATGGTTTTAATTACGCCTTCCCGATGCCTTATTTTTCACGGGTGTCCAGCTGATCTAGAATACGTCTTGCATTGCATTTCTAAAGTATCTACGCAGGGATGACTTGGATCGTACCCAAAAGCTGACAGAAGGGATGCTGGTAAAAGGTGGGCAGCGTATACATTGTGCATCATTTCTTGCTAGTCTTGCCTTTCAGATGTTAAGAGGATTTTAAAACATTGGAAACCAATATGTCATTGATCTAACTTTTCAAGCCCAGCCACCCTGCAAAAAACAAATAAATGCCTGAGAGAGGAGACCTGGTTGCTGCCTTGTGGAGTTCACTGTGTCTCATGCTGTCGTATAGCTTAGGAGCACCCATTTTCACAGGCTGCCAGTCTTTCCTCCTTTTTTTTTCCCTTTCTTTTTTTTTAAGAATTAAGTACAAGGAGGAGATGAATGGTTTGATATCTCCAGGGGAATACCCGCACCTTTGACACAGGCGGTTGTTTTGTTTGGGAGATGAGGGCAGGCTGTTTTGTCTGCAGGGTGAAGTGAAGTGAGGGTGGAGCAGATCTGCAGGTATAGATGCTTCCGCAGCACATGCGCTGCCTCTTACCAGAGGCAATCGTTAACCTCAGCCACTAGCCTGAATGGGGCATTTTCATATTTTGATCAAAATGCCCTGATGGAAATTGAGGTTTGTGGTTAGTTTCTCACACTCCTCCCGCACGCTTGGCAGAAGTTCTGCCTCTTGCTTAAGTGGAATCGTGCCGGGAGAAGAGAGCAGCAGGGTTCAAACACCCACTAGAGAATGAGACTCGCAGCTCGGGATTGCTTAACTGAGGGGGGAGAAGAAAGAAAAGGTGTGAAACTTCAACTAAAATAGCTGTGCATTTTCTCCTCGAACCTTCATTTGTTTGAGTTACACCATGATGCTCTATGCATTTAGTGCCGACCTATATTTTTTAGATTTGAGGCCAGACTTTAAAAGAAATACTGCTGTTGGGGTAAGGCTTCTTATTTAGTTTGGGTCACTTTTTTTTTTTTTCTTGAAAATTGTGGTTACATTGTCCCTGAAAAATATCCCCAGTGAACCAGGCAGCTGTGCTCATAAAAAAGGCATTTGTATATGCAAGTTCCAGATTTGCATATGCAATTACCTGGGCATGTTCATAGTTTGCAGGCAACAAATAAGCTTTAGTTTTTTGAATATGAGTCTGCTAGAACAGTAAGAAACAAAATCATCCTGCAGGCATACCTACTGTTTTAAATCAATTCTTCAGTTGGTATAATAGTTAATATTTAATAAGATTCTACATTTTAAAAAGGAAGTGGAGTTATAATACATACTGAAGCAACATACGTATCTTCCCGACTCAAATGTATGTAAAAGCTTCCTTGTAAATAATTTCACTTTGTCCTAGGCAAATCAGCTGCATAGTGGAGGAGGCTTTATGCGTGGCATGAGAAGAGGTCAGACTCCCCCCTCGGTAGGAATGCACAGCTCCCTTTATCACTAAGTCATTCGTGACGCAGCGTAGAAGGGATTATGCTCCTTTCATTTCTAAGTGGGCTGCAAAGTCCTTTGGTTTGACTTCTCACCAAGGGTTTCTGAATCGCAGCCGCCGTTGCGATCAGTCTGGTCTCTCCTCTCTGTACGTTTGACTGAGATACGGGTTGGCCTGAAGAGATACACCACGGGCTGTGAAGAAAAAAAGAAGTGGTGCCCAGTGCGTTCTCCATTCTGAGACAGTGCTGGTGGGTTTGGGCTCTACGCTTATTTTTCTATACTCTCGCTCGGTGGGTGTATCCTATTTTGCTTTGCTTCAATTAGATCAGTTACATGCGTAGCCTGTACAAAAACAGATTGCAGGGCTGTTACCTGCACAAACTCACATACAAGATTTGTGGTTAGACATATCAAAACATGCATGCGGTGTACTGAAGGGATTTAAAATGATATCAGCCTTCTAGTATTGAGACTAG
This sequence comes from Burhinus bistriatus, assembly GCA_013397275.1. Classification (NCBI taxonomy): domain Eukaryota; kingdom Metazoa; phylum Chordata; class Aves; order Charadriiformes; family Burhinidae; genus Burhinus; species Burhinus bistriatus. The sequence continues at coordinate 894,829 of VYXH01011832.1, read as the reverse complement.
AATCAAAATAAAAACTGCCAGATTAGTGTTTCTAGTCTCAGTAATCGATATTTGGGAACATTCATGCTTACAGATCCATCACTCGCTCGCTTGAGCTAAAGGAATTAGAGAAATACTGAGATGTGTTTTCTAAGATGTCCCGATTCAAAAGAAATCTGTGGAAGACAGTAATGGGAACAAAATTAGATACTGCTCTCTTACAGATATCTAGAAAAAACATGCTGAAGTCCAAAACCAACTCCAGCAACAGCTTTTGATTCATTTAATTTATGTTTATAACGGTTCTCAGACAGTCTGAATTCTAGTGAGTGCCTGCATTCTCTGTGAAAAATGCTGGAAGGTAAGGGGGGATTTCTGAGGATGGAGGGCATCTGAGACAAAAGTCAGAACTTCGTACCAGGACAATTTTCAGTGAACTTTATAGGACATAGAAATACCGCTTTTTAAAACCTTTAAGATTGATTAAGTTAAGAAATAACAGAAATATTTTCTTTTGTCTTCAGAAAATGTCAGATCAAGAGCAGTTTCTGAGCCAGAATTAGACACCATCAAAGTGGGTTTTTTTTAATGCAAAAGGACAGCCTCTTCAACCAGGCATGCTTGGGGAAAAAGCTTCAAAAAGCAATACAAAGCAGGATTTGAAAGCATTTTTGGAAAACATAAAGATACTCAAACCAAGGGCTCCAAAAGCAAATATGCAAAGGACAGACTTTTTGGTTCACTGGGATGTGTGGAGATGTCATGATAGGTGCCGATAACATGGTGATTATCACATGTGCCACCTTCACTCTGCACAGAGGCCTGCAGACTTTAGGTTCTTGCACATCCCATTGTACATTTGGTCATGGTTATTGTGATGGCCAGGTCTTTTCCTAGCAGCATATTTGCCTATGTAACTACTGGATTTGCATTTACAACTATGATAACTACTTGTGCATAGGACTTACACCATTGTCCTTTTTTTTGCTGTTGAATTTCTGGCTGTCCCTATCCATGTGATACTTCTCATCAAATTGTCATGGCTTGTAAAGACCGCCAAGGTACTTAAGAATCTGGCTTTTCCTCCACTGTTTTCATTACGTATCTTTAAAATCTCTTTTGGACTTAGCATTTTCATTCTCCAGCTCTGAATAAATGCTTATTTTCAAAATTTTTTTATAAAAAGAAGTAATACTGCACTGTCAGGGAGAAGGGCAAGATGACCTAACCCATCATTTTCTTCTCCAACTTCTATGATTCTATGATTCATAAAGCAATTTGTGATTTTATGAGCTAAATCCATGGGGAAAATCATTAGCAGTAACCAGATCAAGAGTAGTGCTCCTGATGAAAATACTTTTGGTTAGGAAACTTGGTAGAAATAGTATGACTCTTAAATTAAATATTTCCCTTAGGCCATTTGACCTACTGTTTACGTCTGTTGAAAAATTAGGTTTTCTTCTTTTGACTGCTTCTTTCTGTTTTTCTCATTGAATTGTTTTAACCTACATAGCTCTGAAAAATTCACTAATGGAGCAGGTGCCTGAAAATGGCGCAAAATGAAAAGGCTACATAGATTTAGCTCCAGTGGGCCTGAAACATCCAAGGTTCAGCTGGGCATTAAATGTGATTATCCCATGTTGGATATGTGGTTTTCCCAAATACTTTTTTAGCATCCTTATATCAAAGGGCAGGATGCTGAGGAGCAGAGAGAGAGAGAATGATATTGCTGAGCAGGATTTGAGAAGGCGCTTAAAAAGCTGCTGGCCCAAGAAGCGCCTTTTTAGGAATGGAAATTTTCTTCTGCCTCCTGGCAAAGCTAGCTGGGGGCAGGGTGACTGCATCTTTGGTCAACCACAGTTAAGGGCACCCTCAGACCCTGATCTGAAGAGATCCCATCTCACTTGTAAGGTTCAACAAAAGACCATGGCCTGTAGCTGTTCTGAAGGAAATCTTCAAATGCCCCTTTGCTCAACCTGAGGTCTTTCTTAGGGAATCCCCAAGGGCTGATGGTGGTAAGTGCACCTGATCTGCTTATCCTTTCCCCTGCCCCATCCAACCTTTGCCCACAGACTTTGGACTCCCAGAGCAGCTTCTGGGAGGAGAGTCAACAGAGCCTGCGAGGGGCTGGCATCACCCATTCTGTGGCAGAAGCGAGGAAGACTCTGCACATCAGGCTGGGGAGGGATGATTCCTCTGAGGGTTTCACATCACTTCCACCTTCATCCTTTCATGCAAGGAAAAGCCAAACCATTCTTCAGAAAACTTTTTCATCTCAGTGAGTTGAAATAATATTAAATGCCTTAATTTCTTGCTTGCTTTCTGCTGCAAATGCCTCCAACTCTTGGAAACTGAGACTAACATGTGCCAATGAACAGTTTAGAAAACATGAAAAAATGAATCATCATGTCATTGCAATAAACCCACCATACAAATTTCAGTCATGGCTTATCAGATCCTTCCCTTCACCTGGAGACTTACAGTGCCTAAAGGTTACTTAGCAGAAAACACGTAGAGGAAAAGGTGGTGCTTACAAGTTGATTGTCCATATAACAGAAGTGCAACTGGGACTTTATCTTCCTTTGCTAGCACTAGCTGTGTGCTCCGCAGCACACCACCCTCTCGGTATCACAACCCAACTTTGCTAATAGCTTTTTAAAAAATCTTGGCTAAGGTACTTGCCCCCGAGAGCTTCCAACCTAAATAGACCATGTACAGACAGAAGAAAGGGATGGGCTGCAAGAAAAGCCGACGGTTGCGCACTGCTGGGTCTGTGCCTGTGTGTTTGTGTCCCCGCGTCCTATTGTCTGGATGACACTGATGTGGGCGGACTAGTGCTTAAATTATGGGTGCACTCTGGGGACGTTTGTAGTTGGCTTGTGCAATGGTTACGTGTGAGCGTGTGGCAGCTGGGGGAAGTTACAAAACACGGCTAGCTCAAAGTCACACAATGTGACTTGATGCGTTGCTGTCTCTAAATGGGTACGGCTAGGTAGGGGATCGCTGTTGGTTTCCCTTCTCTCTGTGTGTGTGTCTCATCGAAGGATGGACAAAGGAGAGCAATTGAATCCATTTAGATAAAATAAAGCGGTGTATTATTGCAAGGGCACGCTTGCAGACTGAAGGAGCTGTTTCTGAACAGGCAGGACAGTCCCAGCAGCCCCCTGGCAGCCAGACCAGCTCCGCAGTCCCCCAGAGCAGCAAGGGAATAACAGCCTAAAATGTATGTCCTGCGGNCCATTTTTCATAATGAAAGTACACAAAGAGCGAAACAGCAGAGAGCAGTTTGTGCCTTTGTGACTTGTGTTTTCTGAAGAAAAGTGAAGAGTGAGGGGGAAATCGGCCTGTTTCCATTATGCACGCACTTTCACACAACCACCCTGAATTATTCCAGTGAGACAGCACTGGGCCTTCTGGCTTAGCATAGGACTGTATAGCACAGGAGCATCACGTAGCACAAGACCACCTGACACTGGATGTTAAAAGTTTGGCTGCAGAACAGGACCAGAAGTTGCATGTCCGGATGCTGTCACCTCTGCAGAGCATCCACAGGCACCTCCGCAGCTCTCGGGTCCCTCGTGTCCCAGAAAGACCTCTCTGTGCCCCACACCCCGGCTGCTTGGCAAGCCCCTTCTCCTCCACGGGGGATGGCGGAGCAGCCCCCTCAGGGCAGGGGCAGCTCTGGGCTGGGGTTGCCCCTCACCACGGCTGGCAGGGCTAGCACAGCACCAGCCTGTTGTCTGAGGTCTCAAAGTCCCCTCGCCACCCCGGGGCAGGGGGATGTTCACTGGCAGCAGGAACCTGAAGCAAAGCCCATGCTCTCAAGCAATCAGTTTCAGACGGGAAATCATACAGCCGTACCAGCAGGCACGCTACCCATGAGCTGAAAGGACCAGTAAAAGCAATGTCTAGCTGCTGTAGCTGCCACGGCACAAAGATCCCTCAGTGCGGGCAAGGTTCAGGCAAGATCTGCCTCGTATGGACTTTAACTACTACTGCTACCCACAGCTCCTAAAAGCAGTGCTGATTGTTCTCCATCAGATGTGCAAAGGATTGTGAGATTTAGATGAATGCTTGGCACTCCCTGGCATAACACTGATAGAGGGGGTCCTTTTTGTCCTACTCAATAGGTAGGACCTCAATAGGTTTTTAATATGAGCATCCTTGAGGTTTCATGGTGCAGATGCTGCTTTTCCATATGGGAGAGATGGAACAGGATTTTTTTCCCTGGCATTTATCAGTCTCACAGCTGAGTCAGTTAGGAGAGTTGATGTTGGGTGATGTGAGGCAGGGAATTTGTCATTTTAGTTCAATAAAATTGTCAAATGTGTGCAATACAAAATCTTGTGTCAAGACTGCTTTTCTGGGAGCGTGGTAGCTCATATATATTTGCTTGCGTAGTTGTCTGGGGTTTTTTTAAAGCTACACAGAAGTGTTGACAGGACAAGCTCCTTCCTTGCATAAAGCAGGTAAACAGGAAACCAGAGTTGCTGCGGTGTGGGCTAGGAACAGTGCTAGGACTGGCCCGGCCCTATAGAAATTATTTCAACTCTTTTTTTGAGTCACTTAATCCCACACAGCTCTTTTTCCCCCACCTTAAATTAGTATGATTTTAAATTGAGAACAGGTAGGTAGTTATTTTTCACTTCTTTCACTTTTTTCGCCTCTGTCAACCTTTTTTTTTTGCACTTAATATTCATAATTTTATTGCCTAGTGGTTGAACGGCTACAAAGACTGTGGTGAATATTTTTAAGTGTTTACCTATATTTGCATGGTGGGATTTTCAAGGGCTATACAGCCTTGGTCCAGCTCTCCTGAAATTAGCGGTCAAGTACTCTGTAACATGACAAAAGCAGAATTAGGTGAATGTATATTACTTCTGAAAATGCTTCCTAAGCATTCAGCAGGTCTGACTTTCTCCTGTCAACTGCACTTACCTACAAAGAATGTGTAGCTGTTAAGATGGGTGAACAAGTCTTTGCGGGGGCGGGGGGAGCATTTTCCATAGAAATATGAAAAAAGACTGCATAGATGCCACTTGTATTTTGTGTGTGTGTGTGTATGTAAAGAAAAGCATTAATACGCAGCACCCTGGCAAGTAGGTTGGCCATAGGGGATGTGACTATACTCTGGTGCCCACTGAAGACCCTAGTTCACTGACATGCCAAGTATCTTTCCAGTGAAGTTAGTTGGTGCTGCTCCAAATCAAAGATTCCTGAGTCTGGTCATTCATCCATCACGTTTATTCAGCAAGGACAGATTTTCGAATGGCAGTCATTAAACATGGGTGAACGAAAGGTTTGTAGTGGCTGCTGGGGCTTTGCGTGAGCTGGGGAAGGATGGACTTGTACCTCAAACCGCACATTGCACCTGCCTACTGTGGTTTTAAGGGTGTCCTCCTAGAAGGAGGTTAGCTAGCAAAGCCGGGCTGTTGGAGCATCCGTCAGCAGTCCTGGTGTCCCCTCCAGGGTTCACCTCTGAATACCTACTGCACTGCTGGCAGATGAGAAAGTTTCCTGCAGGGATGGGTTGGAGGGCAGCAGGACCCGATTGCACACAACCTCTGCAACCCGCTTCCTTCACCCTGCTCTCTGCAGGAGGTGGGAGAGAGGGCCTTTTCTTCCTCAGGCTCCTAAAGGGACTGGGTGAAGGGGGAGGGAAACTTTCACCATGCCTGGAGTGGTCAGACCCTCGCGTTCGCCAAACAAGCTTTTGGCAGTGCAGGGCCTCTTCTGAAGCCTGTGTTTTTGAGGAGTTGCCTTGCTTATGGGTTTACCAAAACAACACATGTCTAAGAGACAGGCTGGATGAAGCTGTGTGGCACTTTCAGTGAACAGCCCTGTTTTCTTCTTGGAGTATAACTGGAAGGGGTGAAAATCCATCTGCGCTGCAGTCCCTCCCAGCTTCATCTGCCCTGGATTATCAGAAGGTGCAGCAGTTTCCTCCTCACAGGGCCATAAGCAAACACTGCGGGCTTTTGCTTCATCCTCTGTCACCCGTTGTGAAGAATGCAACAAGGACTTTTGCCCTGCCTCTCCATTTGTGCCCTTGCTCTTTGCTCATCCGCTGCAATTGGGAATTGTAATGAGTAAATGCATTTTCTATTAGTGTTAATGGTAAAACTTGGTCAGACTGTTCCTATGTCAGTGCTGCATGGGTTTGCGCGAAGCACGAGGGAGAGCAATGGTTGGGAGAGGCCGTCTCGACTCTTCTTCTGAATTGTAAGAGAAAGAGTTGCCTGTTGTATGAGAGCATGATGTGCTTGTTAATACCTGAAACACATCTTAAAGAGAGGGAAGGATGGAAACATCTTCCTTGCCTTCGATAATCGTGGAAAAGATAAGGAAATGCCTGTAAAAATGGAGGGAGACACAAGAAAGAATTTAACCTGCCACAAATGAGAAGTTTATATATTTTTATTTTTTTTTCATAGCACCCAACCTTTATTCTTCCCTTGCAGAGTGTTGTAATTTGAGTCCATTAAGCACGACATGCACCAGGCCATCTTCTCAAGGCTGACCAGTCCAGAAAAGCCAGGCTGTGTCATAACCTTAGCACATAAAGCTGCAGAAAAATTTAGGCGACAGTGTTGATTTAATTATTAAGGATTCTGTTTGTCTGAGTCTGTCTGCCTCTCCTACCTACACCCTGCATTACGGGCTGTTCTTCATTACCTGCTCTACCTATCTTCGCAATCTAGCCGCAAACAGTTTTGGTTGACCACACCACTTCCCTCTTGAAAGTTAATACTGCTTGACTCATTCTGTACTGCTAACACCAAGCCAAAGAAAACAAGCCAAAGAATAACCTGCTTGTATGCAGTTTGGAAACTTCTCAGAGGCCCTGCTTTCAAAATGCTATACAGTAGCTTACTATATCTCTCTGCAGCTGCAAAGAAAATGAGGAAAACAAAAAATGGTTCAAGAACCTAAAATAAAGACTAGGCAGAACCGCATGAAATTTATGAGCTTTCAGTGAACTGCAGTCCTGTGTAGGCACAATGGAGCATTAGTACAGAGGAGGGACTGCTTAGTAACCTGCAGATTAAAATAGCCAAACTCCTTTCTTTGGAAAAACAGGTATTTTCAGCTATTGTGCGGAAACACCAGTCACCAGTCGTGGTAAAAGCAAAGGTCTTTAGTTCAAGGGAAGCACGTAGCCTGTCTATATACTTTTTTTGGACAGGAGCAAAGTTTTTTACAGGTCATCAAAGTCTGAATGGTCATTATCCATGGGGAGTAAATTTACTTTTGTGTTGCCAAATTCCCCTGGCTTACATAAACAGTGGGCCACAGGACTTGACCTTTAAGTTGCAGGTCCCTTGTTCAACTCTGTCTGAGGCTGAATGATGGAGACCTTTTACTGTCTAGAGATATTTCGGTGGACTGATGAAATGGGCTTCTGCCTAAGCTATTTCTCTGACCTACAATGCCGTGATGTTCTTGCAACCCCCTTTCCCATTTGTTTGTCCTCTCGGAAGCACTGCAAAGGTGGTAAATGCTATCATCCCTTGCTTTCCCCCCTCTGGCTGAGGGAAGAGATCCAGATTCATTCCACCTAAGCTTACGCATTTGATTAAGGTGCCTGAATTAGGAGCCTGGTCCCCTGTATTCAGCAGAGAGAGAAGGTTTTCTCCCAAGGGCTGCTCAAATGGCAGCTCAGTCCTTGCTGCCTGAGCCTTGGGTTTCTGCAGCTTTTCTTTGGACAGAGGTGTCTTTTCGTGTCTGTATTTTTCGTGGTTGCTTGCTGAGCTGTTGGTTGGCTGGTTGTGTCTCATTCTGCACCTACTCTTTCATACATATCTTCAACGATGATGTCTCAGCCCATGGCTGGAGGGTATTCTTATGGCGGTTTGTACGTGTGGGAAGATGCAAACTCTAAAGAAACAAAAGAGGCTTTTGGCAATGCAGTGCTTAAGTTGGGAGTCATTCAAACTTTGTCAAGGAGTCGGGATTTTTAAAGTATATACATTGACATGGGGGAAGGGGAAAAGAAAGCGAAGGGTATAATTTTGCAGACTAATTTAACTTTCATGAACAGCTTCTTCCCTCCAAACTCCTAGCGCTCGGTTCCCTTACTTTTACTTTGCTGCAATTATCTAATTCCTGGGGTGAACCCGCAGAACAATTCCACTTCTGTGACAGAAATAGAGGACACATGTATGTCAGATTCATCAGAAGTTTTGGTGGATCCATGGCAAGCAAAGTAATTGTGTTTTAAGTACAAATATGTTTGTGCGTTGCTATTTGTTAGTACAGCACAGGCCTCACCAGCAGAGCTGGGGGGAGAGGAAGCATATTTCCTGCCTTGCAAAAATTGTCGAGATTGCTTTTTCTGGCTGTGGTACCTCAGGGTAGACGTGAGGCTTTTCATACGTTCATCAGGAGGCAGAGAGAGAGCTGGAGGGACCCAGCCCGGAGGAGCCCGCAGTCTCGCAGTCAGCACGCTGGCTGGAGCAAAGGAGACCAGCAGCCTCCACTTGTCCCTTTTCCTGGGGACATTCCCCGCTGGAGCTCTCCCGATGCAGCTGGATAATGAATCAGTGATGAAAAGGGCTCTCAGCCTGCAATTAGGACACTTAGCTGGAAAGTAGGAAACCAAAGTTTGTTTTCTAGTAAAGACCAGGCAAGAGGGGCTTGATCTGGACTCTCCCGCCTGCTCTCGTTTGTTCCGGGGCAGGACTCTCTCTCATGGCATATTTTTCTCTACCTATAGTGTCGGTTTGTGTGTTTTTGTTTTTTTTTTAAAAAAGCACTGATTTAAAAAAGAAGAGGTGAGAAAAAAAATATTGCCAAAATATTGTTTAACTACTGTTAAAACACATAGGAAAAAGAATGCACCAGCTTCTCAGGATGCCTGTCATTACAGTAGGGTGATGAACCCCGCAACGGAGGTGCAAGAAGCTACCTGGGGTTTCCTCTAGGCTAAGTGGGGAGTTACTGGAGAGCAGGGAACCTGCCATGTAAATCTTTCTTCACCTTGTTGGTATCAGTGGACACTTGTTCAACACACAGCCAAATCAGATGACCTGGTGGAAAAATTAAATGCTCAGCCAAGGATCGTACCTGAAACTGTCTGCAGGTACTTGGAATAACAAGCAGGTTTTTCCACAGAGACACAGAAAGGGCGAGGTTTGCCAGGGAGCTGATAGGAGAAGTGCATCTGGAAGGGCTTCCCAGTATCAGTCTGTCTGTGCTTGGTGTTGCTTGGCATTCTGCTTCTGAAGGGCTGCTGGATGTCAGCCTGGCCATCAAGTCGCGTAATATCCAGCCTCATTCACACGTTTCCCAGCACCTTGTGTCTACGGTCAGGTCGGGTCTGATGACGAACACTGATTCTGCTGGTAATTATAGACACGGCACGAATAATGTCCTGTCTACCATGATGTTCCTTCTGTCTAGAAAGAAGGCTTGCTTTGTACAGTGCTTAAGAAAAACAGCAAAAAACATAATTGCTGATGAGTCTACTTGAAGCTCTGACTACCATCACCATTATTTTTCCTCACCACAGCAATAATATTTTTAACTGAGGAAAGAGAAAATATCCTACAGTGTGTGCCTAATTCCTTTTTTAGGAACTTTTTACATTGTATTTTTAACACTGTACAAGAAGTTGGTGAGCTCTGACGCTGTCCCGTACTGATCCTTCTAATGCCTGAGTGCAGTATAAGTCTTTTCCAAGTGATGGAAGCTCAAGAGGAAACCACTTTACAGATTGTTTTTCTTTTCAAGTGTGATTTCCTAGAGCCCCGTGGGCTGGTGTGTAATAATGGTTAGTGCCTTACACTAAGCATGTGCATACATCTCTGCAGGATCAGGTCAGGTCTGTTTGAAAACACAGCAAATGGTGTCCTAGAAAAGTTATACTACTTGCTCTTTCTGTGCAGACAGGAAATCAGGGAAAAAGAGTGTGCAAAGTATTTTATATCTGGGATATCTGGCACATAGAAAAATATTACTCGTTTATGCACTTAAGGCACTTTCTATTGTTAGCAAAATAAAAATGCTTTTTTGCAAGCAGGACAGCTGATTTTCAAGCATTTGCATTTCCCAGCTTAGTAGTAATATAGAAGCACTATACTTAATTCACTTCTGTTTGCAAGAATATATCATTCTTTGCACTAAAGATAGTGCGCTCACTTCCTAGAATAGTGTGAAAGAGTATATTTTCTTCTCATCCTTCACTGTGTACAAAATAATTGGATTTATTTTAGCTCCATGGCACAAAACAGTGTTTGCCACTTTATTAACTGGACACAGTGAAACATGGCTTATTTTCTACCCCACTAGAGCTGGAGCCAAACCAAAGCCCTGAACACCAACAGCCCTGAGAAGAGGAGATACTTGGATCAAGGTCCAACATGGTTCCAAAGCAGCCAGCTTTCATTAAACCAAAGTGTCGGGTCTCCTCCGTCACTGCCTACTTCGGCAAAGTCTGGCCAGATGCTGTATTTTCCTGTGTGTAATCCACTTTCTGGGTGTGAAAACTTTCCATTTCCACCTGGGAAAAGGCGGGGAGCAGAGGAGAGGAGGGAGGGGAGGTATTCTGCTCCCCTTGGGGAGAAAGGGCTCCGCTTTATTAAACTCCCGTTATACTATCTCCGCGCAAGTACAACCTGCTGATTTGGGGCAGCAAACTTGTGGATAATACACAGGAAAACCTGTGGCGTTTCTGCTCAGCTCTGCCTCTGGCTGGGATGCTCAGCAGCCGTGAGCCAGTGAGTCTCCGTCAGACACCTGGTGCCCCAAGCCCAAACCTTTTGCGAGAGTTAGTACCAGCTCCAGATAGTCAGATTTGTGAGTGAATGAGAGCAAGTGACAGAAGAGTGTACTCATCCTGTGACTTAAAAGACAAAAAAATGTCCACTATTCCATTCCAGCAGTGTTTACTTGTAAAACAGTCCTGGGTATACACAGGAATTTCAGTAGCTTCAGCTGGCAGAATGAGAGTAGCGGTGCCTTTCCTTAGCCTCTGTTTTACCCGCTTCTCCCCCTCTGAACCTGAAAGGCATCTAGTGACACTTTTAAAAACTAAGTTAGAAGGAAGGTAATGGGGGACCTGTTTCTTTTTCTGCACCTGGATGCAGCCCGGAGCGCTGCTGTTGTCTCCGTAGGGCCAGCTGCAGTGTGAAACCCGGACCGAGCAACCATTCCCAACGGGTGCCTGATGTGCACAAAACCAGAGACTGCCAGGGCACTTTGTTCTTGTTTCTGCATCCACAGCCCCAACCAGATGGCCGCAGGCCAAGCTGAGTGCTCCACAGTCTGTTAAAGTCTATAAAACTGCATTTCCCTCCCATTAAGAGGGAAAGTACTTTCATGTTGCATTGCTGTAAAAGTATCGGAAAAGCTAATGTTTTCTCTGCCCTCTTTGCTTGATATTCTGCATAAAAAAAATCCACCTGACCTCACTGAGACAGTATTTGAAAGGGACAAGGGAAAAAAAAAATGTCCAAAAGCCCCCAAATCCTGTGGTTTAGCCAAGCAGGCTGGCTGGCCTATTTATCCCAGTGTCTCAAACACTGACCTGCAACCCAAGGGGGAAAAAAAATGCTGCCCTTTTCTTTCCTCTGCTAGTACCTGCGAACTGATGCTTGACATAAAGTATGAGGACGTGGGGAGGGAAAGAGGAGAGCGGTGCCGTCTCGTGGCAAGCCGTCTCTCTCTGTGAGCTCTGGGCCATGGTCTTCTTCATTCAACAGCTGGATGTTTGGTTGACTTCCATAAAGTCCCATCTGACTTGCAAAAGTTTCGTGGCAGAGCCTTGTGGCCAAACCGCTGGCTGAGCAGAGCCACACCAGTTTCCAAGTGCCTTCCTGATGCTCTTCTTCATCCTGCATGACATTGCTCTCCTGGAAAGGGGAAGCCTGGGCTTGTGGTCACCACGCTGAGCGTCTGCCACCGGGTCACTGCCTGACCATGGGCAAGTCACCTCATTTCTCTGTCATTCAGTTTTCCACCTATAAAAGGGGGATAATAATAGTCCTGAGCTTTACAGGGGTGAACTGAGGATAACTTGCCTGCTCTTTAAGTGAGGTGTTTAGAGGGTAAGTTCAAAGTAAAGCTAATAAACACAAAAATATAAGTCACCCTAGCAAAGCTCTGCCTGTGCATTTATAGTGGCTTGGGAAAATCATTTATATTTGTTACATTTTTCTGACACAGTTCTTTACCTTCCTGCTGGAGACCTTCACGCAAAACAGGTTCTGTGCTGCTACCGGCAGCAGTCAGCAAAGGAGAAAAGGTGACACAGCTCTTCTAACGGGAGGAGGGGGGAAGAGCCACTTTTGGAGTTACCTCTTGAAGTAACAATTGCCCGATGTCATTTCTAGGTAGTCCCCACCAAAAATTACAACATATGGACGAAAACAACAGCAGAGTTCCTCTCAGAAGGAACCAGCTGACCCTGGTCTTTCCTCCCCAAATGCATTGACACGAGTGGGACTTCCACAAGCCCAAGGGATGAGACAAATCTCGGGTTCAGCGGGATAATCTGGCGCAGCGCAGGGCTGCGAGGGGAGGGGATCCAGGAGTTTTGCTTGGTGGGTGCATGGCGGAGACATGCAGAGATGCTCCCGTCAGCTCGGGGGGAGCTGGCCTGGGAAGGGGGTGCCCCGCGTTGACCTCGGCAGGATGCCGTGCCCTGGGTCAGTTTGCCCTGCCGGCTGCCTGCGAGCTGGGATGTTCAGAGCAAGCTGGGATGTTCAGAGCAAGCTGTGGTTTGCCTGCCCTGCCCGCCGCCGCGGGCCAGCTCGACACAAATTCAGTGCCTGAGTGAGATTCAAAGGGGAAAGTTAATTCTTGCCTCGCTGGCCTTGACGCAGCCCTTGTCCCGTGGGCTGCAGAGACACCGCTCGCCTCCCTGCGAGGCTGCTAGCACGCCGGCTTGCGCTGCCGGGCTGCTTGGTTTCGTGCCAAGCAGGCAAAGCTCCGGATGCTGGGAGGGCAGCACCGGGGAGGTAGGAGGAGAAAGTAGGGTAGCAGGAGGTCAAACTTGGCACCGGTGCGCTCACTTAAAAGCAGAAGATGTCTGAGTGGAATTTGAAATTACGAATAAGTTGCATTGGGGGGATGGATTTGGAAGGACCTGGCTCTTGGCTCCGCAAGCCCTAGGTTCAGCCTGCTGAAGCTTAAAATAATCCAAATGTATGAGGTATTTTACATACCTTGTATGACTCCGCGTGTTTGCATTCAAGTCCAGTGTTAGAAGCCCAAGGCTTGAGGCAGCATCCAGCTTTGCACCGCTGACAAATGAAGCATTTGCTCTTGACCAGCCAGAATGTCAGATAAAAGTCTTTTTCATCTTTCTTCTCTTCTCTTCTC
>VYXH01011832.1:781335-881518 GCA_013397275.1 Burhinus bistriatus | reverse complement strand
TTTCATCTTTTTTCTCTTTTCTTCCCCCCTCTTTTTTTTTTTTTTTTTTTTGGAAGCCTTAATGGGACTCTTTAATGGTGAAATTGCTACTATATAATATGTCTTTTTATATTTTAATTTTTTTTCCCCCCTCTTGGGATAATTTACAGCACAGTGTGGAATCTGAGACAGTTCAAGCTGTGCCAAAGGGCCTGGCAACAGGAAGAAATGCCGAGCCACTGCGATTTGGAACCATAATACAAGTTATAAAATTTAATTTTAGAAATGCAGCTACTGGGAACTGCTTTTAAATGCACTTTTTCCTTTCAGTGCATAAAATGGTCCTGTGTCTTGATTGAGCTGTTAGGGTGGCTTGAAAGAGTGCTCTGTAGAGTAAGGGGCATACAGAGCTCTTCAGAGATCTTTTGCTGCTTATTCACTGATACGCAAAATTGGAAGCTGGATGTTTATGTATTAAATACTACAGGGATGTGTGGAGAATAGGGCACAGTGGATTATTTTCAGGAGGTTTGTGCCAGTCTATTTCACTGCTGTAGCCGTGAGTTGAGAGAGGACTCCCCATAGGAACAGCACTGGCCACCTCCTTGCAGGCAGAGTGGAGATGCAAAGAAAGCTGCAGAAGGCAACTCTTCATGACAAGAAAATGAAAACCGGGAGCAGATAGACAGCAAACTATGGTGTTCAGCAGCAACCAAGGAAAATGTCACATTCTTCAAGGGAACGAGTAGAAAAAAAGATGTTTGACCTCTGGGCTAGAGATTTGACATGCATTCCCGTCAGGGTAATAGTGTCCTATGGGAAGAAGGGGAAGGGATAAGCCGCAAAGGTTCATGAGGCAGCTGATTTCCTGAGACAAATGCAAAGTGCAGAAATGGGATTGGGTTTGGGGGAAAAGGAGGGACACTGACATCCACTGCTCTACAAGACGGTCCCCAAGCAGAAGGTAGGAAAACGACATTTTTGGAGCTGGGGATCCTACTCCATTGACTAAATACAGGTGGGGTCAGAGTATGTCCTCACAGACTCATTGCAGTCAGTATCTTGCCCTCCATTTGGAGAGAGCGTCTTTGAAAAGACAACTTGTGTGCCAGAGACGGTCTGCTTTTGGGCTTTCTGCTGAAGGGCTGTTTTCTGTGATCTTTAAGAAGGAAAAGCCCTATTGGGGGATGGGGGAAAATTACAAAGGAAAGTTTTGATTCAACCTGGTTGGGAATGTGGCTGAACCATCCCGTTTCAGACATTTCACCAAACACAAGTCTGCTAAGGAGGTTTCCATTTCAGCCCCAAAACATAGTGTCAGCAGCCTTCCAGGATAAGATACCCCACTTTTGAAGGCTATCTCATAAGACTTTTGCATCCCAATGGATGCAAAAGTGGTTTGCAAAGTGGTGGCAATAGGTTAGCTCTTAAGAGGGTGGAAGGAGGGTTTAAAATTTGTGCTTTCGTCATGCCTACCAGAGAGAAAGTTCTCCAGGAGACGAGACATCCCTCCTGTATGCGCTGTGTGTGGCCATTGCGGTTACAGGTTGACACACAAAGGATCCCAGAGCAGAGAGCAGCCACAGGCAACAGTTACAAATGCATTACCTTGTTCCTTGCATACCACTCACTGTTGCTAGCTAAGGCTTATCTTGAAGTCAGTCCTGCCCATCATGAGATATGTCTCTGCCATTCCAGCTGAATCTGGACGTGCCCCAATGCTGCAGTGGGGCTGGGCCTTTCCAGCATCTTCCCCATCCCCTCCAGCTCCTCAGAGCTACAACATCAGAGCTTCATGGGAACCACGCTCCAAGGGCTGTCCTGGGGAGTGCTGGACCCCCTAACTCCCACGTGGCCATGGCCATGTCTGCTGTGCACTGGCCGATTCTGTAATGTCAGCATCTACTCTCTTATAGTTGGATGTCTGGTGGGACCTCATGTTTTGGAAGCTCCTAATGCCACTAAGAGAGAGTTCATTACCCCACAGTTTGAGTTCTGCCAGCTTCTGGTGTTTCTTTCCTATTTCTGTTTGTAAATCCATTGCTAAAGGATCCAAAAGTGGGATTTGTTTGGGTTTGTTATTTTATAGCCCCATAGTACTTGTCTAGTTACGGTACCTTGTGACAATCTGGGATTGCATTTTTGAGGAGTTATTCCAGTGCAGGTTTAGCACAGGGACCACTTGATGGTTCCTCCTTTTATGCATCCTTGCAGACAGTCCTCCTTTTAGAAATGCCTCCTCTCTCAGCGAGAGGTGTAACAAGGCACGACAATTGTCAGTGGATCTGGTTCTTCAGAGTAGGCCATATCTTGGGCTGCCCCACGATATGGTTACGATGCATAACTGGTTTGTGTCTCCTGTGCTTGCAGAGAGGTGGTTTCAGTTTAATTTCGGACGGCCGCTAGCTGGTTAGGTACTTTGCCAGTGGATGAGGGGTAAAAAAAAAGAAAAATTTTTTTAAAAAGAAAAAAAGTCAACAGACCTCATGTATCAGTGAGATTTTCTGATCTTTTTCCCCCCCCTCCCACAATAGGACATCGTCAGAAAATAGATGAGCAGACAAAGCCCGGGAGCTTGTCCTTTTCAGAGCGCCTGAGTGAACTGGAGCAGTTGCGTCGTACGGCCATGAGGGTCAGCCCACACCACCCAGCCCCCACACCCAACCCACGAGCCTCCTTGAACCACACCACTGCTTTTAACCCTCAGCCTCAGAGTCAGATTCAGGGTAAGTACCTGAAATCCTCCCCCTGCTCACCCACATCCACCCTGCCAGCCTGCGGAGTGCGGGGGCTCGCAGGCATTGCCCTTCTGTCCCTCCATCTCTTCTGGATTCTCGTTGGCCACCTTTAATGAGAGAGAGCCTTTAACGAGTGAAAGGAGGGTCTTCCTAACATATGTCTGTATTTCTAAAGACCTGACAGCTTTTAAGGGGTCCATACTGTCTTGTCTTCCCGGTGTCAATACAGCTTACGGTGTTAACCTCACCTGTGTTCAGAACAGTAACGTCTTGAAAGTCATTGTTTTCTTGCAAAGATGCATTATGCCAGGCCTTTTTCTATGTGTAGGTGTATTTCCCGATGGATATTCATCAGTTACATTGTGTGCTTGAATGAGAGAGGAATACTGTCAATGCCTTGCTTTGATCTTTCGCAGGAAGGCGCTAGCAAAGAAAGCTTTGCAAAGTGCTTTGTCCCCTGAAGATGACCTCTCTTAGTGCTAAGACGTGAGCATGGGCAGGCTGGTTTGAGCATGTTTCTGTAGCCGGTGGTTATCCAGTGGGTTTTATTTGAACAAAAATCTGCAAAAAGGTGACTCAGGAGTCTGATTTCCTCTGAGGCTCAGGCTCGGATGATGCCAGTGAAACCAAGTTGTCTAACTTGAAATCTTATCTGCCACCGCTAGAGCTGAGTCTGTCCCTGCAAAAACCAACTCTGTCCCTAGGATCAGCTGGAACTCGGTGAGCGGTGAATCAGGTCACTAAACCATAAGTTGATATGTGGTTTTACAAAATGTGTATCAAAATGCAGATTCATAGTGAGATGCACCAAAAGGGAGGGTGTAGGACAGTATTAGTTTTAGTGAGCGCTGTTCCTAATGGAGTTTTCTTCTATTCTCCCAGCCAGAATGAAATGGCCTTAGTCAAGGTTTTCTGCTGGGATTTTGGGGGGAAATGGTTACTGCGAATCAGTATAAAGGGGTTTTTGGCATTTGTTTTTAAAACCAGGGTACTCTTTGTTGTATACAGAAAAGGTTATGGCTTACCTAAGGAAAACGCTTGTTACATCCTTTTGTTCCCAGGTCTAGGAAGGTCTTTGGCTTAATGAAATCTACTGCAAATCTGCCATTGTCTTCGCTGTGAGCAGAAGCGGGCATTATTGAGAAGCATGGGAGATAAATCAACACATTGTCATGTGCCGTACTGTAGACAGAGGCGGGCAAAAAGGCAGTTGGAAGGATCACCCAGCTCCTTCCCTCCCTGGAGCCACGCCAGGTCAGCTCAGGAGAAGGATGCAGTCCTGCACCTCTCCCAGCGCCTGGCAGTCCCCTCACTTAGTTCTCTGATTGGCAGAGCAAACCATGTTGGGTTTCTCCTGCGCACAGCTCCATTCCTATAAAAGAAAACGCACATATTATTATGGCTACTCAGCAGCCAGCAGCTACGTGGGTGGAGGTATCGGTCGCAGGCTTGCATTCTTCAGCTTCTTGGGAACACTATATGCTTAGCAGAGTATCGGGTTTAACGTCAAGTATCCCTCTTCCCTGGTTCCCTGTGAAAGTCCCTCGCTTGTACGACTTCAGAGCAATAGGCTTTTCACGCTCGGCCAGGGATTCAGCTGCTCTCTCCAGAAATAGTTTTAGTACGTTGCTCTGCTTTGCTATTTGCAAACAAGATTTTAATGCGTTTCACCTGCGGACGTAGCTCAGAAAATGATAGCAATCGAACTGCTAACATTTCCTCATCAATACCCTCCTCTTCACCTCTCAGGCTGCTTTCTCCCAGTTCCCCTTTTCCTCTGCTCCAAAATGTGCACGTTATCCATTGAGCAACTTGTTGAGGCTTGCAGTTGCTGTCAGTAAAATAAGCCCCAAACTGAATCCTCCCTCATTTAGGACTGTCTCTGCTGCAGACACCTTTTAATTTCTAGGGCTCGTCTTTTCAGGGTCACACTGCCACAGCAGGGAGAAAGGGCTCGGGTGGGAAGAGCTCCAGCACCATCATTTTTTCCTCGGTGTTCAAAGGAAGATTGGGTTTTGGGCTGATGCCCTGTGTGACCTCTAGGGAGTCGGGATATTTTCATTTTTTAATTTTTAATAAAAAGCACTGCATTTCAGAGCACAGACCCCCAAAACCGAAATACTTCTGACCTGCTCCATAGCATTGCTATACCTATCTGCACATCTTTGCATCCCGAGACACTTCTGTTGAAACTCTCTCACTGAAAAGAACACAGAGTGCTTTTTATATAGGCATAAAATAAGCCATAAAACCCTATACATTGCCAACTTCCAAGTAGTAGCATTAAACTTTGCTTTAACTCACACCAGTATGAATCACAGGCTACTCCTTTGTTCATCCAAGTCCAATTATCTTTTTTTAAGAAAGAAAACTAACTCAAAATAGACATCTCAGACTAGTTCTTGGATTTAAAGGGGCAGGTTGCCATGCCGCTAAACCACTGTTTATTTGTTGAGGTTTTCATCTATAAAAGGATTGAGGTTAATTTTAACTTCCTATTTTACCAAGTCTTGAATTTGAGCATAAAGCTGCTTGTGTCATGGATACAAGTCCAAGCAAGTAAAGAGACCATAAATTGCTATAATCGAGTTTTATGCTTCTTTCATATCACAAGGAGGGAGAAAGTACACCTGTTTGTTTAAAAGATCTAACCATAGCCAATTCACAGACCAAAGGGGAACAGAAGGGGAGAAAAAGCTTCCACCACATCACACATGGTTTAAGTTGAAAGATTACTTTGTGCCAGTACCAAGTGTATAATGTCAAAGGATTTGACCTACACGCACGGAGTAAGGAAATTCAGTTAAAGCTCCAAACCCAGCCAACGCTTCAACCTTAGCTCACCCCTTCCTTGGTATGGAGAGGAAAAGAAAATAGACAGAGCCATGTGAGCTGTGCTGCGTTGTTGTTTAGGAAAGTTTGGGTAAGACTCTTGATGAGCATTTAAGTTTATAGATACAATAACTGTGAATATATCAATCTATATATTACGGTTGAGTTTCTTCTGACACCAGCCTGAACCAGATACCAAATACATAATTACTGATTTTACAGTGGCTAATGTTAACCAGTGTGGATAGATCTGCAATTCAAGAGTTTTACATAAATATGAATTTATATGGTTTCTTTACAGTATCATTTTTTTCAGGGCAAATAGAAACATTTTAAACATGTAAGTCATCAGGCCAATGAGGTATTCTTTTGGAGGCATTAATGTTGAGTTAATAAATTGCATAAATAAATTTCTAACTAGTAGGGTTAGGATTATCATCCAAAACCATGTGCAATTAAATAACTTCTATTTTTTTTTTCCAAATTAGCCCAAACAATGTTTCCAAACGGTGATTTATTAATTACCCATAGGTTGAAAAAAAAAAAAAAAGCGCTATTTCTGCTGCCTAGGGAAAACAAATAATCATTGTAATCACTTGAAGCTACATGCTTCTGGTTCTGTTTATGCTTTTATAGCCTTAAAAATATCTGAGTTTGCTCACTCTTTTTTTTTTTTGCCATTTTTTAAATTTTGTAACTTTATATGTTAAGTTTCAGCAGGGACCACGCTTTTATGACCAGGTCTAAAATCCCTGGAAACCAGAGGCTGTAATAAAATTGCTGACAGATCTTTAAGCGAAGCAGCAGAATTAGCACCGATAGCAAAGCAGGAGAGATCATTTAGAGATCAGCTCTTTGAATTAGCAAGAAACATAGTGACTGAGAGATTATTTTGTTACAAGCCAGCCTTTTGTCTTCCTCCAGGTGCAATATGCTTTGTTTAAGAGACATTTCAAGGTCCTTGCTATCGTAATCTCACTCCACCAAAAACAGCCCAAGTTTATCAGGGTTCCCATGAACCGGTGAAACACAGGAGTGGAGTCAAGGGCGGCATTTAAGCCCGGGAATTAAAATGGCTTTGTTTCTACTACGGCTGTATCCTGCCCCGATTTTTAATATTTCCACTTTTAAATCAGCTTAATAGGCCGTAGGTTAATAGAGTTAGAAGTGTTCAGAGGGCAGCGTTGCAGAGCAGGCTTCAACGGGGCTGTCATTCTGCCTCCGCCTTTTGCTGCTGCAAAATGCAGTTTTCAGGTGCTTTTGAGAATCCAGATTGACGTGTTTGTAGCTCCCTGCCAAAACAGATAAACAGGCTCGCAAGATTAGCGGCTCGCCAACTCCTTCCGTTGTGCAATACACTGAATGCCGATATTTTTATGTTCTCTTTGGACTCGTCTGAGTCTCCCCGTCTTGCCTTAACCTGGCGCGCTTGCAGAGCAAGTACATGGCGCTTTAACAGCGTATCATCCCGTTTCCACTTGGTTAACCACCTGACCTCTCCGTCCCAAAATATACTCCCCGGCACGTTGAGTGAGTGCCCGCCTGAGCTTGGCACCCTTCCTATCGGTGCCGCTTCTGCCTCCCCCCAGCCGGCGGAGTAGCGGGGGGTGAGTCATGCCGGTGGGTAGCACACAGGCAGGGCGGGAGCTGGCAGCGGGCGCATCATTCCCAATCAGTATGGCCGGGGCTGCCAAGCTCCCTGGCTCCAGTGCTTCTCCTGGATGTGGAGTAGCCCTCCTCCCCAGCTGTGGAGTACAGTTTCCCCACCGTGAGCCAGCTCATGAACGTTTTGCTAGTGGCCAGGGGAGATCCCCTTTGATGGAGCTCCCCTCTGTCGCCCGTCTCCTGGGGCGGGTGGCCAATGTGCTGAATGAGTGCTGGGAGCCTGCTTCGGGAAAGGGGGAGAGATGCTTTTTCTCCTTTCCCCTCCTTTCAATGCCAGTAGCCACCAAATAGCTTCTGTGTGGGGGGAAAGGAAGGAGGTCAAGCCACCTTGGTGGTGTGGACCCAGAGCTTGAGTGCCACAGCTACCATCAGGTCACAGGAAGTTTGTTGAAATAGTGATGTTTTTCCAAAATATTTTGCAAACCAAATCTGTTTAGCTGGAAGGGTTCCAACTGGCTTTATCAGAAAGGAAATTTTATAGAGCAAAAATATTGTTTTACTGAAAGTACAATATGTTTCTTTGATTCACAGTTATTGCTCAGCACATAATACTTTTATATAATGCCATGAGTAACCTCAGCGGTTTTTCTTTCTAAGGGGTACAGTGTCATTAGCAGCAGACTCACCCTGCTGTCTATTTATCATGTCATAAACCAGTCTGCATCTGAAGAGATGAGCACACAAGCATGTGAACTGGATTAGCACATGCAAAACAATTCTTCTTTCATTCAGTCTAATAGAAGTCCACTCTGGGGAAAAGTCCCTCCTATTTCATGCCCCCTACTAACAAATATATATAAAACTCCTGTTTAAGGGTGTTTGAATCCACCTTTTGCTCTGCAGGCACAGGTGCTCCCGTTTTCGTCCAGAGTGTTGTTCTTTAACCCCAGCCAGCAACTAGGACCACGCAGCCGTTCACTCACTGCTCCCCATCCCTGTAGGGCAGGGAGAAGAGGGAGAAAAAGGTCAGACAAAAACTTGTGGGTTGAGATAAAGACGGTTTAATAGAACAGTAACGGAAGAGAAAATAATAATAATTAATTAATAATAATAATAATAATAATNATAATAATAATAATAATAATAATAATAATAATAATAATAATAATAATAATGGTAAGAGAATATACAAAGTAAAGTGATGCAATGCAATTGCTCACCACCTGATAATCCATGCCCAGCCCATCCCAAGCAGCAATTGCGGATTCCTGCCCACCAGCAACCTCCATTTACATACTGAGCATGACGTCTGTGGTATGGAATATTCCTTTGGCCAGCTTGTCCTGTCTATGCTCCCTCTCAGCTTCTATGGGAGGCTGAAAAAGTCCTTGACTTAATATAAGCATTACATAGCAAAAACTAAAACACTATGTGTTATCAACATTATTCTCATACTAAATCCAAAACACAGCAGCTACTAGGAAGAAAATTAACTCTATCCCAGCTGAAACCAGGTCACAGAGTTACTTGCGTTGACCAAATTGGAGCATGTCTTAGGAAGTTTGCTTTAAAGCATAAACTAAAAGGGAGCAGCAGCAATGTGACTCTTGACATTTGCAGAAGCACAGAAGTATTTTGCGTAGCATTTCTGGCCAAACGAGATGTCTCGTTTTGTGGTGAAATTAACACCATCCATATCTGTATCTTGGAGAACATTTGTGAGGTTATAGTATACACAGAATCTATTGTATAGACTGGAAAATATCACTATGGTAAAGATATACACAAGATGTGCATAATATAACTAAATAATCCACAGCTTCGTAGTGTCCATTTCTTCTTAGCTCCAGCTCTCAACATCATTTTTTACTCAGTCATTTCATCCCATGTGGAAGTAGGCTCCTTACACCACGAGGCATGTCTTCCACTTGATTTGTAAAGTTTGTAACACCATTTGGGTCCCCTCCAAATACTAATTTTGACAGGGATAAAGTGTTGTTACCGTAACACATTATCTCTGCTAAGATTTTGCATATCTGCAGGGCTGGTTGTGCTGTGACACATGAGAGGGGTGATGATACCCAGCAGCAGCCCAGGAACAAGAGCGGTCCCAAGGAATTCCCTCCATCCGGCATTAGAAATCTGTCTTCCCTCCTTCCCTGCCAGGAGCGGACCAGCAGTTTTGCCATCTTGACATACCATAGGTGGGATACTGTATTGATAGCACTATAGAAAGTTTTTGAAAAATCTCCTCTGAGCTCCAGGTGAAGTAACGATTATCCAGTGTTCAAGAAAAATTAATTCAAGTGGCAGTGGCTGCAAAGAGGGGCTGTTAGTATGATGAGAGGAATAAAAAACTTTCTTTAAAGAAGAGATTCACATAGTGGGGTTTATTCAGCGTGCCAAAACAGAGGCTGAGAGGGAAGATAATTACAGTCAATAAACACAGCAGAGAGGTTCAACACTGGGGAGGGAGGAGAATCATTTGCACTGGAGGGCAGTGTTGGCTCAAGAGCAAGTGGTTATTCTGTAAACTGACCATCAATGAATTTAGTCCAGAAATTAGAATATGGTTCCTAGGTATCAGAGTAGCCCTGGCAGCCTTCCTGGGGGCTTTTAGAGACAGAAAGACGTAATTTAAGACAGATCTTGCTATGTTATGTAAGTGCAGAACTCACGATGTGGCAGGGCTGCAGGACCCGGGAGATGCTCTCTGGGCCTGTATTTTCTTCCATTCAATAAATTCTCCGCACCCCTGGTTTCATTAAGGCGAAACGAGGGACCTTTCATTCTCTGGGACAGGCAGAAGGATGCTCAAGGATCTTCTCGACTCTTTGCTCTGTCGGATCTCAGTGACAAGATAAAACCTCTGCCTGCAAAGTCCAGGTGCACTCCTTACTCCCACTTGGACCACCAGGTCTTCAGCAGTTCTCTGTACAAATCTTACCTGGGATGCAGGCTCAGCCGACTCTCCAGCACCGGCACTGGAGACCTCGTGCTTCACCTGCTAAGGGGAAGGCTTTTCCCATTTGAGGGTGGCAAGAATCCGTCCTGCCGCCCCCTCCGTGCACCTCGAGGATTCATTCCCTTCAGCCACAGATTTGTGCCTCCTCCGACTGTTCCCACTCAGGGCAGAACAAGGTGAGGAAGCCAGTTCCTCAACACCTGCCCGCGTTGCAGGCAGCATTCCCAGCTCCAGGGCATAAGCCTTGCTCAAGAGCCTTCCCTTGCTCCTCACATTCAGCTCTAGAAAAAAAAAAAAAAAAGGGCTTGAAATTGTTTAGCTTTTTCATCAACTTAAAGCACTAATGGAAAGAGTTATGTAATGGTGTTTAATCCAGAAGATTTCCAAGTGTCGATATATTTAAAAGATACCAATCTTCTTATTCCAATTGCCTGGCACTTTCCTGAGGTTAAAAAAAGCTGTAGATAAGGCAAGAAGTATGTTCTCAGTCCCCAAGCAATATCTCCACTTACACAAATTTTCCTTCCTTTTTTTTTTTTTTCCCCCTTTGTCCTCCGTATGGAGCATCCTAAAGAATGACTTAACTAAAAGGAAATCTTGGTTTTAAAGCAGAAATCGAAAAGTTTAGAGATTGATATTTTGTTCTAAATTTTGTCAAAGTCATTCTGCATAATTTTTGGCAAGCTATTTAGAGCTTGATTTTTTACAAAGTATTTAGGAAAACTTAGCACACTAGAAAGGTGCCTTAGCAAGATTTGTGGTAGTGCCTGTCCACCTAAGCCACAGAGAAATCAGTGACAGCTGTGGAGATACCTTTGGAAATCCCTCTAGCAGTCTAGCTGAATCTTTAGGCAGCTATAAAATTTGGCAGCTCGTGCCTAGACATAGTTTTATTTTTCATTAATCAGTCTGTGTCTTTTACCACATGAGAACAACGCTGAGCTGATGGATACTACTGCTAAAAAAAACAGAGTTTGCAGGTAGGGACAAGTATGCCCGGTTCAGTTTTTGACTTGCACGGTGATCTTCTCTGATTTGTTTTGTTTTGTCATCTTCAACTCAGTATGCCAAAGTCCCTTCTCCGTTATGTCATTGCAGAAGTGGAGCCGCTCTCTGAGCCAATGCAGGAATCTTGTGCCTCCACTGATGCTACCAGTCTAGCGTTAGTGCTCTCGGTGGTCACTGGGCACCAGAGAAAAGAGTGAATTACTCAGGCTTGCTTCTTGCTTCTTTAGCTCTC
The DNA here is from genome assembly GCA_013397275.1 of Burhinus bistriatus. Classification (NCBI taxonomy): domain Eukaryota; kingdom Metazoa; phylum Chordata; class Aves; order Charadriiformes; family Burhinidae; genus Burhinus; species Burhinus bistriatus. The sequence goes on along the minus strand of VYXH01011832.1, from coordinate 870,159 downwards.
TCCTGGTACAGCAGTGCTGGAGTCACCCCGCCGAGGTGGAGCCTCTGCCTGCTCTTCTCTCTGCCTCATTTCTGGGGCAACTGAGAAGGCTCAGCATCTTTCAGGATGGCAGCTTTAATGCACTGTACCTCAGGGGACATTTCTATCTGCTGTTGAGATTAGCTGGGTCAGCGGGCTCTCCTACTTTTCCATGGAAACACCTTATTCTGGCTCACTGCTTCTCTTGCTCAGCACCAAATCTCACCTATGGCATCGGCATGCTGGAGATGTCTAAAGCAAATATTCCTGCCTGCCCCAGACGCAAGTGCTCCCACCGTCCTGAACTTTGGACAACATGTGGCCACGCGTTTGATAGCATTTCAGCATCTGAGGCAGCTACTCCTTGGTTTTTGGGTTATTCCTCAGTGGCCCTTGAAGCATATTCTTGGCCTTTGAATAGCCCAATTGTGAGGAAGATTAAAAGCCCTGATTGCAAAACTCCAGTAAATAAAATCTCTCTTAGTTCTTTACTGACAAACCCAGTTTCTTTCCATAGCATTCTCCTCTTTAATCCCCTCTTGGCAGAACATGGCATGTTTTGATACCAGAGCTCAAATTACCTTCCATGGTAAATAAAACAAACAAAAAATAAATAAGAACTCCTTACCCTAAAAACAAACACCCACTGAAACCAACTTATTATTCAGCTGATGCTGCCCGTGTGCCAGAAGATACCACTTTGATTTTGTAATTGAATGTATTCTTTTCCCTCAAATACTGAACTGAGCCCCTCCAAACTTGAAATGCTGAGGGGTTAGAGCAGAGTGACCACGAACACCCGTACTTTTTTTTTCCCCCATCTAGAAAACAAAGAAGGAGGAAACGAGGAGACTAGCACACAAGTTAGTATTTAAATGTTTGTTTCTGAGGTGAAAACCCCACCTCAGCACACAGAGCCCGCGTGGTCTGGGTTGGTGCAGGCAGCTGGATTTGGACGGAGTGAAATCAACCCCTCTAGCTCCGCAAGAGGCTGCAGTGGTTACCAGTGCTCATAGCAGCCAAGGGGCTTTGCATTCCGGAGGACTGGCACAGTCTCTGCTTTCTTCACCAGTGGGGCGGGGGGCTCCTTTCGAAGCATCAAGTGCAGGCATGCCCTCACCTCTTCTGCTGCCATGCCTTTAACAAGATGTTACGTCAAGCAGACCTTCTCTAATGATCCCATGTGGTTAGAGGGTTCACAGGGCTTCTTTCACATGACTGAGTACACAGTACACCCTTAGCAAACTTATAAATAAGTTTTCCCTGTGTATTCAGTATATTATGACCCCTATAAATGGAGATTGTTCACATGCAAAGAACAATGGGCTTGGATGTGCTCAGTAAAACAATCAATTATGTGGGGAAATGCACATTATATAGTCAAATAGACAATCATATCCGTCTGACCATTTTCATTCTATTTATACATCTCTTCACTTAAAAGCAGTGAAAAACAAAAGCATAGGAAATAAATCCATTAAAAAAATGTGGTTTTGCTGTCAGGCTCGGCTTTATTTCCAACAGTAAATGTCTAGGTCTGCTTCTTCAGAGGTTTACTCGGTTTATCTGTGTTGGGCAAGATACTCAGTTCAACATCGGTGGTTCTGAGAGCTTCCAGGTTTTGGTGCTCAACTCCAGGCGCTTTCAAGGAGCCTGGATATCTGCAGAAAGAGATGTTTTGAATGTCTTTGATTAGGTACCCAAAAATGGAACTGGATCACCATGCACGCTTTAGAATATAAACCATTGTAGTTTGCATCCTTTGCATTTTTGATTAACGACAAATATCACAGCTTTTAGATACAACTTGGCTGGTTTAGGTTCCCTTAGCTCTGGCAGATCAACTTCACATGATCATTACCAACAAAAACCAAGGAAACCAAAAACCCTTGGTGTAGAAGAAAGTTATATATTCACTGCTTTATTCATTGATAAGTTTCCAGTATCCAGAGAAGTTGCTGCAAAGTGCTACATCCTTTGGCCTGTAGGAAATACAACATTTTGTCAGAAGTGATTCTTCATTTTATTAGTGTAGTGATGATTTACAGGTAGCTGAGTAAGTATAGCATTTATGATGATTACAGTTCTCACTGCATAAGGTTACTGAAGTATATTTAATTTTAAAAATCCCAAGTCCAAATGATGATCCTCATTCTGCAGTAAAGCACGTGAATAACTGCTCAAAAGAATAGTCTCTTTGATATCCTTGAGACCAATATATACATGAGCAATTTTACATGCAAAACCATTTGCAAATTCAAACTCAGTATTAATTATTTCATGGGGGAAGGTATCCACAAGAAAACAGTTCTGCTCTGCCATACATTATAAAAGCGAACACTTGTGTTAACTTGAAAAGGAATCACACAAAAGGGAGGGAGACATTTCAAGTGAGTGTAAACCAAGATTTGCCAACTAATGCTCACCGAGATACAAACGGATCGCTAGGGTATTGTTGTTTTTACCCCTCCTCTGCAAATAGTTTTCTGAAAAGCTCTCTGTCAGCTGCCTTCAGCTTTTAAGCACATACCTGGGTGTCTGTGCCAGGCTCTTGTGCCAATGGCGCTCCCCAGCCTCCACCCTTGCAAGCCCTCTCCCGTTGCCCGGCCAGCGGATAAGCCCTGCAGGTGGAGGCGGCAGGGGACCAGCCTGGGACCTGCAGGAGTCAGCCCTGGCCCTGGGAAGCCTCCTGCTGGTCCCCCTTTTGCTCGGCAAGGGACTGTGAGTGCTGCGCATCCATGTTAGGAAATGCAAGAGCCCCTTGCGCTCCCCGAGGACGGAGGAGCTGGAGAAGGGACAAGGGCTTGCAGCTGGCATCAAGGGCAGCTAAAACTGAACTGCTGGGGCATAGGGAGAAATCAGACAGAGCAGGGCTCGTCAGATGCCTCGGGCATGGTGGAGTGCCTGGCCATCACCACTGTGTCTGTGGGTCACCCACGGGTGACTGAGTCCAGGGCGGTGGGATGCCATGCAGGATCTCTCCCTGCATGTCCCTTCCAACCTAGACAATTCTATGATTCTATGTGCCAGAGCCTGGGGGAGGAGCAGGAGGCCACTGGCACTGCCCACTCTTGTCCTCCCTGGGGTGACTAACATGGCCAGATGTAGAACAGGGACTAGGTTGAAGCAGGTGAGAGAAGTAAAGGCGGAGAGGGGAGAGTGTGAAAACAGGTTTTCCTGGAAAAGTGAAGGAAATCTATCCATGGAAAAGAAAAGAAAAAAAAAAAAGAAAGAAAGAAAAACAGCTGTGCTAATTCTTGTGCTTGTTTGATCATGTTCAGAGCCTCCTAGACTCCCATGGAAGGGAACGGTTTTGTTTCAGGAGGGTGGTGCACACTGAGTGCGTGTCCATGTGATTTTTGTATTTGTACATTAAACATTTCCCCAAGATGTAATTCCTTCCCTCCTGCACTTGGAATAAAGTGACTTTACAAGAAGGACTGCCTCCAAACAGCAAGCAAGGGAGGGCTGTTGGGGCAAGATAGGGCAAATGTAAATGTGTCTGAGCTAGCTGCTCCACCCAGCCTCTCATCTTTATATGAAAAAAAAAAAAATGTTTCCAATAACTGAAACAGGCAAGGTCTGATCTGCACAGACGGTCTGCAGGCATCTGCCCAAGAAGCTGACGGCTGGCTGGTACATCCTCATCTGATTTATGTTGTGTGTGTGTTAAGCCTTAAATTGTTGAGTCTCTGGCTGGCTGTAGTGGTATTACTGGATGGTTGGTGTATGTTTTCAGCTCACAGAGCTGGCTCTGATACTGGGGTTGTTGGCGCTGAATCAATTCCAATCTCACACCTGTCTGAGACAATGAAGGCCTTGTTGCACACATCTCCACCAAAGGCTGTCATACAACTTATTTTTCACATTTGAAGAAGAAGGAGAAAAATTAAAGGGAGGACTGAGGAAATGCTGTCTCCTCACAAGACACGTTCCCCATGCCTTGATGCAGCATGCCCCTCTTTTCTTTATGGGAAAATATATTTACAAAACAAAGCCAGTGGAGTGCTTATGGGAAGTATAGCTTAATCCCGGCAGTTAAATGTGACTAAGGCTTGGTCTCCAGGGACTTAGTCTGTAGGACCATGCCTGGTGGATTAAGCATGGGAGATAGGCACCTAGTTTGTTGCAGTCTTACTGGAAAGTTTACCTCCAGCTGGGTTAGTGCTATTAATAGCTTCTTATCGGTGTGCCATTTACCTAGCATTTTGGGGCCATTTCTTGACATCTCAGAGGTTGTGAAAGGTGCTTGGCTCAGATGCCAGCATGGCTCAGAACCTCTGCTTCCTGGCACTGAAGCAGCTCAGCCTGGGTGGAGGATCAGCCTGGCTCCAAACACCATTCACTCCCAAGTTGAAGGCAGGAGTCTCGTCTTTGTCTTAGTCGTCCATCTTTGCCCTTGTGGTTTCCCTTCATCCACTCTTCCTCCTCCAGTTCTGTTGCATGTAGATGTCTTAGATGTGCATCCTCAGGAAATGGTAATGTTTCAGAGCCTTTTCCTGCCCTTTCTGTTGCGCCTTTCTTCCTGCTGAGAGTGGGTGGCAGAAGGAGGCAGGGGCTGTAGACCTGTCCCATGAAGGTTTTTTTTTCCATTTACTATGTTAACGGCAATTTTTCACCAGCTCAGCTGGAAAGCATGTGGCTGAGCATTTCCTTGGAGCGGGATTTTGCTCCCTACTGCTGAAACAGCCTGAAAATGCAGTGGCCTTCCAGACTCTCCCCACGTACCTGTTTGCCATGTATGAGCAAAGGCTAACTGAGCCTCCTGAGGCAGCAGAACTGCCGCTGTGCTCTTAGTGACTGGGTCCACCCATCCAGCTGAAAGACCTGGTTGTGCAGTTCAGTGGCTGTCCCATGTCCTTTTTCTATGCTTTCTAGCCCAATCGCCTCCATTTTTGCCAGTGCAATCCCTGGTTGCATCGCTGGGGCTGTGCAGACGGGAGTGGGTAGATGGAGCGCTGGGTGGGAGGAGCAGCGTGAAATGCAACACAGCGTTATGTTCTCGTTCCTCCTCATCTTGACGCTTACTGCAGACTCCGTTCTTTGCCCCAAAACATCTTTTGGGGAGGAAAGTAGGAAGGAAAAAAGCAGAGCATGAGGCACTGCAACGCTGCTTGTATCCAGTGGGTTTTGAAAAGTGCAGAAGCAGACCAAAAGACAGCTCTTCAGCCAACGTAAGTTGGCTTTGCCCTACTAACCAGACCAGCTGAGGATCTGCCCTTGCGCCTTGTCGAGGTGGTCTTCAGCATAAAAATAAATGATTAACTATGTAATGAGTGAATATAAAGACAGATGGTAAAGTATACTTCTGTTGGTACTTGCATGCCTTTGTTTAAGAATACAGAAAAAGGCCCTGCGGTGGTGAAATGCAGACGGGAGCATGATGTTATCTTGCACCTATAAACCTTGCTCTGAGTCCACTGGTGGCCACTATCCAGAACTGCTGAGTTCAGACACACTGGCTTGTACTAAGTAGAAATGGCGCTTTCAGTCTTCAGTAAACAGCATTTTTGCCGCAGGGCCCAAATCCTTCAAACATTTGCCTAGGTAATTGTCTGGTTTTGCCTTCTAGTGTCTCATCATCAGCTTATCTGTAAGTTCAGACTGGCTAAATGAGCACATGAGGATGGGGGAAGAGCTGCTGGAGGATGGGGGAATAAACCATTTCATATTTAATTCACTGGCAGGAGAGACTAATGTGAGTGCAGCTAAGCGATCATTTTAGGATCACGTTGTGGAAAAAATGAGTAATACAGAGTATTAATTTAAACAGATTAAAGAGCTGCACAAATAAATGAAGGGGTTTTTTGTTTTGCTTCTCTGGCAGTTCCAAAATATCAACAACTGCAAAACAACAACAGCAAATACCTGATTTGTGGGTGAATTTAAATGTATTGTTTCATAAAGTTGCCAATTTTTAAAACTGTGAAAATGAGGCACAAAAAATATTTCCATTAGGGCACTTCTTGAAGTTTTTCTTTGCCTGACCAAGCCAACAATCGATAACCTAAAATAACCTTGTTTCTTGCCATCACGTTGGATTTTTACATTAAATGTAAATGCCTTTGTTTGATCTTACTCTTACTGGTGTTCATTAGGAAAGAAAGCAATAACTATTTAATATTTGATTGCTTACATATCACGATTATGTTTAGCTTTGAGAGAGTTTCTTAAATGGGGAAAAAGTTCCTTTGCTTATAATGATGACTTGTGATCTTACTCTTCATGCCACAGTTGTCTAAAACTGCTCAGTTCAGCACATTCAGTAGAGTTTAGCTGTGTTTAGCTAAGTTTCTAAGAAGTTTTTGATGTGTCAGTGTTTCATAGGTTCGTAACTGCTAACAGAGAACAGTAATTTCACATGATATTTCTGAGCAGACAGGCTAGTCACATGGGGTAATTTGAAAAGAGGTTATAGCAAGCTAGATTTCTCAAGCTGTTCAGAAGTGTTTAGTATGTTAAAGGTTAATTTTAAAGATGTTTAATACAGAAAGTGAAACAAAACTGTTATTTGTGTAAAACATCACACATTTCCTATTCCAAAAAGAAATCTTCCTCAGCCTGGCAACACAACAGCTGTTTGTTAGTTAACACTGGGAATTACTTTATTTCTTCCACACTGGGCCATTTTGCAACATTTGACATGTGTTGACACTTCTTTTCTATACTGGATTACAATTTTCCTTCAACGCTGTTATTCCTTACTCCACCCATTCTGGTAGCACCCACCTGCACACAAACCAGAAATTATGATCGGGACGTAGGTACACAAAATTTGGGGCTGCAGTGCACATTTCCGAGCAGCCTGGTTTTCCTGGGTCCCCGGCAGGAAGAGCTCCAACAAACGGGGCAGGGAGGTGAACAGGAGTTGGGGCATTGGCAGGCTCCCCCCAGGTCTCCTCTGAGCATCGCTGCCCCGACAGGTGGCACAGACGGACCCTCCCTGTTCAGGGTAGACCCCTTCCCAACCAACCTGATGGGGAGTGCGTGTCCAGGGCGTTGCTGGCTGAGCCCTGTGCATTCAAAGCCCCACAGCTGTTTATTCAGGGGTCTCATTTTTGGCACCTTGCCTTGGAAGGGCTTCAGCCCTGCAACAGCTTCCGTGTGTGTTCATTTGCTGAGCTTCTGCTTGGCATCTCTAGCAGCACTAAAGGGAGAAGCACTTTTAACTTCAAAGCTCGTGCCGCCTGTCTTTTTGCCCTTCAGATTTAGATCTAGCTTGCTCTGAAACCAATCAGTATAACATTTAAATATGTCCAGCAGACCAAACATGCAAGCGGAGCTGAACTTTGTGCATGTCTTGAGCACTCCTGCTCCCGCAACTGTGAAGAAGTGTTGCACAAGGAGATGAGCCTTTACCTTCCTTTTAATCCTTCTTCCTCTGGCTGTACTCCTCCAGGCTCTCTGATTCAGGGGGGAGTCAGGGGAGACGTCCTGCTGCCACCCGCCGGGGCCACAGGTTGGGTGGAATCGGTGATGGCTGCAGCGCGGCAGGATGCTGCATTCCTCGGCTACACAGCAAGTGCCAAGGGATTTTGTAAAGGAAGCAAAGCGTTTCTTAAACGGTATTTTAAATGTATTTCTGGACTGAATGCCCCTGACAACCCAGTGAGTTGGGGCTTTCAGCACATACTTCTGGGCTTGACTCATTTTCCATTTCGGTTTTGCAGATCTCCTCAAAACCAGCTTGACAGTTTAGAGGAGCAGATCATTTAATAGAGTTTTCAACAACTCCATTTTGGTTTAGTACTACAATGAGCAACAGTTTCTGAGCTACCTCCTTTGTAAAATAATCCATGCATCGTTCTAAGTCAAACTGACTTAACAAATATATGTTCACATGAAGAAGACCTTACTTCACCTTGTAAATCAAAGCTGCACTCTGGAGAGAGGTTTCATACCACTGGGCTCAGTATCATTTTTCTCAAGGTGACCTCAGTTGTAAAAGTATGAAGGTTGTATTTGATATGTCACTGACTTTCTCTAAGTCAATAAAATGAGCCAGTGTGTCTTTAGATCATCAGAGATCTGCTTATTACCAAAAGTTGTTTTAATCCTGATTTTTGTTGGAATTTAAAAGAATCCAAGCAGATTTCATTTGCCATCCTGAATAAGGGTTTGGAGGGTGATACTCCGCTGTGTGTGCAGAGTGCCCCTAGATGAATTCTACTTTATTAGTTTATAGGCTTTCTTCTGAGCACTTGGGATGAGATCATGAAAGTGTAAATGGCTGTTATCTTCAAAGGCCTCTTTTATACTGACAAGACTCCACCTTACTGACTCGTATTAATAATCTATTGCAATCCTAATTAGTTCACATCAAGGTCAGTGTTTTGTGGTGGATAAATGACTGTAAACTCCAGAGAGTAAGTTTTTTCTTCCACTACTTTCATGTTGAAAGAGGAGGGAGCACTGAAAGCGTGAAAGAAGAGATTGACGAGCATTTTTTGTTTATCTGTAGGCTAAAGAACTTTAATAGGGAGTAATTAGTTCACATCATCAGGAGCAACCTGTAAGATACCTGAGGCCACGTTGTAGTCATTCCTTTATCACCCTGTCTCCCAGTAGACTGCAGAGACTTCCTCATTCAACTCTGCTCCTTTTTTTCATGGCATTGGTTTTCCAGTGGGAATAATCCATCCAAGGAACTTTCAGCCTCATATTTAATTGTCTTGAAATGTAGACACAAAGCTAGGAAATGTTTCCCTGTGACATGAGCTCATGACTGCCTTTTTGAACACCCGAAGGCAGAGTCCTGCTCAGGCAATGGCTCTGGGGCTGGGCACCAAGGTATCAGCAATCCCCTCCCAGGACCATCAGGGTCAGGTCCAGCCCAGAGGCATGGAGGGTATTGCTCTAGAAAGGAAGGTGCAGGTAATCCTGTGTCTGCAAATAGTGACTCAATGTGACTTCCAGGTCCTGGCCTGGGAGATATCTCGCCAATTCCTTTGGTCTTGCTCCACCCTGTGAAAAAGAAACTTTGGAGGTGTAACCAGGCTGGGATTCATTTCACCTAACTTTAGACATCTGTGTTTTGTGTGTCTCCGTCTGACACAGTCATCTGGTATCTTTGCGATCGGGGAGAGTAACAGCTGTTCATTGGGTGTGATTCACCCACCTGGCTTGGCTTAGATGTCTCCCTTAGGATGAAATAACTTGCACCCCACAAGTGCCTGTTTTACCCTGTTGGCAATAAAGCCTAGAGTCTAGACAAGTAGCTCAGAGGAGACACCTACATTGTGGATCTCTGAGGTGGAATGAGTCCTCCCCCAAGAGCCAGGACACCAGGAGACAGCATTACACTTTGTACACAATTAAGAACCTACTTCTGCATCTGTGTTTCCAGGGCATGATATACCTGCCCAAGGCAGGCTGAAAGCAGCTGCTCTCAGCAGTAGGGTAGTGAGACGGAGTAATCGACCTGCTTCTCAGTGAGCATTGTACCCCATCTGAGCCCTGCGCTTCAGGTAGGCTGCTTTCAGGATGTGAGCTAACTAGCACAAAGTAGATACATCTCCCCTAAGCTGTTTTTACAGGTGAACTTTCCCTGCCGGGGTGACATCAGGCAATTCGCATGTGCTCTGACTCAGCCAAGCGCTGAGCTCTGTGCCCTGAGTGCTCTGCTGAGCTGGAGCCTTGCTTTCTGCGTGCATCAGTTCTCCGCCTGCTAAAATGAGGACTGCGATAATACCCTTCCTCAGGGGGCAGTGTGAGGATCAAGGAATTAATTAGCTGGGAGACAATCATGTACTAGTGTGGTTCAGGGGAAGGTGAAGAGGAGAGCAGCAGCTGGGACCTAGAGCAGCAGAGAGGAGAAGCTGGGGAGGGGACAAGAGCAGAGATGCTCTGTTGTCCAGCAAGGTTTGTCATATGGACCGTGGCAGCAGGTCAGGGGAAGCTGCCACAGTCCCCGTGCAATTCCCCTCCAGACTTGGAGAGATGTGATTTCTAGGTGTGGATTTACTGAGATGGGTAAGGGAGCAGTAACTCTCCCAATAGGTCCCATCCCCTAGTCCCTGTCTGTGCAGGTCACCGCAGATCATACGCCCGACCAGCAGCAGCACAACAACCTGCACTTCTGAAGCTAAAGGAAACCGCAGTGCCATGCAGCAAGCAGACAAGTGTATATGCGTGTACACACATGTATGCACATGTACACACATGTACGTGCTTGTACTGGCATCCTTCTGCCTGAGCCACAGGGCTCTCGGTATCACGCCACCTCCCAGGCTGGGCACAGTGGGACAGAGGGTGAAGTCTGCTCGCCGCCGACATCCGCATGGTATCTGTCCCTGATTTCCTCACTGTTACAGTTTGTGCTTTAGCAGTACGCTTAGAGATAGGGGAGAACACTGCAGCGGCATCGAGTCTGGCGGCATGTCTCCTCCAGGGGAGCCAAAAGAGTGGAAGGTCAAGGTTGAATTCTTTTACTTCATTCCTTGTTGATGTGGGGAGGGAGAGAAGAGGAGGACGGGTGGTGGAATGGAGTCTCCCTCTTGAACAAATAACTGCAGCTCTCCAGCGTGACTCATGCCTCAGAAGACAAAGAACAATGCATCCTTAATTTGCAAAACTCAGCTTTTCAACTTCTGCATGTCGCTGGCACCCAGAGACTTAGTAGTTTGCCCATAATGCCATCATGTTCTTCAAAGCAGCAGTGACGCCATCCCAGAAGGAGTGTGCTTACTCAGGAGGAGAGATGGTTTATATTTCGTTTGAGCAGCTTATGTACTAACCTGCTAGGGCAGCACATACGTTGATTGTGAAATCCAAGTTTTCACAGTTCAGTATTTGGAGTTGTCTGCATTTCCTGATTCTGGCACCAAGTTAGCAATGAGACCTGAGAGGTTTTATAGGGACCTCCCCTCCCCACAACCGGTTGCCATTACTAAAATGCTACTTGTTTCTTTACAGCACATTGTGCATATACAGTTCTGCTAGCCTTGGCAGCTCATTAAGGCAGCTTTAAACTTGAAGGAATATGCACTTCTCCTCCTTCTATCCCCAAAATATACATGGCTAGAACAGGTGCTTTCTCCAGGCATCCTACTATCATTGGAGCACTGACTTTCTTGACATGGACGTGAAGAGAGGGAAGGAAATTCAAACAAACCATTAGGATGCACTCAATTGTTTTTTTTCCCTTCCCTGCCATCTCTTTCTAAAGAAAAGCTAGCAAAAAATCTTCATATAAGACTTCCAGTCTGTCACTAACGCAGTACTGGAGGGCTGATATCCTCAAAGGCGCTGGCAGATTTGCACCTTTTTCTTCCTCAAGACCCTTTCTAGTGCAGCATTTAAAAGAAACGACGTAACATAGAAGACCAGATGCACAGCAACTGAATGCAAAGGGGAGTGAACAGCGGAACTAATGCTCTGCACCCCAGTACCTAATCACACCGCCTTTTCTCTGCGGTATTCCATGGGTTTCTTTACTATATGCTTGATCGTCCTCAGGGGTTGGTACCCTCCTGTATGTCCATGCAGCACCTGGCGTGCTTTGGGAAGTTCTGCATCAACGCTAAGCACCGCAGCTAAAACAAACAGCCTCAGCAACTGTTTTTTGAAAATTTTCTGTTTGAGGCTAGTATTTTTCTTCTTTATTCTCAAGAGTGGGATGCCTCAGTGTGGAGAAAGCCCCTCATTTTCCTATCCCATGGGAGGATTTTTAGAGGCTCAAATGCCTCTAGAACTTCTCTAGCCTTTGCAATACTCCACAAAACCACAGTAATATTGAAATAAAATGAAAGCAAACATTGAGGCAGGAGGTCTGCCAAAGATCTTTCTTCAAGAGAATAGCTGGGGATTTGGGTGGCTCTCCCCCCCTGCCCCAACTTAAAAATTTCCAGACACACGACATATCTGTCACTGTCGTTCTCAACCAGAATAAGTCGTGTCACCTGTTAGCAATCTAAAAGGGGCTTTTCAAGGCCACGGAGAGGAGTGAATGCTCATGTCCTATAAATTTCCAGTGGAAATTAGAAGGCTTTGAAAAACTTTCCCTGGGGGCAAATCAGAGCTCGCACCCACCTCTGTGAAACCTGCGGGTCTCCCAGCTGTTGCGCTGGGAGGTGGCTTTGTGGTGTGACAGTGGTTTCCACAGCCTGGCACAGGGAGGGAAACCACCCTGCAGGGTGAAGTAGCTGCTGGTGGAATTTTACAGTTTGCTCTGTAATTTTCCAGCTCCTCATGTTCCAGCCCTGAGAGGTATGAGAATACCAGCCTTGTGCGGCTGCTGCCACTGCCACTGCTGCTGCCAGTAATGAACTTGTCCTTTGGAAAGTCCCCCTTATTTAAGCTACTGACTAATTCTTTCAGCTGCTGGGAGATGACACACCTTTTCATGGTGCTGCATTAGGCTGAGGATTTGCTGGGTCCCAAGTGAGGGAGGGAGATTGACTCATTTCGGATGCCTTGCTTCAGAGAGAGCCTGGGTCAGACTTAAGCAGGACCATATCACGGTCCCTTGTGCTTCTCACACCTTCACCTGAAGCTGCTGGCGTTAGGGAGGAATGAGAGAAAGCAAGCAGGAAGAAGAGGCAGAGACAGGCATGTAAGAGATGTTGGCAAAGGAGGGGGGGGGAGGAGGAAAGACTGAAGTTTTTAGGCAGACGGCATCTCTCTCCCGAGCACAAAACTACGTGGAGTATTTATGTGCTCATAGTCCGTTTCCTCTATTAAGCAAGACATCTCTCTGAATGAACAAGTCTAATCAAGACCATTCTTGCCTTACACTCAAAGTAAGGGAAAGTCACACTATAAAAACTGTTTCCCTTTGGAAAGATTAGCAAATCAGACCAGGGAGGGGGGGGATGGACAGACAAATCCCAGACTCAGAAAAGCCTTTCAAAGCAGTTAAGGATCTGACTCTCTCTTGTCTGCCTCTGAGTTTGACACCAGTAAACTAATCCCAGCTTTCATTCACGCCATGTCTTCTGCCAGTTGCTGCCTTTAAAGTGCTTGCCAGGGTGGTGGAGGAATTGCAAAGCTTGATGCTATGTGACTTTCGGGGTTTGTTGCTGACAGAAATTTTTGCAACTTGAGAAAAAAAGTCTGGCAACAGCAGCGGCTATTTCGCAATTCATCTTCATCTCGCTATGCCGAGGATGGGGGGATTTTCACTGACATAGACATTGGCTAATTAGCTGCTCGGTACTCAGGGCTGACTCCTTTGTCTCCCCTGACCCTGGCTTGGGAAAAATCACTTAGTAGAAAGTAGTTTGTCCCAGTAATTGTATTTTCAAGCAGGCAGGTGTCATTTCTGAGGCAGAGGGGGAGAAGGAGGAGAAAGCACGAGCAGGCAGTCCATGTGCAAGTGCAGCGCGGCAGGAAGGGGAAGGTGGAAAGGCAGGCACCCTGGCTGAGTCAAAGGCATACCTGCTCCCTCCCGGGCTGCTGCCGGCTCCACCGCCATCCCGCCTCACGCCACGGTGTACTGACTCACATCCTGCTGCTCCTTTCTGAAGCTTCCAGGAACATGCTGTATCATAGCGAGATTTGGCTTCGCAGCGCCTCTTGGCTGGGAGCAGGCAGTAATGTCTGACCTGCAGTGACACACAGAGAACCGTCTCTCTCTGCGCTCCAGGGGCATAAAACAGATTCAGAGGTGCGCGGGATCCAGCCCAGCACAAGCCATGCACATCCATTTTTCCTTTCGGCTCATAGGTGCAGTGGGACCTGTTATCTGATTTGAATTCAAAGCTTAACGCTTTTAACATGGCTAAAAAGAATTATTTTCTGATCAGAACATAAAATCTCTTGGAGGCTTTCTTTTAGATGGCTTGGCATGGATTGTTATATTTGTTATATAGAAATGATGAGGTGATGGACGTTTTTGCTATCATTTCAAGTAGCATCCTGAGCTGGTCCTATGAATCACCACAGCCCCACAGAAACTGGCTGATTTGTACCTTTCTGAATGCCTGACAGCATCACAGCGTTTTCTTTTGGAGGGCGGGGGTGTGTGTGTTGTTTTACATTTTAAAGCGTGTACCCTCTCTGAAAAAGAGTCACATAGAAATAGCATCCCAGGACTTCATGTTTATTACATCCCAGTGATTTCTATGTCTGGTGTGCTCAGGATCAGTTTTACAGACAAAAGGATGTTCTGTGCGAGCTCAGGAGATACGCTGTGGTTTTGACTGAGGTCTTGACCCATTCGTCCTGCGCTCTGAGCACACAGGGAGTTCTTCTCTTTTTGTAATTGACTATCAGTAACAACTTGGGAAGCCAAAATAGGCCCTGTGTCACACTAGGACAGCTCCATTGCCTGGCAGGTGTTTGTTTGCCCTGCCTAGCCACGCCGGTTCTGCTGGGCAAGGGTATCTTTGGGTCAGGGTGCACACATCTCTCCTGTGCACCCATGCCCTTGGGTACCCACTGGGCCCAGAGCTGCTCCTGAGCGAGATGCTACTTCTCGGCAGTGACTGGGCAGAGCAGCGCCCCAGTTAGACAGCACTGGCGGCGTGCCGGGTGGCAATGCCTAATAGATGTTAACGAAGGGCGTACGGAGGGCTGCGGCGGCTGCGGGAAAATTCATCCTCAAGCCGGTTATGTTACAGCGGGTCTCGAAGGCAGCCTGGCCGCTGGGCTCTCCCTCCGCCCGGCGCGGGGGGCCCGGCGGCCGCCGGCCGGTCCCGGGGCGCTGCGGGGCGCGGAGCCGGCAGCGGCCGCCGCTTTCTGCAAGGTCTCCACTGCCACCTACTGATACACCGCCGCCCCCGCACCGCTCGGCCAAAGGAGCGACCGACCGCCATCCGCCGCCTTCGGGTTAGGCTTTTCATTTTCCCCGGCGAAAATGGCTGGAAAAATGCTAAATACGAGGACCAGAGGGAGCATCGTGAAAGGGGGAGAGCGGCTGGTTTGTTGGTTGGTTGTTTTGGGTTCTTTTAAGCCGAGTCTCTAACCAGAGCTTGTTTCATTAAACTATTAAACATTATGCAACATTTGTACAGCTTAATTACAACTTTTTAAAACAAGCTGAACGCAACCTTTTCGTGGCAATAAAACATGACGAGGCTTGAAAGGTGGTTCAATACTTTCTGCTTAATAGCTTGTTAGGCATGAGGCTAGAGGCCGAGAGCTCGTGACTACACAGCAAGGTGTGAATTATTGCACCATAATTCTCGCCCTGGAGTGTTTTATTGCAATTAATAACTGTTTTCATGTTTTAAATACATTTTCTCACACCATAAAAAGCAGAAATGGAAAGTACTTGCTAATGGGAGAAATACCGGGAGGATTGGGCACAGATCACCAACTGCAGCAACTTCCTTGGTTTCGTGCTATTTTGATCTGCTTTTAAATGATTTTGGAATCCTGTTTGGCTTTAAAACTGTGTGGGCCCAAAGCCCTGTTATTTCCCTTTGTTGAAGTAGCTCTCCCTGCAAATCTCTTCACAGATATTCTGAGTTGGGAAGTAACTCCCATTTATTTGCAGCATATTTTCACCAAATTAACTTCAGCCACACGAACCCACACATTCAGTTCCCCGTGCCAAACTACTAACTTCTGAGAAGTGCACCTCTTTATTTTGAAAGCAGAAAAGAGAGGGATTCAGAAAGAGTTTGTTGCCTTTTTTGAGTAGCTTAGTTCTGTGGCAAATTTGAACCCGTTCCAGTTTAATTTTGGGTAACCTGAAAGCTGAAGAAAAACAGATATCACAAAAATAAAATGCTATTTGAGGCCCATAATCCAGATCCTACTGAAGCTGCTGGAAATGCAAACCTTGCCTTTACCGGGAGCTGAATCTGCCTCTTGATACTGAAATGCTGCCATAAAAACGCTATTGCAGCGATACTTTTCTCCACTTGTTATTAAAAAACTGTGAAGGTGATGCCTGGGGTTAGTCAGCACAACCTTCTTTAATACGTGTATATAATATAATGCACTATATTAACATCACTGAATAGATTGCAACTTGTTAACCAGTCTGATGTCAAAAAGCCAATCTTTAAGAGCAAACACAGGGATTGGGAATACAGGTACCAAGACAGAAAATTGATTGGTAGTTTGAACTTTCACTTAAGAAAGACTTAATGGGATGAGGAGATTAATAATGGGGGTCTCTCGGGCTGTCTGTCACTGTTTCAAGTAACCCAGAGGTCAGTAATAACAGCAAATGGATGAGGCAGGTCAGATACCTTGGTAGTCTCTTTCTGGATGTTACTAGACATGTACTTGGTCCATTATCCGGTTTCTAGTCCGGACACAGCACAAAGCTAATTCTAGTAGCACTAAAAGAAAGAAAACATATTTCAATTTAGTCTTGTCAGTGTTTAGTAAATCCATGATGAGGACTTGCTTCCTCTTCTGCTGCTGTGGTGGCTGCTGTGGCTTTTTCTGTGTCCTCTTACTGTTGTCCGTGTGTTTAGTGTGCTTGGGGCTGTTTTATGGACCGGGATCCCATGCGTGCTTGGCAAGGTACAGGAAAAAACTGTGTCTCTTCTCCTGAAGAGAGACATTAATGTAAGAAACATTCAATGCAAGAAACAGGAGAGAAGTGGCAGACAGAGCTACCCCACCACGCAATGACAGCTTGTAACAGGAGAAAACAGACAGTACGTTCTCTCCTTTCAGCCTGAAAAACAAGGATGTGTGGCAGCACCCCCTTCGCACATACCCAGATCGCCCTGAAGACAGACTTTTCCCCTCTTCTCTGCAGTGCCAAGACTTAAGGACAGAGCACCTGAAAGCAGGTGATAAAACATTTCCAGCCAAAAGGAGTTCAGCGGCTTCTGCAGTGACAGTGTTGAACAGAGCCCTCGAGAGAGAGGTGACAGAGGGGAGACTCTGTCACCTATGGCGTCAGCCTTGGCAGAGCACGTCAAGGGATCCCCAGGCAGGAGGACTAGCTGAGGGACTTTCTATCCCTGGGCTGGGATCCCTCCAGCCCTCGTATCATGAATCTAGTACTTGGTCGCATTGCTGAACTGAAATCAAGGGGATTGCGTGCTGAAATAAGGGCGTAGTGATTTAATTAACCCCATTTTAGAACTGAAACACACAGTGTCGTACCATTACAACGCTTGCTCTGCCGATGCTTTGTGGTATTTATCCTAATGCTACCCCTGGAGACTGAATTCCTTCATCTGTCTCCCTGTCATCTTTAATAAACACTGACCATACGTTAACAATGAGATAATGTAGTAATTCGGAATAAGACAGGCTTTGCGCCTATGTCTTTTTGTTTGTTTCTACTGAAGTCCATTTAATGCAATTGAATGTTGCTTTTAAAACAGCGTGACTCAACTGAATTTATTCTTAAGGAAGTCTGCCTGAAAAAAAATTAATTATTAATAATATCTGAATTTGAATATGTTACTCAGCAGAAAAATCATTACAAGACTTTAGCTTATTCTGCAAGTGACTTCACTAGTTTTTTTTTAAAAGCTTGGAGTTTTGTAGAAATCTTCCCTTCTAAACAGATGAAACAAACAAAATGTAAAACTCATCTCCATAAAGCTCAACAAAATAATAATTTCCAGATGGACTTTCTGATGGAAGATCAAAGTCCTTCATCTCAGACTTGGGAAATTTCCATTCCATGCTGATATCAGTTTTATCTGAATGCAGTTCATCCAACATTTGCTTTTTTCAAGAAGGCAATTAGCTAGATGAAGCTGCAGGAGAATGCTCTTAGAGCTGAAGAAAATAGACGAGATTTTACTAAAAGTAGTAAAAAAATTTCTGGGTAGGTAAGGGGAGGAGGAATCTTTCTCACTTTGATTTGCACAAAAATTAGACATTTTTATACACTGAAAAATGCCAGCTTCATATGCAAAGACGAAATAAGCAAAAAAGAGTTATTTCTGCCTTGGTGCAACTGGTTTTGACAAACTCCCTGCCGTGCATCTCTGATTTCAAACATCAGCCAAACTAGTCGTGTGGCTAGAAAATAATAGGGTAGTGTTTTTCTGTAAATGTTTTATGCATCTGTGCATTTTGAGATTTTGCTTCCAAGAAGCAGCAGTTTCTACAGAAAGCCTGTACTCGTAGGGTGTCTGTGTTTTCAGCTTAGCAGTGCCATAGAGTTTGTGTAAGGCTCTCTGTTTCTGAAGTTCAACCACTGCTAGAAGACGTACCCATCACTCTGAATTGTATTTCTGTATTTTAGCGTATACAAAATAAGATGTAAAAAATACCTGTTCATTTCATTAAGCCTAGGATTTTCAAAAGATTGAGGAAGTCAAATTTCCCAGTCCTTTTCATCCACTTAGGAGTCTGCCTTCTGGAGGACACTAGTTTCACTTTCCATCTCTGTCTCTCTCACATACACGCACATATTTTCGTATTGTTTTTCTCTCTCTCTCCTTACACGCTTGCACAGAAACAATCACAGTTCAGTATTCTTGTCTCCTTAGTGCCATGCAAGACATGCCTTTTTGGCTAAGAGGGCTGCGAACACACAGCTCGAAATACTAATGCATCTCAGCAATGAATAGTCTTTCACCTTGGAAAGCTTAATCTGCTTTTCCCTGACGGCTTTTCCCTGTGCACCGCCAATGTGAAATATCAAAAAGCTTCAGGAGAAAAAATCAACTCGTCGAAACTCACAGATGCACAAATAATATTTTCGAAAGCAATTCATCTGAAGGTCTCTTGACAAAGGGGATTATGGAATTGAAATGTAATTATCTTGGCATTTAAGTTTCTATTTCCACCATGTGGGTTGGTTCATGTATTTGATTGTAAAGTTTTATCATTCAAAACAGCCTATAGGTCTCTTTCTTATTGCAGACACAAGGCAAGTACAACCATCTCCGCCATGGTCCTATGACCAGTCCTACCAGTACCTGGGCTCCATTGCCACCCCCTCCGTGCACCCCGCCACGCCAATATCACCCGGCAGGGCTAGCGGCATGACATCCCTCACCGCAGAGCTTTCAAGCCGGCTGTCAAGTAAGTACCTAAAAGTTAGTGCCCTCGCACCAGGCCTCACCAAAGCCTCGAGGCTGACTCCAATGCAAACTGGTTGCAATGTCCTAGGGTGCCGCCCCATCTTTTCCCCAGTTGAGGTGAAGCCTATTGCGGGCTCTCTGCAGCAAGCCTTCGCCAACACTTTGCTGGGATTTGTGCAAAGAGTAAAGAAATAGGATTTGGGGCCTAACATATCATTGTCAAAAAAAAAGAGGAGAAAGCAGCACTTTGAAGATGTATGGAACTATAAAAATAGTTTGGAGTGCTGAAGAGCTATCGTATCTGCCAAGAAATGAATGCCACAGATATTTCAATTCTGTTTCCTTCCCTCGCTCTAAATTCAGACCATAGCACAGCAGGTTATGTGTGGACACACTGACTGCAGGATGGTGGGGTTTGACATTTTAAGTGTTGCGCTGGATTGTCGTGTTACATCTTCGTCAAATTGTACTGCAGAGCTTTACAAGCCAACATAAAAATATAGCATGGAAGTGGAAGCGACCCCCCTGGCTTCCACCATAGTCAACTGACCATCTGCTGACTCTAACACACACATATTGAACCAATATGCCTGTGTTCAATAGCAGCAATTTTCTTAAAATGAATGAGAACCATATAATTCAAATTTGCACACAGCTTTTTCAAAAATATCTTCTCTGGCCGCACATATTGCTCTTATTTGAATACTCAGGGCTTCTTCTAAGATCAGAGAGAATCACTTGAACGTGCTCCAGCCTGTCTTATTGTTGTCATATAGAAACTGCTTTGAAAGAGTAACAGGGATGATGCCCACCAAAGGTAAATGATTTGTTAGGTCTGGGTGTGTCAAACCAGGACAGGGTGCTAATCACATCTTAGAGATAGTTGAAAATACAGGAAACCTTTCAGAAGAAAAAAAAAAGGAAATTTCTTGCTTTAAAAGACGTCTATAAAGATTCTCATTCTTCATTGACACACTCTTCTTTTAAGATGAAAAGACTCCTCTTTGCTTTTTCCCCTGTGTTTTCCTCCCTTTGCACTCCTTTCCACTGGCAAAATGCAGAAACAGCAAAAACGGAGAAGGAGGAAAAAAAATCTTCGTAACAACCAGAAAATTTCAAGTAAAACAAATTATTTCATCAAGCTTTTTACTTAGAAAAGTAATTTTTCTTGACCGAATTGTTTGAAATGAATATTTACCAGCCCTTTTGATTTTCAAACCCTATACAGGGGTGCCTGATGCATATGTACTTGTAGGTGTGGATAGGTGAATCAAACTGAACGGAGATGTTAATCCCATTTTACCTTTAGCAGTGTAGTGACTGAGGTTCCACTCACATAAGTGAACGCACTTAGTATTAAAATGTGATATTTTTTGCATTGCTATAGTGCCCAAATGTCATCATTGTGTACTAGGGCCCTTATTGTGCTGTGTGCAGTATGAGCACCAAGGGCTTCCATGGTGCCTGCCCCCAGAGTGCACAGTCTAACAGAAGATAGCCATGTATGCATGGAGTAACTGCACACTGCGTTTCTTTTGTGGCATACGGTGAGTATGGAGGTAGAGCACCAGCACTAGTGCTTTTTGTGCCCGTGGTCAAAGTGATTTACCTTGGGGCAGGCATCATTTCTCCATGACTTGTGAAGAAACCTAGGAGAGCTTCATTCACATGTCAGCGTTCTTTCTTTCCTGTCTTAATTCTGTACATGTGAGTTCATCTGTACACAACTTAAGTACTTTTTACAATGCTTCCAAAATGTTACTTCTATATTAAATGTCATTCAGCATTCCCTTACACGATATTTTCTCCCCAATCCCATTACTGTCGCACACATTTGCTGTCTATCTAAGACATTTCTCTTTGTCAGAACAAAGAGCAAATTTGAGGGTTTTTGTAGACCTTACCATTTAAAGACACAGTGCCTCAAAAGAAAAAGCACAGATATGGGACATACTTGAAACACCTTGACATTAACTCATTATTCTGCTTTTTGCCAAGCTGGGCAGAAGAAACCCTCATCTGATAAGTGATGTGTCCAGGCAGTTTCAAGAACTTTGATTTCTTTCTCAGGAATGAGGTGTGGAAGTACCATTTAAAATCTGGCAGGTTGTCAGATGCCACCTTCAGCCTTAGCTACTCTGAAGCTCCTGCCATTTCATGCCATAGTGTATCTTGCCATGTTAAATCTAAAGGTGCTGGAGTCCAGGGGAAGGAAATGTGGTCAGGGGTCCCATTAATCTTCCAGAAAAAAATGGAAGGCAAACTCAAAGAGGAAGCATAGATCATGCGTCAGAGCTTTTCTAAGAAATTTACAGAAATTCATCAAAGTGTGCTGGCTGTGTCCTTGACAAGCTTTCAGAACTTGGCGCTGGAGTGTGTCTGCTCTAGCTTTAAATCCGGTCAGAGCCAAGAGCTTTGTTTTCTCTCTGCTTCTTCTCATGAGTATTTCAGCGTGTGGCTTCTCTTCTGCGGACTCCACGCCTTGTCTGACAGAAGAAGTTGTCTTCTGGAAAGATTTTTTCTTAATTATTATTGTTGTTATTTTAATCATCCTTAGCTGCCAACTCTAGGGACTGACACCTTCCATTAATCTGAGTCATGATGAAGATCCTTCCTAAAGAGGCCATTATCTGCTCCGCTTGTTTAATCCTTGCACACCAGGGAAGGAGACGATGGGACTGGGCACACTTCCACTGATGGCAGACAAAGCGGAGCAGGATTTGACTGTCCTATAAAACATTTCACTTAGCAGGATGAGAAAGGCTTCTAGCACACATGAAAGGAAGAAAAAAGGCCAACCCCCAAATATATAGTTCTGCTTTAAAAAGGCAGTAATATTGTTGTCCTTTTTTACATCCTCATTAGAGCCAAGATTTTCAGAAGTTAGTGACAATTATGTAGACATTATATGAGGACCCAGATACAAAGACTGTAAGTGAATCTGATTTATCTTGACTTTGTTAGTGTTGAGAGTCAATGGAGAACTGTGCTCCTAAGTGGTGACCGCTGGCCTGAGCCTGTGTGTACAAATCACGCCTGTGCAGGTTCATGTACCCGAAAGACAATCTCTGCACCATGGAGCTTCTCATTTGAGTCAGCAAATAAAACTGGGTGCAAGGAGAGACTATGCAGAAGCTGGACAATTTATATTTAGGCCCCATCAGTGTCCCTGGTGAGTCAAGTGATTCTGGGCAAGGAGCTTGTGTCCCTGTTCCCTATCCACGCACCCGCTGAGGACAAGGGCACTCTGGAGGTGTAAATAGTTGCATGTGCTGTGAGGTCTCTAAGAGCACACACATACACATACAAAACAGGGCACTCCTCTTTAATTGCTGCTTTATCAAAATTAATCCAAAACATCCAGATCCATGAGCACTACAATGACTGCATTGGAGAGCAGGTGAGGGGTAGCTCTGTTCTGGCAGTATCAGCCCCACTTCGGTTAATTGCAGACCAGAGCTGGGATGTTGGTTATCAACTCCAACAGGTGAAGCTCCGTTCTGCCAGTGCAACAATTCTCTGTCTCCCTTCCCCACTACCCAGGTGCTTCTGACTTGACTGCGTTCAGTGACCCCCGGGTGGGAATCGACCGCTCCTTCTCGGCACTCCCCTCCATCTCCGACCCTCGGATGCACTACCCGGGAGCATTCACCTACACGCCGACGCCCGTCAGTTCAGGGATAGGAATCGGTATGTCTGCCATGTCCACGGCCACGAGATACCACACTTACCTTCCGCCTCCCTACCCCGGCTCATCGCAGGCCCAAGGCAGCCCGTTCCAGACCAGCTCGCCCTCCTACCACCTCTACTACGGAACCTCCGCCGGCTCCTATCAGTTCTCCATGATCTCGGGGGGAGACCGGTCCCCTCCACGCATCCACCCCCCCTGCACCAACGCCTCCACGGGATCGACGCTCCTCAACCCCAACCTCCCTAACCAAAGCGATGTAGTCGAGGCAGAAGGGAGCCACAGCAACTCCCCCACTAACATGGCCACCACAGCAAGGCTAGAGGAAGCGGTGTGGCGACCATACTGAATGAATTTTAAGTAGTTATGGGCCAGGACTGACATGCTTTTCATTTCCCGGTGCCCGTAGGTATCCCATAAACACCCATCTTGCTTATGGGCCCTGCCATCTTCATACATCACTTTGAGAAGGAAACCCTCCAGAAGCCAGCACTCCCAGGAGCGGTGGCATGTATTAGCCAGCCCCTGGCGAAGCGACGTCGCTGCAGCAAAGCATCCCTCGCGGGGCGCTGAGCTTCTGGAAAGGAGGACGCCTGAGTTGGTGGTCCAGAGGTAGCAAGGGTGGGTAGAAAGTACCCAGTCTGTTTCCAGGCCTGTGGCTTTCTAACCTGCCTGGGCTTGAAGGTCTCCGCAGCCCTAAAGAGTTTCGGTTCACTTCTATTTTTAAGACTTAAAACCTAAAGAAATCTTAGTAAGTTTACTGCATCTTATGGACGTATTAACTGTAAGGAAGTATAGGAAGATTCCCAGAGGGAAACTGTGAACGCTTCTGTTTTAGCAATGCTGTGAATGAGAGGTTTTATATGTTGAACTTCATTCTTTCTTTTTTTTTTTTTTTTAAACCATGTTGTATATTCCAAAGAATATGGAAATTTTTTATTGCTGAGGGTTTTTTGTCTTGTTTTGGGTTTTTTGTTTTGGGGGTTTTTTTTAGGATGCAGCTCATCCTGCTTTGCATCTAATTTGTTTTTTTCCTCTTGGCACCTTATAAATTGCAAAAAAAAAAAGATTTTATTCTTTTTTTTGTTTTAATCATGCTTGCTTCTTTCTTGCTTTGTCAAATGAAAGAATCAGCCCCTTTTTCAATGAGTTAATTTAACTTTTTTCTCTTGGACTTTTTTTTTTTTAATACAACGGCTACAGCCTTGGGTCATTTTCAACTACTGTACTACTTTGATGAGTTCATTGATATTTATGCTTGATATTTAGACTTTTCTTATTTGTTGATACTATTATTATTTAAATATGCCTATATTAAAAAAGATCAGCGATTGCCTTTTTTGGTAGCAGCCAAAGTCAAATTTATCACATTGAAAAAGGCTGGAATAACGATGGGTAAAGTGACCTCCTAATTACTTAGAAATATTGTTTACAATTATCTCACTCTCATTTTACTCAGCTGACTGGGCTCAGATCCTCAAAAGCATTTAGGTGCCCAACTCCCATGGAAATTAATTAGGCACCAAAATCCCTGTGAATTTCTGTGCCTTCCCACCCAGTGGAGTCATCTCTCCCTACTCCTTCCTCGCTTTTCCTTCGTCACCAGTGGTGGTGACCCTCAGGATCAGTAATCAGGATGTACATATTTCATAAGGCAGACTCAATATTCCCTCACTAAATACATCCCCATATGGCCCCATTCTGCTCCCGAGCTTTCCTGGTCTTCCTAACAGTGCCGGTGGAGGCCTCCAAGTCTTTCAAAAGCAAAAGCCAACACGCAGTTAGCATGGCAAGGGTGCAGTCCTGGCTCCGATGGAATTGGTGTGAGATTTGCTCCCAGCTCAGTGGAGCCAAGATTTCTGCACAGTACAAAAGCCACGTTCCAGTGCACTGGAAAATAGATCAGTTCATGCATCACAAAATAACTCGAACTGAACAGGGTTGTCTAGCTCATCTGGAAAGCAGGCTAGCAAAGAAGGGGCCTTAACGGTTCCTCTGTCACCATCTTCTGAGGGAAGAGGAAGGGTATTTAAAGCTGGTGCACACAATATTCTGTCCTGTAGCAAATATGCAAGGCTTATACTAACAGCATGTTAATACAGAGTCGTCATCGTTGCCCATCGTTACAGCATAAACATATCAGATGTCACTGTAAAGTTTATGGCACTATTTTATTTGAGGGTTTGGTCTGAATGCAGTTGTTGTACTACTCATTAATTACAAACTGCTGATGTTGACACGTGTGCGTTCCAAATTAGCTGATTATTATTTAATGTACCTCTTAAATGAGTGAAACAATTGCAGGTCAACTCAGAGAGTATTTGAAAGCAGGACTTCAGATCAGTGTTTGATGTTTAAAAAAATTAAAAGGATTCAAATTAAAAAGATCCTTGGCTGCAGGCAGCAAAACAGCTGGACTTATTTAAAACCATTTGTTTTTCAAGTTTTCTTTTTTTTTATATGATTTTGCTTCTTTGTTTAAGTCAGATGCAGTAGCACTTTGGTATTGAAAAGTTACAAATTGAAGAATTTACATTGTCAATAAGGTCATTTTTGTGCAGAAAATAGGGAGTGTTTCAAGAGATCTCAGCAAAAGTTCAAAATGTTTCTGTAAAAATACATGAATGGCCTTGTGCTTCTCATTTAGCATAATACCCTTTATAATTTTCTGGAGTTTGCTCTTAACAAAAAAGGCAGAAAACATCAAAATTGTATCAGAACAGTTAAAAATATATTTTGGAACTATGGAGACCTTGCTGAATACAGAAATACAGAGAGCCTACCTGTTGTGACATTCACATAGTTGGAATCTCACCTCTTCAGTAGCCTAAAAAAAAGTCCTTCATTACGAAACAGTAGTTCTGTTGCAGAATCCGTCTTACACATTCTCTGTCGCTGTGTAATTGAAATCATCATTTACTACAACTCTCACATCTGCCTTGTGACTGGACCACCCAAGTGCATAGTACTGTGAGCCTGAACCCAGAAGTGAGGGAGAGGAGAGGACCTCAGAGGAGCCAGATGCCACGGCAGAGGGCATGGTTGCCATGGCCAGGTGACTTCAGCCCAGTGGCAGAAGTGAGGTTGATGTGGCTAGTACGCTCCCAGGCCTGTCTGTCACCAGAGACTGCTTTCTGCTGAAGCCTTTGTCCCTTTTAGCCCATAGTATTGTACTACCCACTTTTGAAACTAAAAGATCAGGGATTCACAAGAACAGGGAATTGGCATCTCTTGGCCTGGAGATTAGACCTAACGTTGACCATTTCTTATGTCTATACATCTACTTTCTTTACAGTTGCCCTAAAGGTGGAGTTTAATTTTACTTTCCCTGGTGTGAACAGGATGAGGAACTGCAGAACTGGTCACCACACTTACCCTGTGTCTTTACTGATACGTAACAAAAGCCTGGGATTTCCCAGCATCTCACTTGTGATAATTGCCAGCGATTAAACTTTTTGAGTCTAACCTCCCTGTGTATGTCAAACACAGCACAAAGCAGCACCCTTTTTACAGAGGAAAAGCTAAGTTCATTACCCTTTGCAATTAGTCTGTTTAATTACTGTGGGTTTCAGTGTATTCACACAAGTGCTTATGAGAAACCATAGTTTACTTAAATCTGTATTTTTGTAACCATCCCCTGTCTCACTAAGGACAGCAAAGATAATCAAGGCTGTTAAAATGCTCTCATGTCGTATCTTAAGAGCACTTAGCTGGCAGAGAGAGGACATTTGGATAAAGCATTTCCCCCATTCACGTCTCCACATTATAGTGTATAAGTATATATTTTTCTATATATAATATATATATTTATATATTTATATAGTTTTATCATCCCAGTAGCTGAATGGAACCAAAAAAGAACTACCGTGCTTCTGTTGGCAACTCGCAGTCAGCAGAGTGCCTTAGATACCTTTCCCTACTGAGACAGTTAATGGCAATCCTTACTATCAGTTTGTGTGTTCCTTTCACAAGACACAACTCATTGTCCAGATGCAGCTATATCAAACTATTTCAAAGTAAATATAGGGCCCGGCTCTCATTTACTCTGAGGCCCATTACTTCGCTCTCAAACAACATTTATGCTCATTTCAAGAGTTCCTGCTACACTTCCAGGGTGATGTACAGGAGCTTTAGTGCAAGGGGGAGGCGGATGCTGAGTACATCCCTGCTACAAAGGATTTGATTTGTAGAACTATGCCAAATTATCTGCTAGAAAGGAGAAAAATCCTTTCCTCCAAATGGCCCACAGTCTTTGTCAGAGTGTTCCGAATTGCCTGCACTCTTGAAACATTCATTACTGCTTTCTGGGTGACCTTTTCCATTGGTGTATTTGAAGATTCAGGAGAAGTGGATCATTTTTCTATTTGAGCAAAACACTTGCTTGTTTTCCTGCATCGTAACATTTTCGTATTTTATTTTTGTTAACCTTGCTTGGTCAGTACCGATCACTTGGCATTTTTCTCCTTGTCCTAGAAGGGTTGCATCAAAAGAGTTACTTGTATTTATGTATGTAAATAGATTTCAAAAGCTTCATAGCAAAATATTTAGTGCTTGTAATTACTCTGCATTTTTTTCATTTTTCTGTGTTTTTAATGAACTTACTTTTGTGTTTGCTTAAATACTGTAGTGAGACTTATTTCTTTCTGAATTAATTATTTTAGGCTTCAAGATTAACTACATTTTATTCACTTTTGTAAACAGTTATAGCATGGTCTCTATTCAACACTCTTCACTTTTTTTGTGGTAGGGGAGAAATGAATGTGCAAAAATCTGTGGGTTATTTGTGGTACTCTGGGTTTGACAGTTACATCTTTCTTTAAAAGAAAAACTAAACTTTCAGTCTGAGGTGGCCGTATGGCAAGTCTGACAGGAGGACGCAGCAGGAGACGCACTCCTATCAGAATGGCATCAGAGTGTATTCGTTCAGCATTTACTGGCTATGTTTACAAAACAGATGCTGCAGCATCCTGGAACAGTCACATTTTCCCTTGACACTGTCATGCTGAACATTTCCAGAAGGGGAAACTACCAGGTTCTGGAAGTTTGCTTTTTTGTTTTTGATTGCAGGGGATTTTTCTTTTCAGGGAGGTGGGGAGGGAGGAGGGGCCGCTGTTTTTTGGAAACAGATAGGAAAAGAGAATAGAGTAGATTTTTCCCCCACTACAGGAAGTCGCTAGATACCACGTCAGAGTAGACTCTTGCTGTACATAGGGATGGCTGTGTCCAGCACCACGGGAGAATTCATTACAACTAGCATGCAGAGCAGCTGGACTGCTGCGTTAGTTCTAATGAAGACTTTCTTTCTCTTTCTTTCTTTCTTTCTTTCTTTCTTTCTTTGTACCACAGTTTCCTCTGTAAATTCAGTATCATAATTAGTGTGAATGACAAATAAAATGTTTGACAAGTATGCACATTGGCCTGGTGCATTTTTTCATCAGGGAGAAAGTAACTGTTTCAGAGAAAAAGTAACCATCAGGAAAAAGAATACTGACCTTGTATCACTCACAACATCAAAAATAAGTTTCCAAATATTTTCTTTTTTTTTTTTTTACTATTTTCTCTCTTTTTTAATATGAAACAGCATTTTCCTACTGTGGAGTGACCTGGCAGAAGTCCTGCTATCCAATAGGACTGTCAAAACAGGACTGAAAGGAGACTTTGCAGGTACAGAAGCCTAGTAATTGCATTATATTTCTGGCTTCTTGATTAAATTTCAATATTTCAAGGTCATCTACAGCTCTTATTTTTCTCCCTTAATCTTTTGCCTCTTGGGTTGGATCCTTTTTCATATTGATGAGTTGAACCTTACTTCAGGAGCACCAAAACAGGTAGTTTGAGGTCATATTACTTATAAGGTACATTGGTTGTTTTTCTCCTTAAATAAATAATGAAACAGTAGTGTTAATGAAATATTAATATGGGGGAAGCAAGCTTTCAAAACGAGGGAAAAAAACGGAGTCAATATTGAAAGTTCAATCTGAAAGTCTCTGTATCTATGCATATATAGATACATATAAAATCTTCTAATATTGGCTCTACACAATATATTGCATTATATTAAAGAAGCTTTGAGTGGCATCCTTCTACACAATAATGTATATATACAAAGATGAATTTTCATCCACTACTCTCAGTAAACTGAAAAACAAGCTACAAAGCAAACTATTAAAGGTGTATTTTTTCTGACAACTTGTCAGGTAGCACTCCATTTCTTAAAAGATAATTCATATTATCTTTCTTAAATTAGGGCCAAGACATTAAGACAAAACAGTTACTGAATTGCAAGTACTTGAATTCCTAACCTCTTTAGAGGTTAGAAATGCTAACACACACCTCTGATGTGGGTAGTGGTTACCCTGCTCAGTATGACCATCTGACATCTCTTTCCGGCACAATCCTACGTTATCCCAACAATACTGCACTTAATATTTTTGCAAGGGTCTACCCTACAGATTCTTCTCCTTACCCTATGAAACCCAAGAGCACTTCTTTAGAGGTGGATGATGAAGTAGAGCACATATTTATTTTGTTTCTTACTTTAACACACCAGGAAAAGATGCTACAAATAGCGACAGTCAAAACAAAAACAAAAATATTACACCCAAGGGCATCTCAGCAGAAATATTTGTAGCTAGATTTTGAAGACTACGTAGAGGACATACTAGCAGAGTTCTCATTCTGTATAGGAGGGTAATGCATCAGACTGCCGTGGCCATTTTAACAGGATGCATATGTCCCACTGCCACTGAGTCTGCCTGTCCTTATGAGAAAGGCCATGTCTTTCTTACTTGACAGCAGCAGCTCAGGCATTTGTGCAGGCCAGCTGGACTGAGGCGAGCCCCTCCTAGCCCCAAGCCTGCCAGCTTTCACAGTGGTTGTGCCATTCCAGATCAGTGGCACCTGCTTTCTGCAAGGTGAAGGGAGGAAGCACGAGCAGCTGCCCGCTCCTGCCCCTCTGCCTTCCTCCCTGCCCAGGGGAGCGGGCAAAGGGGGCACTGAGAGCTCATGGGCAGGCAATGCGCAGTCAGGGCAGCCCCCTGGGCTCCCTGGGCACTTGAGGTGGCCCTGCCATGCCTCTTTTGGCAACTGAGAGAGGCCAGCTCAGTCCCCCCCGCTCTGGCTGCTTGAGGGGGAGGAAGAGGAAAGGGCAAAGAAGGCTGGAGGCTGCTGTTTGTGAGAGGAGGGGCTGGCAAGTGTGAACGCAAAAGGTTGTTGATTTCTTGTTGCACCTCACACCCTGACTGACAGCTTTTAACGTCCTTTAATTATAAAGGCCATTGTCATGGGTGTTCTCCCACACTGCTTTGTTTGACTTGCGCAATGAGGAAACAGCCGTAGCCAGGCTCCAGAGCAAAAGCAGCTTATTAAATACTATCAGCCTGCAAGGCACCATACAACTCAACACAGATGTCCTGGAAAGACAACACAGGTGTGTTACCTTTGGTGTACACGGCATCTTCCCTCTTTTCAGTGGCTCGTCTCACAAGACAACAGGCTTGGATTAGTGGTGCTCAGAAGTGATAATCCCTTTTTCTGAGCAGGCATGGAAATGCTGGTTAGTGGTGCAGCGTGTGGTCACAGAATGGACAATAAACTCTGTATTATCTGCTCTGAGACAGACCTTGTTCACAGCAGTCATAGCTTAGAAGCCTATCACCCCTGCAACTGCTACGATACTGGGAGACCTTGTAATGGCACTGTGGTTTCCAGACATGACTAAAATATGACTCAGTCCAGCACTGTAAATGGGCCAAAAATACAATTTATCCATGGCCCCATATCTTTTTACCACTCTGGGCTTTTTACAGTTCTATAAGATGATTTGGGAACATATCTCGACTATTACTTTAGGGACCCCCTTCTTCTCCCTGGAAGACAGCACCTTTTTTTCACTGTTTAACTATGTTGAGGGCTCACATTAACTTTGCCACTGGGATGTCCTGTGGAGCAGAACTTCTAACATAGGCAGGATCTCAGGGAAAGAATGTCCGAATTACAGCTCATCTCAACTCTTGCCTGCTGAGGGAGGGAGGCACAGCATAGATAAAAGCATGTTTAACCCTGAGGAGAAGGAAAATAAAAGTTCAGAACCTACAGGTCTTCATTGGAATGTCTAGCTACTGAATTAGGAAGCTTGTTTTCTGGTTTTAAGTTACAGGGACACCTAGAAGTCTCCCAGACTGGATTAGTCAGCACGAGTCACTGTCTGGGAATTGTTTGGGTTTGCGAGAGGAGGATAAAACAATTTAGAAAGAAAATCTAATACACAGATTTAAAACATAGCCTGCTTTCAGAGCAGGGAGGGGGTTAGGTCTGATTTGTGGGCTTTATAAAACACTGGTTCCTAAGGGTAGGAAGGCTGTCAAAGGAGAGAGAACGTGTTCCCTGCTGATGCAGAATTGTTTCCTGTAGCATGCAAAAAGTGCCTCTAGCTGTTTTACTTTCAAATGCTCCAAACACAGGAACATCTGTAGCTTTCCTGGGGAAGCTTAGATGCCGGTCTTACTATTACCTGCTGCTGCACTTGACACATCCTGTAAGCAGAGAAGAAACACTGTATTCAGGGCAGCCTGCAGTTACAGTTCCTCAGGAGGTCTCTGACATCTGGGTGTGCTTCACACGACCACCAGGTTCATGCCTGCTGGCTGCTTAGTCCCATTTACCCTGTTTTCTCACACCAGAATCCCTCAGGACCAAGACCTCCCAGTTCAGAAGGCAGCTACGGTTGCCGTCTCCAGGGATACCACAGGTACAGGTTTCTTGACCCTAGAAGCTGAGCAGGTGCATGCCTGAGGGGCACTGAACCCCATGCCACAAAGCCCATCCCGGGTATTCCAGTGTCCTCTAATACCAACAACTGGTCAACTTTTTTAGAGGGCCTTCTTCAAAGGAACCCAGTGGTCAAACTGCACTATGTCTTTTCATCAGGTGAGCATCACAGACATGGAAATCCTTTGAAATTGGCTGAAAATCAGCTAATTTTCACTGAAATAGTAAAATCCCTGCATGAAGCCCCTATGGCAAACTTCACCCTTCCTCTCTTAAATGTCTGTGATAAAGAGTTGCTCTGAAACAAGACAATATGGGTTATTTCACATGGGGAATGTTTCCTGTTTCACTTTCACCGTCTAAAACAGTAGCTAAATTTGCAGAGGGGGAAAGCAACTGTCCTCCTCCCTTTCTTTTTCTATTCTGCTCCTTCATCTAACATGTGTCTGGTATTTCTCCAGTTTCCTGCAGAACTGGAAGCCTGGTAATCTCAGTCCAACACACGTAACTTTGGGGGCTGTATGATCACAGCCAGTCAAATGCCAGCATATCCATCCCATGGGCATTATGATTCTGGGGCTGGATGAGAGGAAGAACAGTTGTTCTATTTTGGAACAGAAACTCAGATTTCCAAAACTTTCTGCACACGGCAAACATCTGTCCATGTGGTCCTGAAATAATGTTCAGTAGTATCCTTTTGAAAATGCTGAAACCAAAACGATCTTGGTTGCCAAAGGTTGGAGCCTGCCAGCTTAGCTGGGAATCCTGGGCCTTCCAGGCTCCTCACTGTGGGAAGCAGGCAACGCTGCTGATCGGCAGCAGCGGTGACATGGTTGGGGTGAGTCAGCATGTTGCACCACAGTTTATCAGAAATATTTCCGACCAGCCTCAGGTATGAGTGGCCAAAAGCAAGCTCTTCCTACACAGGCATTTTGGCTACTTTTCAGTGCTGTCAGGACTGTGGCTGTGATCCCATGGGCTCACTTGGGTGACCTTGCAGACCTAAGGTGTTAAAGGGGCAGATATTTTGCCTTGTAGCTCCGCATTTCCAAACGTGATCCCTTTAGTTTGACTTGATTAGTAAGATCACTTTGTAGTGTGTATAATTCCTAACCTCCCTGGGTCTTTGAGCATATCACCTGCTGGAAAATATTTGTGTCCTTTCTCAGTGTCCTCTAGCCAAGCTTGACATTTTCTGCTTCCCAAAGTCTTACACTTAATTCTCCTTATGATAAAAAATTTTCACGTTGCACTTTTCTCAGTTCTCCTGATGGTAAAGTTAATAAATGAGGTGTGAATCCAGCAAAGCAGATGTGCCTTTTACCCACAAAGAGAACGTAAGAGACTTTAAAGGCTGGCAGGCTACTCTGTTTCAATGAGTAGCCTATAGCTGAATGGCTTCAGCTGCTGTCTCCAGAACAAACACCTGCCAGTGTTTTTCCTCATCCTTAAAGAAGTGGCTTCTTCACACTTAACGTTTGCTTGCACTCTTTCTCAGATAAGGTTATGTCAGTCCATAGCTGGCAGCCAGAGAGGACAGGAGATGGGGAAGGAATGAAAGGAAGAAAAATTACAAAAATCACAAAGCATGATTTAGAAGATAAAACTGCAAGCATGAAGTCACTTTGTAAAGCATGTTTGGTCTCCATATATGCCCCAAGCAATGGTCTGTGGGGCAATCTTTGTTGCCGTATCTCTATTGCTGCCTGTCTCACAGGAGGTGACTATTCTTTGATGCTCCAATGTCTACTTATCAGATTTTAAAGTCCTAAGATGCTTCATTCATTCATAACTTGCCATAACATACAATTACATTGTATGGTCAAGAAGTTTCCAAGAGTCTATTCAGCCATTGTGGTTCCATTACAGATGAAAAAGGAGTCACTCATTGCTGAGTCCTCTCCTCGGGGATGGTGAATTTTGCCGCTTCTCAAGGCTTTTGATACCACAGTGTATGGAGACAAGAGTAGGTGGAAGAGAGCAAGCCCTTCAGTCACTTCTGTGAGGGATATTTTTGTGCCCTGTTTGCAACAATATCCAGATGCAGATTGATGTTTGCCTCCCACAAGAAGCTTGGTGATTTCAGTAACACAGCTACACATGAGGGAAGAGTCAGTTGTGTTTGGTCTGTCTTGCGAGGGAGAAGAGGGGTGAGTGGGAGGTCAAATTTATTCCAAATCTTTAAATAAGCAAAATTATGTTTCCTGTCTGTTACCCCTCCCACCTGAATTTTGTAACTAGGAAAGAGAAAAAAGTTCTACCAGAAAAAACAAGTTCTTTTAAAGAGAATGAGGTTTTTTCATTGTCTGTTAAAGTCCCTAAAGACTGGTTCCTCCTTCCAGTGCAGGGAGCTGTAAATTGCTGCAAAAAAGGAAAACTTCTGAAGGTTTTTTTTCTATCCTTGATAAAACAAACGTATGTTAGAGCTAAACCATCCTAGGAACTGGGTTCTCCTCTGTGATGCTAATGGAGATGAATGCTGCAAGGTGAACAACTTCATCTTCTCACAGAGATTGCTTAGCATCTCTCAGAACTGAATTCCTCAAGTGTCTCTTTTCTCATTTGCACCACCACTCATACACACTGTGGAGCTTTATGATCCAGACCTCTCGGCTGTTGGTAATAACACACCATTAGAAACTAACACAGCTCCCACAAGTTGCTTATCTCCTTGCCAGTTGTTACGACGTTGTATTATATGAAACTAACACAGCTCCCACAAGTTGCTTATCTCCTTGCCAGTTGTTATGATGTTGTATTAAATGCAGCTATTCCTGTACTTTTCCCCCTTTCTTATCCCTCAGAACATCTCCTTTTCCTTTTGTCCAGCTCAACTGTGCTCTTTCATCACCTTTGGCTCGTATCCACCCCTGTGTGGTCTCATCAGATGTGTCTCTCTTTCAGATGAGTCCGTGAGCCATACAGACACCTGAGAGCAGGATGAGGTGTTAAACCCCTGCTACTGCAGGAAGATGTTTCCTGCCTTACGTGCTGTTTGTAAATTTAGACTTATGTTTGCTGAGTGACATATCTTAGCACAGAATGCACTTGACTATGGATCTGTCCCTGGCTTCTTCACTTGCTGATGGCTGTAGCAAAATCCCTTCCTTCCTGTGCCTTGGTTTCCTCATCTGCAAATGCGTAGTGACACTGACCTTCTTGGAGAAGCACTTTGAGCTCCACTGATGAAAAGGTCCATGGAGAGGAGGTTGTTGTTATTGTTGTCTGCAGTTTAAAAACATGCTCATAAATCATCTTTCAGGGATAGTGAAGCAGGTTTCATTGGCTCTGGAGCTGGGTGACTGAACAGAGAAGAATTTCCTTCTTTGGCATTTTCCCCTAGTTTTAATAACTTTGAACTCTTGCTTTAGATCTTGTTTACATTAGGCTGGTTTAGTAACTGTGTGTCTCCCTCCAGCAATTGTCTCCTTCTTCCCCACCTTCCTCAGGTATTTGGTTTAGGTACCAAACATCTGACTCAGGTCTTCCTGGAGAATGGCTGAGCCAGGGTGGATGGAAGAAGGAATTATTGTTCCCTGTTGGTGAGTAGAGGGACTTAACGGGGGAAGGAGGCGGAGGCCGTGACTGTCATGGACATGGGCCCTGGGAACATAAAAATCTAGGCTGCTACCACACCCATTTGGCCTCTTGATGAAACATTAAACACGAACTGTACAGATGGCCGTGCTGAAAGTGTTCGGGTCAGAGAATTGTAATGGGTCCTTCCAAGCTTTACAAGCTACAGCCCTGCAATGCCTGCCTTTCTGGACAGGGAGAAGAAGGGAAGCTTCTTTGAAAGCGGCAGGTCCTTCACAGCCAAAAGTGCCTCCAGTTAGTTACAGGTGCGGTTTTACCACGGTGCGGCCCCCACAGCTTGACCCCCACCGGGACAGCTGCTTCTTGTTCGGTTTGGTTTTGAGAGGCTCCGGCAAGCGCAGGGGTGGGGCAGAGCCCGGCCCGAGCCGCAGCCGTCCTGCCAGAGCAAGGCCTCTCTTCCTGACAGGCTCATCAAGGACACAGGCCTGAGCCGGGACCCCGGCGTTTCGGGGCGGGCAGAGCCCTTGCTGAAAGGGCGAAGGAAGCTTCCTCCCAACCCGGAGCTGTGGCCCTGCCGCCGCCCTCACGGTCCCCAACGGTCCCCGGCCGCCCCCGCCCAGCGGCGGCCGGCGGCTGACGGCTGAAGGAGCCCATCCCGCCCAGCCGGGCCGGAGGCCGCTAGAGGGCCACCGCGGCTAACTGCGAGCCACCCCTGCCGGCAGCCCAGGCCGCGGTGGCGCCGCCGGAGCCGCTGGCGACGGGCCGCCGCGGGGAGCTGCGGGCGGGAGGGTCCCATAGCGCTGCCGAAGAGCCGGGGGAGCCCCGGTGGGCGGCGGGCCGGCGCTGCGGCTGAGCGAGCAGAGGGCAGGCCCGGGGAGGCACCGAAGCGCGGGTGGCTGCCAGTAGTGCCTGCCGGCCTGGCAGGAGCGGGGCCTGCTCCGGGGAGAAACAAGTGCGGCGGTGGCCTGACGGGGAGGGTGAGATAAGGGTAGGGTGGTAGGTAAAGGAGTGCCTCAGGGGCACCGTGTCTGCTGTGGCCCGGTGAGGCACCCGGCAGACGGGGCTCGGCTCCAAGCGCTGCGGCCTCAGCCCTTGCTCGCTGAGCCTGGCGTTTCGTGTGCCCAGCAATGCGCTGCGTGAGGAGACGGAGCTTCCTAAAACCGGTGTCTTGTCCAGCCTGGGCGTTAGCAGAGCTCCCCATCCATAGGTGAGATTTCCCCAAAGCCGGTAGCTTCGTGCCTCCCCGACGTTTGGCTCCCACTCTGCGCAGCTGGGAAGTGCTTTGTGATCCGTAGGGCTGGAAGGGTCAAGGGCTACGATTTATTCTTCGGCTGCCCTTTCAAAGGGTTCTCACCCTCCCCAGGGAGCTGCAGCGTGGCAGCCTCTCAGAGCAACAAGAAACTGGAATTAAACAAATAGAATTAATTGTCGGGCATTAAAGCTAACAGTACCTGAAGGCTGAGCCCCCCCCAGCAGGGCTCTGCTATTTGCCAGGAATCTGAAAGCTGTTTGATACGCGGTTAAATCAATAAAGGGAGAGGGGAGTGTTGGCAAAATGTGTTTGGTGTCTGTGAGCTTAGCAGATAGTTTCTTGGTTCACAAGGTGCTGGCTTGCTGGGTTTAAATTGGAAAGGTCATTATATGAAGTAGTAACTAGGTGCCAGGCCAGAGGGGAGCACTGTAGGCAGGAAGGAGAAAGGCTTTGGCCATCCGCTGGGTCTCACAGCAGAGCCTGCGCAGCCCTGCAGCTCAACACGGCTGCAAACATGCATTAACAGGCGGAATGGATATACGTTAGCAGTAGCTGCAGGAAGGATAACAACATGCTTTTCCTCCTGACAGAAGGGGAGTTTCAAAAAGCCATTGACCTTGTCTGCAAGACATTTTCACCTACTGTGTTCATTGCTGCTGGATGAGATTTTCAAAGCCATGCCAAGGATGTGTGTAGCTATATATCTCCTGTGAAAATGAATGGAGTATATCCATCTGGCATTTCTTTTCAAGTTTCAGACACAGATCCTTTCCTCACATCTTCATCAGGGAAAGAGTCTGTCACCCACTCTGCCACCACGTGGGGGACTTCAGCAGCAAGACTCAAGGGAAGGATGGCTGGAGCAGCCCAAAACACAGCATTGCAAGGAGTAGGGAAAGTGAAGTCTGAGGAAGAAAAGGCTCAGACATGTAGTTGAAATGAGATGGATTATTTTAAAGGTCCTGACAACTGCAGATTTCTAGATCTGAAGACAAAAACAGTTTTCTTAACTTAGCTTTCCTGTAAGAAGCTTTTCTAATTAACTGAATCCAAACTTGGCAGGAAGGTAAACAGTGTTGTATCTCTCTGGGCTTAGGCCTTGTAATTGTGACCCATTCAGATATAAATCCTGACCTTTTCAGACAGATGGGCTAGCTGTGAATGCACCGATCAGACAACTGGGACAACTATCAGCAGACACATCCATAAATGCTTATGGGGAATAAATTTTAAAAAGTCTTGATCAAAACTGTCAGGAGCCATAAATGCATCCAGATGGGAAATAGCTCAGAAGAACTTCCCATTGCCACATCAGAGATCTGGAAGCTTGGAAAATGTTGAAAGTTGACTGTAATATGAGGTTCAAAGCTAATAGGCTGGGTTGTCTGCAGTATTGTGTTATGGCTCTAATCTCAGCCATGCATCAGACACCCTGGCTGGCTGATAGGAAGGCTTCGACTCCTGAAGCAGGCCGATTCCTACTCCTTCAACAATATGTGGAATATTAGTACTCATTGCTTGCCTTCTGTTCTTTCATATCCAGACTTTTGGAGTGCCAAAGACTTTGTCATCCTGGATCTGTGAGACAGCTGGAACCCTATGACAAGCATGTTTCCGGTCACATCTGATGAGCTGTCCCTGAGATTTATGGCTTTTTTCCATAGAATCCAAACTGATCCAAAAATCATAAGAAGGTACTAGATAACAAACCAGATTGTTCAGATGTGTTTCTCTGCTTTATTGATATTGTGTCATCTACATGTTTGGTTTCATTTCAAGAGTAAATGAGTTACCACTTCACTGTGACTATAGCAGGTATCAAAGAGGTTCACTAGAATATTCCTCTTGGCAATACCAGGACCTGTAAATATCAAGTGGTTCTTACAAACAATCTGGCAAGCAGTCTCTGATAACATTTTGGTCTAGATCTGAACAAACCACACATCCCATTCTACAAGTTCAGACACAGAGGCTGGGTTGTGTCTTTAAGAAAGAAGCTAATCACACAGAGAGACGCAGTGACAATACTTATTTCTGATGAGTGTTCCCAAAAGAAGAGCAGATTATTTTGCTGATCAAAATCAGAAATTCTAATTTTGATAGTCAGACACTAATGGGCTTGAGCGTCCCTGCCCAGCCTCTCCTGGGCCTGCCCCTGCCCTTGCCCATGGGCCGGGAGCCCCATTTCAGTACTGTCCTTGGCTCCCAGTCCTGCCCCAGCTGTGCTTGTAGGCATGCTCGTCTGTAGCCCTGCTGCTGGCCCTGCATTGATCCTGGCCCGGGCTTACTCCCTCACTGTGTCGGAGGCTGTAGTGGACCCTGCCAGCAGCCCCTGGCTCTGCCTGCTGCCTTGAGACCCTGCAGGATGGTGCGTGTCAGTGAGGGCACTGTGTGCACTCGTTCACCGTTTTCTCCTGGCTCCCTGTTCCTTGGGGATCATCTGGCCTTTGCTGCTCCTTGAAAGGTACCCTGAATAGCAAAAGTCACAACTAATAATTTAAAGAGTCCAGCAAACAACATCTTACATCAACAAGAGACATTTGCATCCAAGACCAGTTGTCTTTCCTCATAGGGATGAAAATGCACCACAATTTGCACTAATGAGCTCTGCTGTTGATCGTGTCTGCAGAAAGGTCAAGGGCTCACCAGATGTGGAAGTTAAACTGTTCATAACTTGGGCCAGCCCTTCTGACGCCAGACTAACAGTACTGAGTGAGGGAACCTGCTACTGCTATTGACCAAGTTCTTCTCAGGAGCTTGCTTGTCTCCAGAATCATCAAGCGTTTCTCTCCCAAAGGTTAAAATTCGATTTAAAAGAAGATTTATGAAATCCTAAAGAAGTTAATAGAGCCACACTGTGAGAATCATAACATTGCAATGAAAGAAAGTGCATAGTTTTGGCAGGTTATAGTAGGAATTGTAGGTATACTCAAATATCCTGAATTACATTTTAATATTTATGTTGCGCAGTGGAAAGACCTCATGAGTTTAGCCTGTAGTATGCAGAGGAACATAAGTAAAAAAAGCCCTCTGAGATCTTCCCACCCAGTTTCCTGAGATCCTTTTCTTTGCCTTTTGGTTTGAAGACGTACACCCAGAGCTAGCCATCAGTGTTGTTTCTGATAAACATTGCCCTAAGGAAAGGCAGGACCTACTACTTCTGTTCCTGGGTGACCTGGCAGGGTGTCTACAGAACAAATTTAAAAAACCTGTTGGGTTTCTTACTGAAGCCCTTTTGCCCCTTGTCTGAAACCCTGTTACAGACCTAATCCTCCAAAGCAGTGTGCTGGTACCCTGCCAGCCAGTACCATAAGGTAGACTCCATTTCTTTTGAGCTGGGGTGCTGTGTTTCATTGCCATGCTTAGCTTTTAACACTAATGAGTTCCACATGTAGATGTAATCTGGCTAATTTTGGGTGCATGAAAGCAGGTGTGTGTTCTTTGGCTTGGTCCAGACCTTAAAAAGAAGCCGTGCAGAAAAGTATAAAACAAGTGCATTTTCTCAATTCCACATGTTTTCACAGGAAAATATATTTTTTATAGTAGAAAAAAAATTAACAGGCATGGATTTACATACCTACTGCATACTGAAATTCCTTCTCCCTTTCACTTAGATACGCCTGTCTTCAACATACAGTAAACTCAGTTTCTCAGAATCATTAATGCATTTATTTTCATTGCTGTCCTGGGAGTAAGAAACATGTGAACCATAATTTCAAGCACTGTGCGTTCAGACAGCTGTGTAATAACTAGGAGCAAATCTTGCTACTGGCCAGAGCCACACAAGACGCAGGCCTGGGCAGCTGCTTCTTCAGGCGGTTCCAGAAGTGCTGAGGTTTCTACATGGAAATGCTGCTGACCTGAGCTATCTGCCCAGCAGTGAAAATGGCCCCTGGCTGTGCAGTCCTGTTTGCAAATGTGTGTCAGGAGATTTTTTTTTTCCTTTGACAATTGTCAGCCTTGCTTTAACAAGAGGCCTGAAAGAGAGAGCAGTGGTCTCACCACCCCAAGGAAATGTGAAAAAAATAAAGAGAACTCCATTAACTTCTGGCAGAGAAGAAGGGAGATAAATGAGAGGAATCGATGGGCAGGCCTGAGACATGTTTACTTTGCATATATTACTTTATTACGTTTGGGAGGCATTTCTGGTAAAAAAAGGAGCATAATTAAGCAGAGGAATGTTTGTAATTGTAACCAGGGATAGAAGTCTGGGCCAAGGAGCTACACTTCAGTGTCCCTGGGGTGAGTTGGTCACCCTCACCACGGCAACAGCATCAAGAACTGGAATGCAAAAGTTATAGCCTCAAAAAAACCCCAAAAACCCAAACCAACAAACCAAAACCAAAATGGCAGAGAGGCAAAAGAAAAACTCTTTGATTAAAAATTTTCTTTAAAGGGTAGAATGGGGCAGAATCTGTTTAGAAGTCTTCTCCAAAGTGAGAAACAAGAATGGGGTGAAGGGTTTCGTGAATGCACAGGGATGGGGGTAATCTGAGATGTTGCATGCAGCCTTGCTGAAGAGCTGGAAAAACAGAAATTGTATCTAACACTAGCTTGGAGAGTGAGGGCTGGTGAAAGGGAATGGTAAGGGAGCCCACAGCCTGAATCAGACCTTGCTGCTTAGCAAGGTTTGACCAACCCAAGCTGGAAGTGGGATGTTGCTGCAGGAGGTAGGGAAGCAACTGAGAGCTGAGCTAACCAGCTTTCCCAAAATAGACTGTCAAATAGTAATGTACCAGGAGTTAAATATTGTCTGCTATGCTGTTTATCTACCTTTCTTTTTCTTCCATTAATAAAACATTGCTTATTAAGTCAACTGAGTCATGTTTGCAAATGAAGAAAATTAGCTTGCTGAGCACCAGAAAGTTTAGTTTTAATTTTCCCAAGCTTCTGGATGGGCATCTGGGTTTAGAAGTGACCCCTGGGATTTGAACTCAGCCCTTGTTGCCAGTCAAGTCCCGCAAAAAGGGTTATACAAGTAAATGAAGTTTTTCCGGCCCTTCCCTGCTCAAGGCCTCAAACAGCAGCTTCAGCTTCTTTTTTACATGCAGGCTATGTGGGATCATGTCAAAACGATTTACTAGTCTCTTTCTTGTGGTTTCCTTAGCCAAAAGCACAGCAAAAATCTGTCCGTACTCGGCTCTGACCGCTTGCCCAAGCTTTGGTTTCAAGAAACTGCCAACAAACAGGAGGCAGTGTCAAGCTGAAATGTCGGCTCATCTGAGACCAGCCACGAGTGACCAACAGAAGGCTGACAAAATAGCCACAGGAACCATTTGGGGAAACACAAGGCCAGATAGGGTACTATTTACTCAATATGAATGAATTTTGGGTGACCAGGTGTTGGGCTGGGGGAATTCTTCAGAATGAAGCTACCAGGTGTACTCCTCAGGGAGCATTAGGTCAAGTGCATCCTTTCAGGATGGCTTAGTATTTTCTTTCAGTAAAAAGACCAATCATCTCCCCGAGCAGTGCACTTGCAACACATTTTACACATGCTGGAAAAAAAAACCCAACAATTTTGTGGTGAAGGTACAGGAGAAGAGAGCTGCTCTTTGTTTTCAGCATGGCTCTCAGCCCTCTCGCTGTGCTTGAGGAACCTAGCTTGGATTCCAGGCTTCTTTCCCTGAGCCTCAGCAACGCTTTCCTTGCAGGAAAGTTGTAGTTTGTGAAGCAGAGAGGCCCCATTAGTCAGTGGGGGAACCCCAGAAGTGTACATAGGGTGTCAGCTACATACCATGTTGTGGTGGGCAGCGCAGCCCTGTGCCAGGACTGAAAGGCAGCCTTTTGCTCAGTCAAATGGCAGTGCTCACTCCAAGCTGCTTCGCTGTCCCCAGTGTGGTTCTGGGACTCTTTTCCCCCACGTTACACTGCCTGGATGTTGGGGAAGTACACCCAAGGGTGTACGGTGAAGTTCAGCTACCATTCTGCTACTGAGAATGCCCCTTGTAGCATTTCTTCTGGTGCCAAATGCCTCTGACACACAGGAGGAAAGCTCTTGGCCATCACTGCCTGCAAGCTGAGGCAAGCTCTTGAACCAGTGGTATATCACTCCCACTCCATCTTTGGCTGCCAGCAGTCGAGTGATTTAGTCCTGCATCTGACAGGTTCATCCAGGCTGGTTTCACCCCTATCTCACATTTTTATTTAGTCCCCAGGAGCACATGACGGAGTTTGGAGGCTTTGCTATTTATTCAGTTCCTCACTGTTTGCTGTGCTGACAGCTGGCGTCACTGCCGTGTTTGAAATCTTGGCTCCTGAAGTAGTAGCACCAATTCTTCTCTGTGCCTTGACAATGTGAACTCAGGAGATCGCCTCTGTGCTGCTGTTAGCAGTGACCGTGCTCAATCTCAAAGTTTGCGTACACGTTTGAGA
Source organism: Burhinus bistriatus (assembly GCA_013397275.1). NCBI lineage: Eukaryota > Metazoa > Chordata > Aves > Charadriiformes > Burhinidae > Burhinus > Burhinus bistriatus. Next base: position 827,621 of record VYXH01011832.1, on the reverse strand, counting down.
TTCTCCTGTTCAAGCAGCGATAGCACTCAGTAAATGTGTTTGCTTGGGCAGAGAAAAGGCTTCTGACGTTGGTGACTCGATTATTAGTGTGGCCCAAAGCAAACCCCAGAAAACAGAAAAAGACACATCACCAAATGTCAAAATGCAGATCGCTAAAGTGAAATTGGGTGTGGAATTTGTTCTCTGGGTAATGAAGAAAGGCAAAGGATTTATAAGGCAGGAGATGGTGTGGTTCGTTCAACCAGAGAGAAATTGCACGTGAAGGAGCTTTGACAAACTCTGTAGGTAGAGGCTTCGGCACCCAGAAGATCCTGTTTGGCCACAATGGCAACCAATGTATTGGCTAATATTCTTATCACTGTGGTTATTTCAAATGGTTTTTTAGCAGCTGCTTCTCCAGTCGTGCCTGCAAAACCACAGCATCCAACAGGTAAGGTCTGCTTTAGCGTGGGATCCCAGTGCTGTCCTGTGGTATGTCTCAGTAGGATACCAGTCTCCTGTCATGGGTGTCATTGTTAAATGGGCTGGTTGGAACACGAGTGGACAGACGTAAGTAAAAAGAATGAAGATAAGATTTTTGTATTATAGTGGGGATTACTAAGATGAAAAGCAAGATATTCTCAGGTGGAGTAACTCTCATAGCCCCACTGAAGAAACTGGCTTGCTGAAGATGTTGCATTCCTTTTAATAAATCCTTTTTATTGTTTAGTATTTTTTTATTTTAAATTAGACAATGTAATTATTTATTATACTTTAATAATATCATTATCTACTTACATTTATTTTTAATTATTATTTTAAAATTTGTTATTATTTTGTGTATTAAAGCTGTGTACTTCACAGCAAACTCTATCATTGAGCTGAACTGTGCTAGAGATCTGCATTTTCAGTAAGTGCAAGGCTACCTTTTTGAGGTAAACATATCTAAGAAGAAAAATCTGGTGAGAATCCAGCCAAACTGTAGATATAGTTTTACATGTGACATTTTTTTTCCCCAACCAAGCTCAGAGACAGATGTCACTGGAGATCCCTGTAGCAGATCAACAAGAAAGGATTCTGAAATTTTTGTCATTGTTTGATGAAGCACAAAAAGGTGCCGTTCCCACAGCAGACCCTAAAATCAGTGGAACCAAAGGTAACTGCCAAAAAGTAATTGGTCTGGAAATTTGCAAATGCGCTACTGGTTTTGCAGAGCCAAGGTGTTGTCTATAGCTGATTCTGTGTATGCCTTTTTCTATAAAGTATGTAAGGCTTGGGTAACAAAAAGTGCCAGGTACCTTTTTGAATGGGGTAAGGTTCTTCTTTATTTCCGTGATTGTTGTTTTTAAATGTGTTTTCAAAGGAAGGGATACCTGTGTGTTTGTGTGTTATGGGAAGATTTTTTGGGAAAGAGAGGTAAAACAGGAAAATTGGCTCCACTAAAAAGTCTTACAGGCATGAGAGTTTTCAGAGTGTTGGAGATAGTTCTCTATGATGAAATCCAAAAATGGAGAGGAAAGCAAGCTGTGAAAAACTTGACTGCAAGCAGTATGTCTTTGCAGATGTTTTCTGAGTATTTTAAGGGCACCTCGTTTATTAATGTTGGTTCGGTATGTTTTACTTGTAGTACAACTTGCCATGTCATTCAGCAGTAGTGATACAGCATGAGTCAAATACTGAAGAGATAGCGATCATATCTGCAGGGCAGAGGTCGTGTTTCAGTATAACTGGAAGCAAAAACACATTCAGGGAGGTGGAGGGGTTTTAACAAGAAACAAACCCACAAGCCACAGACTTTCCATTGACTTCTATTTGGACCAGTGATGTTTTGCTTTTAAATCTTAGAAGAGGCTGAATAATTTCTTTTACTAACACTTGTAGGTCATGTTCCAGCTTTAGGTGGTGAATGCTATATAACCTGATTCGTGTATTGTGCTATAAAGTGAGAATTTCCTCACTATATTTTAGTGTGTCAGACCTACCATCTGCCTGGTTAAACAAGGATCTCACTTCAGTCATAAACTTAGTGTATGTTCAATATTTGTTCATAGTCCTGTCGTAAAACTTTTCCACAAAGTAACAGGGGATCCATTTTAACTTAATGAGAGATGAAAGTGTGCAAATGGGAACAAAGAACAGGATTTATGTTAAACTTGTTATTAACTGGACACGTTTCAATGAAGAATGTAAGCCTGTGAGCACTGAACGCTGCTCCAAGTCAGGGCATGAACATCCTGCTATGAGAACCAGCATTAAATTTTAGTAGTCCATAAACAATACAAATTCTGCGCGACAAAACCACCCAGCTAAACCCAAACCAAAAAGAGAGAAATTTGCAGCTTTCTCAGAGCGGATTTGGTAGATGGCTCAGCATCATCAGAATTTTGTACCTTGTCTGTAGGCATCTAAAAAGGCTGTCCGCTCTGCAGTCAGCTCAATTAGACTGTGAGGATCCTTGTCACGGCAAGAGCTGCCACAGTGCCCGACAGGGTTTTCGAACAGAGGTGTTTATCGTGAGCGGGCAGCTCTGTCTGAATCGATCTGGGTTTATGCTTGTGTGACCCAGGTCATCTGACCTATGTATTTCTGTACCAGGACAATTTCAAAGATCCCGTCAGAGCACAGAACTGCTTTCCTGGAGACTCAAGACCACCATGGGTATCTTGAAAGGCAGCTTTTGCATAAGTGGAAAAAATGGGTGAGGTTTTACAGTAGCAAAGAAACTGATGCAGCACAGGAGAATACAGTTACCCGCCTGCTCCTCAACTCTACTTTCAGTTAATTGCCCTCTGATTTAGTATTTGCTTTGGAGTATACAGTGGGCAGCTTTCTGACAGGTGCATCTACATTGTTTCAAAAGCTGCTTTTTAACCAATATTGTTTGTGGAATTGGTCCATCATGTGCTCACTGCGCAGACTGCTTACACCCACGTGATGTACTGGTAAGTAAATAGTAAGTACACTCCACCGTCTAGTGAATTTGAAAAGCTGGATATGTACTATTATATTGTTTGCTTCCTCTTTCCAGCTTTGATCCCCTTTGAGTTATCCTCAGGGAAAAGGAAAGTTACAACCATTTTCTAAACTTGAATTTTTATCATCTCAAGGATTCCTTGAGGATTTGCCTAAAATGTTCCCGTTGAAGTAACTTTGTTGTAGAAACCAAGCATCTTGTTTGAAATTGTGCAGTTTCTGTAAAGCCTGGAGCGTGCCAGAACAGGGAGCACCACCTGAAACCATTGTGTGAAAGTTAACTCAGCAGGTGCTGTGTGGCACTGACACTGAATATTTTTCTCTCTCAGTGCCTTTGGAATTTGAAATCCTAAACACATCAAGCATGTGATTGATCTGGGAATCTCCTCATCACTCCCCTAGGCACACATGTGTAGCATGGACCACTGAGGTTTCCAAGTCTGAGCTCTCTCCATCCAGCCAGCAACAAGTAGATAACATTCTGGGACTGCTTACACTGGCTTTGCTAGACATCTATTCTAGCAGACATAATTTTTACCCTCCACCCATCATTTAAAGGCATTGTCTTTTGTGCCTTTGTGTGTAACATTGTGTCTGGATGATTGTGACACCTCTTAAGAAGGGATTTAAGGCCTCTGTATGCCTGATTTGGTTTTCTTCAGTCTTTTGTGGTCTACTGCTTATATTGCTGGTTCTGGCTGAAAGTGGCAAGGCAGTGTTCATCCACTTCACTGGCAAACCCAGACTTGGGTGGTCATGCTTCCCTGTGCAGAGCAGGAGTAGGGATACATTCACCCAGTGCATACCTGATATTGTTCTTCTCAGGCCCACTGTCCTCAGAGGCATTGACTGAGAGCCTCAAATATACGTACACACTTCAGTGCCTTTCTCCTGGCTACCCTGTTGCCTACTGCTCCTGAGTTAGGGCTCAGACTCTTCATCGTGCCTGCAAGAAGTTACATGCTTGGAAACTTACCTGGGCAGGAAGCTACCTACATAAGCAATAGGAGAAATACAGAGCAAGTGCCTCAGACTGAAAATAAGCCTTCTGTGCTCGTGTCTCAGGCCAATAAGAGCCCCAGTCTCAATCTGTAACACCTTATCTGTAGTTAGGCACTCACAGACCTCGTGTTCCCGTTGCTTAAAAAACATGGGGACTTTTACTGCTTGTGTGTAGCAGTAGCTAGTGGTTTGAGCACTTGTTCAAGAAGAGAGTTTTCAGGGTCAAATCTGTCCCTTATCTAAGCCACAATGGTGTTGTGAATTTCCAAAAAGCATCCAATTACCAAGATCTCTGTCAGTCTTAACCATCATACGAGTAGTAAAACGTTCATTGTACTGTCAAGAAGTCAAAGCAGTCTGCTATCCACTTTAGGAATTCTCAACAACTCAGTTGTTTGTACCCTAATCAGGGATAGAAGTGATGGTGAAGATGAAGCTGACTTTTTAAGGACACATGGTAATGCTACACTTACAGAAAGCCAAGCTGTGGGCAGAGCCATGACGGATCATGCTGAAGTGTCCAGGAAACAGAATAATCATCTTCCAGAACAGCTTCTAACTGTGTGCCCGTTTTGCATTTCAGCTTACAGCAAGATGTATGGAAAGAAAGTCGAAACGGTGAGAACAGGCAGCTCTCTGCTTACTCTTATTTGTTACTCTAGTTGTTCTCTAATATCCATATAGCTCTCATCATTATTCAGTAAAGTAAGCAATGGTATGTTTTGTGTTTCCTGGATTGCCGGAGTCTCAGTTTCTAGAGGGTGCCTCACTGACATTGTCCTGTATTTGTACTGTTTTGGACAGGAAGATGGAAATGAAGATCCATCTCTTCCTCCATCGGAACTGAGCAAGGACCTCCTGGAAATAAGTCCTTTGCATGGGAAGAGCTTCTGGAAGCCTTCACTGCCAACCTTCTGGAAAATTAAGAGAGGTGAGACTTAAAGAGTCATGCTGTACCTTGTCTAGCTCATTACTGGGTCACTTTGGTACCGTGGCTAGTGTTGTAGAAGGTGCTAGAAGTGCCTGACTAAAAAAATGTCTAGCGTAAACCATAGGTTTCATGCTGAAACACTTTCCTCTAACATACATTCACGGGTGAGACATCAGTTAAGTCTCTAGGGCCATCCAAACTCTGGATTCATGCTAATCATGCCAAGTGTTGATGAGGCCCACAACGAAGAGGAGTCTATCTGGGCCGTGAAAACCTCTGGACGATAACCAGAGAGTAGGCATTTTAGCCGTTATCAAGTTGAATCAGATCTGACCTTGTATTACCAAAGAGAACAGATGCATTGCTCCCCATGTACTTCCAACAAAGTCTGTCTCAGGAAAGTTCTCGGGTGGTTTGAGTTGGAGTGTGAGAGACCTCACTTCACCACAGTTTGCCTCATGTCTCTGGACCAGAAACATTTTCTTGTACCTCCTTCAGTTCTGTGGGTATGAAATAAGAATAACAGCTTTCCTTTTGTGACAAGGGTGTTGTGGGTGTGAGTATACTTCTGAGGCATTCAAATGCTCCGGCAATAGGGGTGAGGTAGGAAGCTGGCTAGAAATTGTTTCAACATTTTTTTGGCATTAAATCTTTTGGGATTATTTTTTAAAAGACATCTCATTTTTAACTGGCTTTCAAACCTTTTAAAATGTCAACTTTACAAATGAGATGTTGTTTTTAATCCAGACAAATTATTTTGACTGATCCCCCATTAGATTTTATAATATAATTTAATGGCAAGTTCTTAAATCAGGGGAGAAGAAGGGTGTTCCATTTACAACTTCTCCCACTCCTATTTTGGTCATGTAATTTCTTACAAAGTGAAGTATTGTTCCTGAACACTTATAGGCATATTCTTCCGAGAGACAGATGGATAGATGGAGTTTGCATTCTAACTGAGCGAAGGAGCACAAAACCTTAAAGGCACTCTGTGTGTGTGTGTATATAAAACATTGTTTATACCAGATACAAATGCTGCCTATTACTCAGAAAGAACATCTCCCTTCCCTTGTCTCAGTTTACCTCTTTTTAAATATTTTGTTCTTTCATCTTCCCCTTTTCTACTTCTGTCTTTTCTTCTTGTCACTTCTAATTCCTGTGCTTTGGATTTATATTCCTGGCAGATATATAAATCAGTAATTCAGTACCTAACTAGCAGTTTGTAGCCCTGAGTGGGAGTGAGAATCCCAAGTCACATTTTTCATTTTTATGATTTGCAATTAATTATTAGCCTTCTGCTAGTACAGAAAAGCAGGCAAAACAGAAGAGGGAACATTTACCTCTTCTGTCTGTCACACTTTTAAAGTCAGTTCATCCTTCCAAAGGTCTAATTCATGATTTTTGCAGCTGAGAAGATTGATAGTGGTAGATGTACTTCACTTCTATAGCACTTCAACATTGTATAACACATGTGATGTACTGGAAGATTTAAAAAGCCAAGCAGCAAGCAAAATGCAATTGTATAAATTAAAGTGGGCAGAGTAATGTTTTGGAGCTTGTTACATCTTGGTGCCTCTTTCTGCACACCGGGTACCCCTCAGTCCTGCCCGAAGCTGCCCTTGGGTGGGATCTCCTGATTCTTGCCCCTCTTACAGTGGGGTTTTAGCACAACATGAGCCATTCACCTCACTTGCTTATCACACTGTAGGGCCAACTGAATTTGCGTCCCCTCTGGTCTATATCTCTGTGGGCGCCGGGTGAGCTTCTAGCTCAAGGTGTGCACTCAGCCCCAGCTGGCAGAGAGTTGAGTGAGCAGCTTCTCTGCATGCCCTAGGTAGAGACTCTATGCTGTTTATGCCAGGGGCAAGAAACCCACTCTTTGAATGAGGAAAAGGAGGATGGAGACTAAAGCATTCCAGTGCCTTCCCACATTTATCTAGAAACAACTCTTAACTCGGTGAGAACCACCTTGCTGTGGTATTAGGGGAGTGTCTACATGATACAAGCAGGCTGTTGTGGATACCCCAGCTCCACTGTGAAGCAGCGTACTCTAACCTGGACAGGGCGTGATCTTGGTGAAGAAAAACAGGGTAACTTAGGCACTTTGGACAGCTGAACCAGGTTAGAGTGCTGTCGCACAAGCCTGCAGAGCCAAGGTGACTGTCTTCATGAGGATGCAGAAACATGGTTAGCTGCTACAGCTGCTCTCACCTCTGCATCAGCTGTGGTTCCGCAGGCTGCCTGTTTTATCAGTGCATTGATGCGGTTATCTGGGTGTGCCTTTGCTACCACATTTCCCAAGGCACAAGCTTTATCTAGAATGAGATGGGAGAGGGAGGGAGGAGGAGGGGAGAGGCCTTCAGTTTACCTCAAGTTACATCCACAGTGATGTGAGCTCTATCAGAGGAGGGTTTGCTAATACCAGCAGAGGAGCAACCTTCAGGTAGACTTGTACTGATGCAGTGGTAGGACTTTCTGTCCACATCACAAGGTATTATAATGAATACTCTTACTGTATGGACACATCCTTATCACCTTGCAGCCTGTTAGCTCAGGCTTCCTTAGGCGCAGAGGGGCTTGTAACACTCTGTCTACTGCAGCACAGTTATGTGTGAGGCACACAGAGCCTGTACATTGCGCCAGGGGGATCTGGCATGCAGCATCCTCCTTGCGACCCGTGTAAGGTCTGACTCCTTGTGGCCTCTCATGTGAGTATGGCTTCATTACTTGGAGCAATTTACAGCTGTTTCAGTGTCTTACAATGGAGTCAGCTGGGAGATCTGTTCTGTGATTATTCCTATAGGCAAAGGAGCAGCAGAGTTTTCACCTCTAGAGACCCCTTGTCTTCACTGCAGATCACAAAAGGAGTGAAACTTTTAGTAGCTTGGTACTGATCCTAATGTTTTCAAAATGAAGAACAAGAAGTGGAATGAAAGCAGCTTTTCAAATATTTTTCATCAAAAGAACATACAGGTTTATATTAAATCTTCTTTTACTTCATAATCTTGAGTTGAAAACCAAGGTTTGGTATTCTGTGGTCTTTTTTTCATTTCTTCTCCAGCACTTCTACCTCTCATTTTCCCCCTTTCATCACTGAAAAAAATAAAATAAAAGGGAATGGAATGACAGAAGGAAGAAACCCAAGAAAAACAAATGCCTTCAGTTTTTGAAAAGGAACATTTATTTTTATTTCGGTTCATTGGTTTGATTTAGTCAAAAAGTTGAACAATTTTCAAATTTCAAAATAAGACTCGTTTCCCTTAGTTCATTTCCAGAAAAGATTTTTCTCTTTGTAATCTGCTTATCAATAAAAATATCTTCATCAGCCTGAGTCCAATTTAAGCCAGGACCTGGAAGAGCCTTTTTTCCTTCCCTTCTTTGAAGTTTGCTAGTGCAAGAAAACTGAACGCTGGTCTGAGCTATACATTAGGAAATCCACTGGGTTGATTTATCCCATAGTTCATGAGCAGGACCTGCATTTGGGTCTTTGTCACATGAGACAACAACGAGTAGTTCAGGAGTACAATGTCAGTTAAGGCTGCTGACTGGAAAGCGTAGCAGTGAGCCATGGAGCAAACCTCTGCTCTCCCAGCCCTGCCAGGTATTCAGGATTTCTCACCAGGAATCTCAGTTTGTAGGGCAGCAGCTCCCGTGTGTGGTCAGTAAAGTCACGGTGAGTGTCCACAGAACCACTGTGAGCCTTTGGGTAGCTTTTAAGGGTCCATGGGGGGCATCTGGGTGGCTGGCAGCAATTGGGTGCTATCAGCACGTGGCGTGGCTGGTTGAAAGGGATGTTTGCTAATCTAGTCAAGGCTCTGCCATGCAGTGGATAATTTCTGTTGACTTGAACTTGCAGGGTCATGCCTCACCTTAGCACCTGACTACTGGTTCTTGACAGCTTAGAAATACCCTTTCTAATAACCTAGAAAAAAAAAAAAAGGCTTTTAAACGAAACTTCACCCAGTTGTAAAGAACCTGTGAAATTTAGATATTTGCTTATACTTAAACAAATAGCATGTTGATACAGATGAGGGATAGTAACTTGCTTTCATGAGGTTTATTTTTTCACTGCTTAGAAGCTATTTTTTTTTAAAAAAGAATGCATTGGGGAGAATATGTTACAGTTAGTTACCCTGCATTTGATTTTATTTCAGCTTGCTTTTGGAAATACTGCATTGAGCGCAAGTAGTGTTTAACCTTCAGGTTGATGAGTCGTGCTGAAGACTAGGATACTGAAGCTGAGAAAGAAACCTTCAAACCTTGAAGATTTTTCTACACAAGTGGTTGAAGAGCAATTAACAAAGCAACTGTCTGACCATATTTGCCTGGCGTATAATAGGTGTTTAAAAGGGAAATGTAAAAAATTGTATTTAAAATGGTAATATAATAAAAACTTTTTTTGTACAAGCAATACCACACAGAAGACTACTTGTGCTAATAAGCATTTAGATATCAGTAGCTCTATCTCCACAAACATGCCTTTAAGTAATGGAACATGATCTCTGCCCTGGCATGGGATCAAGCACTACAAATCTGTGTCTAGATATTACATCTTATTGCATGCCAAGGCCACTCAGACAACTGGTGATACCGTTAACACCACAACTTGCTTTCTCTCTCCCTTTATCTCATCTAATTTGTTCTCCGGTAAATTGTTTTAAAAAAAATCTTTTGATAGTCTTTTAAAAATAGAATAACTCAAATGTGGACAAAGGTTATTTTCTTAAAATAATGTGTTTTAAGAAGGTCCAGACTCAGACACTCAAAATGTGTAGAAGGGACAGGTTCACTTAGTGTACACTCAAAATGTGTAGCAGTATTCGTTTACTGTGGGATTGTGCGGACACTTTAGCTCACCTCATCCCAGGACAAATGAAGTGACAACACTTTTCTGATATGCTGGGTCATTTCTGTGACTTCTCTACCCACATCTTCTCCCTGTGCTGCCAGAAATATGCAAACACCAGTCATAATGTGCTGGTTTAGGTAGCATCATGTGTGCCAAATAATCCATCGTGGCGGGCTGGAGCCATGAACTTCTTTTGCATGAGAAAGAGGAGTAAGGAAACCACAAAACATTAGGTTTCAAGACTATCAGTGGCCACAGCATTTAATCAAATATCCTTCCAAGCAATGTCAGATTCTAAGGAAGAAAAAACTGTCTCTGCTGAGTGTTTGAGGTCTTTTTTCCCTTTACCTGACAGTACTGGAAGTGCAGGCATGTGATTCTGATGAAGTCTTGGAAAAAGAGGACAGGTTAAATGAATGATCTGGAGGGGAAAAAAAAGTTTCATGGTGCCTATAAACCATAAACACGGGCATAACACAAAGCAGCATGGTGTTTCAGGCAGGTATGTCTCTTGCCCTTGTCAGTCAGTAAGGATGAACAGCGATGGGCTGCCGCTCAGCCCTGGCACACCAGCTCCTGAGCTGCAGCTGGCTCTGGACACAAACACGGGTGCTGTAGTCGGGTTGGGAAAGCAGGCAGGGGTAGACCATGGTACAGTTGTTACTATGGGTCCAGGAGAAGGAAGACAGTGTGGGAGCTTATGGAAAAGAAGGGTGATATTTATTCTAACTGGTACGTATTTTACTCACTTTTGGTGTCCCATGGGTCACCTGCACCCAGATGCCCACCCAGGCGGTCTGTGTGTGAGGTGGCAGGCCAGTGTTGCTGGCTGTTGGCTGTCACGTCCTGGCACAGCACTTGGATTCTCCACTGGTGACAACAAGCTGTTTTCTGGATGTGCCTTTTATAGCCCCTAGGGATCTGTCAGGACCTTTAAGTCAAAGGCAAAATCCCTGCATCCCATTGTTTTGTGTTTTTCTTTATCGGGATGTTTTCTGGCTCCCCTCCTGTTCCTCCTCATCTCTTTACCTTAGCTTGAGGCTTCAGTTTGTTCTTAGCCTTCTTGCTATCACGTCCTTTGAATGAATTTACTTCCACTGTGCCCTGTAGCAAATAGCCTATTCCTTTTCTTAACCCTTGTTGCCTGTTTCTTCTAGTGCTTTCACACCCACGTTTTCATTCATCTTCACCAACCTCAAGACCTGTGTTACAAATACTCTGACCTGTGCCAAAGAGCATCGCTCTCATTATTATTCAGCCATGATTTCGAGACAGGTACTGTTCCCCACAACCAGTGTGGCCACCCTGTTTCCGGGAGATAGAAAAGAGCCATACAGATGTGACCCACACACTGCTACAGGCTCTCAGGGCCAGCAAAAAGCTGTTATTAATTGAGGATAAACAGTCATAACTGTATATACGGTGAGAAGTAAGAGAGGACCAGGAGCAGGCTCATGCATTTGGATTGCTGGAAGAGCTGCCCAGCAGTGTGGGCAGTCCCTTGCTGTGTTGGATCATCCCAGGTGGATCCCTCCAAGACCAAACAGTTACAAATGTGGCCAGCGCCAACCCTGCATAGATGTGGGACAGTTTGTGCAAGGTGGTGAAGTGGTCAAGGATTACACCCTGGCCCTTTGATTTTTTATTCAGCAGTAATGGGCACAGCCAGTGTGTATTGCTCGCAAGATCTCACTGGAGGTCCGTGACATACATGATTCCTGCAAAATCAAAGCTGGGTTAAATTTTGCCTCTTATTTCTTAAAATCCAGGCCACTGTTGCAATTCAACTTACCAGGAAATCACTAAGGAAATAAAGACAGAACACAGTTCAAATTACTTATGAATTTTTGTATTTTCTATTTAAATTCTTAAGGCATATGAAAAGAGTATACAGATTTCATTTTTTATATATTTTATATATATGTATGTATTTGAAAATACAAAGTAACAGTTAGTAATATGTGATGAGTCACTGTTCAGCTACCAACCTCAATATGAGAATTCACAATTGAGGGAGGGAGGGGAAAGGTATTGTGTCTGTTTCTCTAAAGGCAAACTAAAATTGCATATTGAACATTGCTTACAAATAATTGTGATGATAGCACATTTGCATCAGAACTGTGCAGTTTGTAAGATGAAGACATGGCAGACACAATATATCTGACACCGACTATTACCTTTAAGTAATGCTTTGTTAGAAAGCAAGTGTATGTTTGACACGGACAAGAATGAATGATTAGTCTATAACAGTCTTTTTGTGAATATAGGTGTTACAAAGGCTATTTTTAGCCATTTTCAGATCTATTTTGTACATACAGGCAAAATCCATCAGAAGGAAACTTCCAGGTGACACTATGACTAAAGCATTGCACCTTCTACTCCTGCGTGCTTGCTGAGAGCCTGCTCAGCAGAAAGCAGCTGTGGACATCACTCTTAGTAGTCCATAAGTCTCTAATGGCGCACTCTCTGAGCACTCTCTGAGCTAGAGGGTGTTTCTTGCCAGTACTGGCTGCCTTGAACACAGACTCAAGGAAGGCTGGAGGGGTTCATCTAATCCACCCCCTGCCTAAGGCAGGAGGTAGGTCTACGTTGTTTCTGATAGATACCTCTCTGATGAGCTGTAAAGCTCTCAGCAATGAAGTCCCAACAGCTGCCCTGGGAAAGCCAGTATGCTGGAGCTCAACCAGGAAAAGGAAGTATAGAAGGACTGTTTCTTTCTTAGACCCTCTCCTCCCCTTTGCTTTCCAAAACCAAATGAGAGTCATGGAAGGATGACCAAGAAAGATCCTACATCAGTAGCTGGGGACAGATGTTCACTCATTTCTTCTGTCTACAGTGACAAAGTCTCTCCCTCCTCCCTTGTCAAGAATCTATTCTTAGATAGTCCATAGGCCAGTGACAGTCTGTGTTCCTCCCTTTGGGAGCACCAGGAGGGAAGTTTGATGGGTTATGCAGCCCTGAGAGAGAAGGCAGGAATTTTTATTTATTTATTTATTTTTAATACCAAAGAAGATTCACGCAATGTGAAATGGAGTTGTTCTTCATTGACCTGCCCTGCAGGTCTCTAGCATAGAGGAGAGGGCTCTGGGACATCAGGTGTGGTCCCACCTACAGGCTGGCCTCTCTCCTGGGTTAAGCAGGGTGTTGCATGGGCACCAGCTGCTGGCTTGTGGCCCTCTGAGGCTTGCAGAGAAGCAAACAGAAACCCTCCTGGTAACTGTGAAGTTTGGCAACAACTGTGAAACAGACATCAGAGGCAGAAATAATGACAGGTTAAATGTGTGTTAGAAACAGGGCTATCTCTTCTCAAAATTCAGCAATTTAGCATAAGTCACTAGTCCGTAATATTGCTATAACTGTGTGACCTACACTGTTTCCCTAACTTCAACAAATGCTTTAACATGGACTGATGTCTTTAACTTGCAATGCACAACAGACATTCATGTGTGCAGACATCTGTACAGACATATAAACATATACATATATAATTTAAGAATGAGCAAATAATGCTATACAATCATTATAAAAGAAGGATTGGCCAATACAGAACTTAAAATTACGCTGCAGAATGTATGCAGGCTTTTGTTTTTTCTGTCTCAGCTGGTGCCCATTTAAATCTCAGAAGTAATAAAGAATTGGAGGCATCTTCTGTTTACTTCATTCTCTTTGCAACATCCAAATAGGCATACTCAATTTCTTGATCAGCAGGACAAGTGTTTGTAAATTCATCTCTTGCATATGCGTTGTTCAAGTATCTTGAAATCCCTGTCATTTCAGGTGGAAAATCAAAATTTCTGTATTTTTTTGCAACAACCTTTTATTAAAAGAAAAAAGAAAAATATCATTACACACGATCTGAAAAAAACCCCAAATCTACTCTTTATGCACGTTTTTGATTTTTAATGTGTAGTTCTGTTGTCATATAGGGGGAAAGGAGAAGGAAAGACAAAAAAACCCAGAAGACATGGGATGAAGAAAGCTAGCTAACAAGCTAATTCACTTAAAAGGATTTATTTGGTATAAATATTCTGCTAGAGCTATGCAGAGCTATGTGGGCCAGTAGACCACACCTCAGAGAGATGCAGCTTATCACAGCAAAGGAGCTAGCATAAACCAGAATTAACAGAATAATCTTACAGTAATAAACTGGCCCACAGCTTGATACTTTCACTGAAACGGAAAGGCAAAACTTGAATTAAAATACTAAATTTCAAATAGCTAGGGAAAACAACTATTGGCCAATACCTAATCCCTCCCCCTTGGCCAGCAAAGATGGTGTGACATTCATCCTTCATCATCCTTCAGACATTCACCTGACATAAGGTGATTCTCCCTGTACTGGCTCTGCTGACCCAGCTACCTCTCGCGTTTTGCTGTGCCTGAGCTTTGCATGGGTGGGCGAAAGGGCTCATTCCCTTGCTGCTCTCAGGAATAGGTTCAACCAGGACATCTCTGGTTAACGTTTACACTTGTGGAGGTGTCAGACAAAAATTCAATCCACTCTTTCTCTGACAAAATAGTAATCAAAAAGGAAACTTTCTGAAATGACCTTGTTTGTTTGAAAACTGATGAATTTCCAGCATGGCCATTTCTCTTCCAGAGCCTAGTTGGCTCCAGAATAGACCAGGGACAGGCTGTGACAACACCCAGACATCTTGGTCACCAGGACTGTTAGGTGTGTGTGGATGCTCCACAGCCCTGCAAGAAGAGGCTGGGAGCCTTGGCTGGAAGGTGGTGGCTACCCTGTCAGTGTTATTGGTACTAGTGGTGATATCCAGCAAAGAAAGAGTTTTGGACTAAAGGTGGGAGAGACAGGTTTGAATTCCAGCTTTTGCTGGCTTCTTGAATTGCCATGGACAAAATAATTTAACCTTGCTGGTCCATGGCACTTTGCATCTGAAATGCAAATGAAAACACTTCTCTACAGCACTGAATATAGCAGTCATTTCATACTTGTGAGAGGCTTAGCGAGTGCAGTCATAGCCCAGGTATGAAACCAGATATTCTAGCTCCAGAGTCATCAATTTGAGGATCTGCCTAGCTGTGCTGTAATGAAACGGCCTTGTGCATTAGCACTCAGCGTCCCTACACAGCTACTGTGTGGCCTCAGAACAGATAAAGGATTCCTCTGCCTTTTAGAAAAGGACCTGAGCTTCTGTGTCGCCCTTCGCTTCAGGAAGCTAAAAAGCAAATCCAAACCTTGATTATATGGAGCTTTGGTAGGAGGTTGCAATCCGCTAAGGTGAGCTCATCTCCATCCAGGAATTTCCGGCTGGAAACAGTGATCTCCTCGGTGCTGTAAGCATCAATTTCATCAGGCAAGGGGCTATTTAAATAGTTGTCCAGCTTCCTCAGGGCTTTAAGCAAAGATTTTTCCAAATCTAGGTTAAGACAATAAATAAAAAGGTCATTCAAGCCTGTACCAAGGTCTCTCTGACACCAAGCAGAAAGGCAACTCCTGCATCCCGTCTTCTGGCACCAACCCAGCTCGCAGACACCCAGCCATGCCAACTCCTGCAATTCCTTTATCCTAAGCTTAAAACTTAATGCTGGGATAAGAGCTCTAAGTAGCTAAAGGGGGTTCTGAGAAAAACCAGACTGGGGCTGTGTTACCAGAAATGGCTCCTCAGACACCTCTGCAGGGTGTGCTTTTCCAGAGTGGCCCGGCAGAGTGCCTCTGCCTTCACATTGACTCTCGCCTGGGGAGCCACGGGGCAAGTGCCTGCCCACAGGCAGGACAGCAAAGCTGGGGGTGACAACGGCGAGCCACCAGGATGCCACTTTGGGGTGTACAGGAAACCAGCCCGTGAGTCCTGTGTTTTGGTCTGAGTGCATGGGGTGGGGTCAGGGCAGCAGGGGCTGGCAAGGCTTGGATGGGGCTGGTGGTGCCCAAGTGCCACTGGGGAGAGGGGAGAAGGGAACAGCAAGAGGAACAGGGCTGAGACCTGGAGGACAGAGAGGAGTTAATGCATAGGAGTAGTGAGGGTCTTGCTCTAGAGAGATGTGCCACGGGGCCAGAGTCCTCGTTATTTACACAAATGGAGTAGAAAGGTAAGGTCTTGGTTCAAGCGGGCTGTGCTTTTAGCAGAGCTGTTGGGAAAGTGCCGTGTTACGGGCTTGAGAGCTGAAGAAATAAGGAGGAGCTGGAGTTGGTGCTCCCATGCTGACAGTGGTATCTGCCTAAACTAACTTTGGGAATCTCCAGATAAGACAGTGAATAGGCACAGATTTCCACAGCCTTTACGCTCTGGAAAATGACTGTTTAACCTAAGCTGTAAATGGGATATCTCCAGCACAGCATGCTAGAATTGTATAGCTCTAATTTCTTCCAGTAACTACCAGGGCTGACGAAAGGACTGCAGCACATACTTTCATTAGCATCTTTTCTTGGGTTCTTAATGAACGCAGAGAATTTTGCAAACACATCATTTCCTGCAGAGTTAGACTCGGGGTGGTTCGGTGCAAGTTTGGGATACCTGAGGAGTTAAAAGAAACAAAAAGAAGTTATATGATTAGCCTTTGTTTTCATCTCCACTAATTATTTAATATACATTATTTACACTGCAGCCTCACAATATACAGCCACACAGGACTCTCAAAGGGAACCATCCTGAACTAGAAATCACTCAGCAAGTGCAAATTTAAACCATAGTTAAACCATGTGGATCACCTCCTTTTCCTGAGGGAGATAGGAAACAACTCTTATGGCTGCAAACACTGCCCAGACAGCCCAAGTGCCTCTCCCAGGCCTCCTCCACTGGAGGTGAGGCTGCATGGAGCGTGGCTCCTGCCATGAAGAGGAGAGGAGGGAAAAGTCCCTACTCACACTAGCTGCTGCTCCTCCCAGCCTCCTCTCCTGGCCTGCTCGTGCATCAGCAAGCTCAGAGCGGCCGGTCCGGCAGCTGTGGTTGCCAGGGGCAGATAGGAAGGGAAAAATGGAGGGGAGCAGGTGCTTGCCTAGCTTAAGTCACGTTTGGCTGCTTGAGAAGGCAGCGCCCCAGAGGGGACTGCTATCCCAGGGGAGAGATGGTGCGTGGGTGGTGGACATGATGCTGCTGATGGGCGGGACAGTTTGGGGAGAGGTGGGAAGAGCTGCTGGGGTGGGGAAGGAGAAGTCCAAACCCCGCTGTGTGCTAAGATGGGTCCACCCGGCCACTCAAAACGAGCCCCAGCCCATCTGCCCTGTGGGAGGCTTTCAATGCCCTTTTCTTCCAACTACCTGCTCCCAGTAAGCGTGATTATTTGTACAGTGTGAAGAGGGACACCTCAAACAAACACAAGTGGAGGAAAAGAGGCCAGGTTTCTGCAGCGGCACGCAGGTTTCTGCACACGCTTGCTGCAGTGGGGTGGATTTCGTGCCTTGACTTTCACGCCTTGCAGTGGCACAGCAGCAGTGAACACAGGGCAAAGGCGAGGGCAGCGGGAGGAGCACAGCCGGCGTCTCGGGGCACCCTGGGGACACCCCCGGCACAGTGCCAGGCTTCAGCACTGTTTCACTCCAGTCAAAGTTATCCCTCCCAGAAAGCTCCACCACAGCGGCCGGACCACTCCCCCCCCGAGCCTGGCAATTTTAACACGTGCAGCTCATCGAGGGCCTGACACACCGAAAACGAGGGGGTTTGGTCACTCAATGACTGCCATCGAGTGTCGTGAGGGGCTAAAAGCGGCCAGGAATACAGTACCGGGGCGGTGCTAGTTTTTCTTCCAAGAACTCCTCAATTTTATTGACATCAGTTTTCACTTCGCCATCAAATGTCATGAAGGGGGGGTTTGTTCCTGGGGCGAGGTTCTGCAGGTCAGCAGGCTTTCTGATGGGAGGAAAGAGATGGGGTTAATCACAAGAGGAACCACATTTGCAATTTCTACAGTTAATTGCAATGAACTGTTTTGCCTTTAAAACAGCAGGCTACCCTATGTCTTTGTTACAAAATAAAACTTGGCCAGCTGCCTCACACCGGTGGTGTGAGAATGCGCTAGGCCCATATCTGAATGTGCTCTGAAATGCTTAAAAAAAACCCAAAACTTCTGTCTTCTGTTACAGAGACCTACTGCAAAACAGATTAAAACCTCAACTGCTTCAAAGGAGTTAGTCCACTTTATACTAGTGAACCCTAAAGAGGAATCAGGCATCCACACTCTTAACCTAATGCCAAGCCACAGTGCGCGTTTCCAATCTATCAGAAGGGAGTCACCCTTTAAAATTTTGGAAAAGTTGTTCTGAAAATGAGAACTCGGGCTACAATCTCACCTTTTTAGATCCACAGTTGTGACATTAAATATGACACCTTTTAGCCACAGAATCATGAAGAGACGCTGAGAGAACGGGCAATTTCCAATACTTTCTCCATCACTGCCAGCCTACATTAAAAAAAAAAAAAAAAAAAAAGGCATACATACTTCTGTGATGATAAAAAATTTTGATAGCAGACGCAGTAGGAAAGCAGAAACCCCAGATCTGCTATGAATACATACAGCATGTTAACTCATGTCTACTAACACATATTTTCATGGAAAGTTTCTTTATATCCTTCTCCAAGCATGTACATAGATAGGATGAAGTATCCTGTCATCTTGGAGATGTAGTTTTTCATTAAAATGCATAATGAACATTGCCATAAGTTAGAAAATAAAATTGAAATCACATCAGTCCTTCCAAAGGAAATAGTCTCCACCTCATTTGTCTATGTGAACATAAATCTACCTAAGTCACTGCAAGATTAAAACAAGTTAAATCAGTTTATGATCACAGGAAACAAACAGAGAAAGATTTACCAGCATAAATTGAGATGTAATGTCTTAAGCACTTAAGGGAATAAACAGAATAAATCAAATGATTAAGAATTTCAAACTGAACAACTGTGGAGATCCCAGAGGAAGGGGGAAGTTTGGCAGTAGCCTTGCTCCAGCTGAACTCACCCATCTCTGCACTTTGCTGAACTGAGGACTAATGAAGCACAAGTGCCACGTCCCCCTGGCTAATCCCTCCTCGTTATAGACCCAAGGCTCCCACTTTTAAGACTGAAGTGTGGCTGTATCCAAGTCACGTAACCTCTCTTTCTGTGTGCCCTTGTAACGATGGTCTTTCCTTTTTGGCTAAACGAATCATTAGATATCAATGTAAAGCACAAGAGGTGCAAATCACTGCACATGTCACCACAGAAGTGTTGCTCTCATGTACTTTGCATTGCATTTTGTTAAGAGGCTTTGTTAAAATGAGGCGAAGTCTTACGTAGTTGCTCTTGGTTAAGTTAGGCTTCATGTGACATTGTTGGAAGAGCGCAGAGGTCTAATTTTTAAGCCTTTCACATGATTCTACTAAAGCACAGTTTTAAAACTGAAGATTAAATGTAAGGGTGTGAAGTAAAAAACCAGGTGTATCATTTCTTTAGTTAATAGGTTAGTTCATTAAGGTTTGCAGACCTTATAACCAAACAACACACACTAATGAAACCCGTTCTACTTGCTCTTTCACCTTCCTCAATGCTATCAAATGAATCTCAAATATAGTAAAAAGTTCTCCATAAACAAACATTGCTGTTGCATAGCTTTACACTGCTCACCTTCACAAAGAGCTCTATGTCTGGAAACGAGCACCTGGTCTGGAGCAGGCAGGTTTCTGCCATGGAGCTCGAGGGACGCAGGAGGAGGGACACTCCTGCAGCTTGATAAACGGTCTTATTCTCCCTGTCGACTCAAAGGATTCTCCTCTGATAACTCTCTGCTGCTTTCTGCCTCTGGTACTGCAACGACCACCGGCTTTCTTTGTAATGAAAACCAGAGTAGCTGATTGCCTTGAACACTGCCAGGGTATGAAAACTTTTAGAAATGCTAGAACAGCTGGATGGCTGTGTTAGAAAAGTCTTGTTTCGTAGGCGGCAAAAATGAAAGCTGGTCAAAAGCTACTATTGTATTTTTCCTCCTACTCAAAGCACTTCTTTCCAGCTCTGTACAGTTCACAGCAACAGGAAGATAGAAAACTACTGTGTATTTCACAAGAACAAGACTACAAATGCTGCTAGCATGTGCCTAAAATAGAACTAAATATATAACACCACCGTTTTGCCTCATCCTGCCTCTTACGTCATGTTTTACTCACCTCACAAGGAAAAAAGGGGTGACGGGTGTCACTGTGACCCCTCAGTGCTAGCAATGGGTACTCCACACTCTCTCAGTGCTAGGCTGCACTGAGGGGAGAAGCAGCAGTCAAGGGATGTCATTTTGGAGGCACTGTGTCTGGAGGAGGCAGGCAGAAACGTCTGGTGATGGGCTGGCTCCCGCCGGCTCCTTTCCAGCTGCCCCTCACTCTCTGCCACAACTACATCCCAGCCCGCTGCCCTCACACAAGCTGTGCTGCCAACAGCCAGCTATTCACCCAAGATGGGCTCTCAGGGAAACCCCTTGAGCAGGACACTGAGAGGACAGCAGCCCAAGCTGGTACCAACCTGCGCTTTGGTGTCTTAAACAGTTTATTACAGAGGAATTTAAACCATCAACCTAAGTCAGTGAAGAAATAATCTTACAGTAACAGATTGCTATGGTCTGGGGAAAGAAAGCACAAGTGTCCAGAAAAAACAGTTCCTACAACTGATTTGGTATTTTCATTCAGTCTTTGATAGGAAAAATTAAGTTATCTCAGCAGGGTTCATATACCGTTCGGAGAACTTTGCAGATAGCCCTGTGCTCAAGAACAATTACGTGATCATAGCAGGGTGAACTTTTCCTGATCAGCTACTATCTTCTGATGGCCATTAAATACTAACATTTTGGCTCCCTCTAACTTTTACTGCTGGAGCTAAGGAAATGTGGTTGTTGCTTCATTTTGTCCCACATCACCTCAGTGACAGTAAATTTCGGGGAACCGGATGCAGCATCCCCAGCCTGCTTTTCTGGGGAAACGTCCATAGGTAGAGTCAGAGACCCAGGTCAGGACAGATGTGTTACCATGACAAACGCAGGCGCGAAGCAGGCACTGAGTCTCAATTTGTCCTTAACTGGAATGACAAATAGGCAACCAGGAACGTGAAGGACTGGCAGCCTTGGAGACGTTACAGAAGCAACCTCCTGTCTTGTTTCTAAGTGCAAACTTTTTAATGTCCTTACCTACTTGGGAGGAAAATTTACTACAGCATTCGTGATTTTCTATTTTGCAATGGATAAAATAGCACACAGCCAACCTCTCAGCCTGCTAGCAACCTTTCACAAAAAATAAAAAAAGTCATTTGAACACTGAGGAATTGAATAAAATGGGGGATTAAGTATTGTTGATTACAGCAATGCTCTGCCAACTGTAATGACTGAGATGACTGATTGTTTATTTGGTACTTTTTGAGTACTTCTATGAGCTAGTTCTGATGGTGTTAAAGACACCGCTGAAATTCAAAAGGCATCTGACCTTCACATACTGTGCTGTCTCCCCTCCCAGGCTGCCTACAAGACACATTAATAGTGCACTGCTATCTTAGCTGTGTTCTGTGCAATGCAGGTTCCACAGTCTCTAGTGAAGTGCTGCGGTGTTTGCCCAGCTTTGCTGTCTCCAGTGGTTATGGTAAGCACTTGGCTGTTACAGCACAAAATAAATTCACAGAGACTAGGATGTTTCCCCATTTCTGATGTGGCCATGATCCTTCTCACAGGCTAAGGAGGAAATCTTCTGAGCAGTTTCCTTGTGAAATCATTGGTGCACTTTATTAATATAAATCTATTCTAAAAGCCCATGCTATCCAGGCTGTGTAGTACATCCCAACGTCTAAGACAGGGCCATGTCCTCTAGGGTTGCTGTGCCTGGACCAAGAACAACAGGCAGATCTTTAGGAGTCACTCAGTCAAAAGCCTTGGCTGCTGAGGTCCTACAGTAATGGAGGCAGCAGCCGTTCAGGTGGGGACAACTGGGAAGCTGGTGAACCACATCGAGCTGTAGGAAGCTGAAAGCCATTAGTCCCCAGGGACTTCAGCTCTGGGTGAGAGGTGAAGGGAGGACAAATCTCTAGACTAGCCATGCCAGGGCTGGTGGTGGATACCTGCACGTTTCCTTCAGTTCTGCAGAGCTGGAGGCAACTTACAGTAGCCCACACAATAGCACAAGCAGTGGTTAAACCTTTCCCTACTGTAACAGTGACCACCAGTTTGAAGTGACTGCAAGACCTTGAACACCAAATCTGATTCAGAACTTGACGTGGTTTGACCTGGCAGCTCAAAGACACTACAATTTCCTATAACCTTCGCTGAAAGACCAGAATGTGGATATTTTGGCCTGCTGCGGAAAACAGGGTGAATACAGCTAGCTAAAATGCCTTGCGTTTTGGCTTACAGGAGACAACTCTTGTTCTCCTAACTCAGGTCATCTAATCCGGGGAGCTAGAATTCCTACTGAACAGCAGTGATGCATGCCAAAGGTGTTTGTTCAAGTTTCCAAACAGAGGGTCTGCCGTGATGACACCAGCCACTCAAAAATCACGAGCTGGGACACTGAAATAGCTTTATAGCTGTGTATCGAGCAACACGACAATAGCTGAAGTATGCCATCATCGTACGATAATGTACTTTCCAACAAAGCAAGAGTGGCCTTTTTTACAGAAGTGAGACTGTGTGTCGACATTTTACCTTGCAGGGACATGATGCAGCAGTAAGAGAACCAGAACAGCCCTGCCTGTCCCATATTAATACCCCCAGGAAGATAGCCAGCTAGGGGCATTGCAGCCTGGGAGCAAAACTCCCTGCATTTTTCTCCACAGCAGCGCTCAGGGATGCGTAACTTTGAGCTGTGCTTGGTACATGGGTAGAATTTAACTACACTTCCTCACTGTTGTGCTTAGCGATGATGCAGGGTGAAATCTTAACTCCGGTGAAGTCAGTGGGAGTCTCTTGCTGTTGATTCAATGGAGGATTGTGTTTCCAGACTGGTTATAAACTTAATAACCAGGCAAACGCTGCTGTAACTGTAGGTAATGCTGCAAGTTGGCCTCCACCTGCAACTGTTGTGACATTCTCTTAACATCCAGCTCTTGCGGGTGAAGTGGCCCAAATCCCCAAAACACAGAGCTGGGTTTTATGCTCTTCTGCTGCTTAAATAGATGGCTAACCACTGTCTCGAATAAGTGACATTTACGTTTTAATTGTGATTGGTCAGGAGGTCAATATGCTTTTTCTAGTAATACTGGGATTTAATGAGTTCATTAATCAAACAATTAAGACAGCCGTTGCTGCAGAGAAGAACGTCAGGCTGTGCATAGAAGCTTTCATTCAGAGCCTTCAGAGCCCTAGGCAGCAATTGTATATTGTGACAGTATCGACTTATGACGGCTCTCTGTAATCATGTGCCATTACTTAATGGGATTATTAGCCTACACTCCCTATTTTCATTCATTTTTCACTGTTCCACACTCTCTTTGTTCTTTTTTGTTGTTGTTGTGTTGTTCTGGGTCTTACTCAAAGATGCTGGGAAAGGGAAAAGCTCTCCACACCCTTCTTTCCACTACTGCTTAAGCTCACAGGCAGAAGCATCATCATGCCCTAGGCTAATTTCACTAGGCAGCAAGACCTTATGCACAAGATATTAAAGAGCGCCCCAAAAGAACTATATTCAATTTCTGGAGCTGCTGCTGCTACCTTAATTCAGCAGCTCTGCTTTTCTGAGTGGCCTTCAAGAGATCACTTGCCTCCACATCCTCATCCATAGCAAGAGAATAATTATAGTGACTTTACCCAGGAGTCACACACTGTAAGTCATTCGTAAACCAGTGGTTTGGGCCCTCCCTGAGCTGGAGCTGCTCTGCCCCTGGAACTGCTGTAAGAATTTGTTTTGTAACCGTTTCTGTCCAAACATCTTAGGAACCAGATTTTTGAAGGTTCTTCTACTGACCTCAAATGTTCTCTGCCTTCAAAATCGTGATGAGTGGAATTTGTTTTTCCTGGACTTTTTGTTTCTTTTTGAAGGTTAAGCACAGAATAAACAGTTCAGAAGGAGCAGAGAAGACTCTTTTATTTGTTTTCATATAATTATATAATCCCTTTGAAGCTACAATAAAAAGGAGAACAAGGAGCATAACTTTTCTTTTTTCCAAAAGCTGAACTCCAATTCCATTTTCTTTCTTCGACACGAGGGAGCTAAGTTACGTCCTTTCCCATATTTATGCTGGCTGAGGCAGGTTTATCTAGCAAGTGGAGCAGAACTGCTGCCTACTGGGAGACAACGAATTGTCCAGCTGGGACCAGCATCGTGGATCTGCCCCTGCCTGTTCTGCTGAGCTAGCTGTCTCACACTGAACTGGGACTTTCCTCCAAGTTTCCTTATTTGATCCTCAGCTATCAGGCAGTTTTTGCGTGCTCTTCCTTCTTATACCACACCAAAAACACCCCTCTCCTTTTTCACAGCGCATTTGATCTCCTGTTGAAGAACAAGAACCACAGCAACCGGCTCAAAACTACTGCCTGAAAAACTACAAGGACTTCACAAGCTTGGGCCGCCTGTGGGAAGCAACTTTAAGGCTGGGTGCGACTTTCAAGACCAACAACTATTTTGCTTTAATTCCTTCTAGAGACTCATTTGTTCTGCACGGGCATGGATTAACTGAGCCCACGGCATTCCAAGCACCGACTCTTGCCCTGAACTAAGTCCTGCAATGGCAGCCTGATGGCAGTAGCTGCTATGAGCAGCAGCTGCCACCGGCCCTGCACATGTAGCGGCAATGCAAGAAAGGCCATTGTGGTAGACAGCTCTGCTTCCAGCCCTGCCGCGCCGCTGGGACCAGCCACTGAACTTGGCTGCGGGACGGCCAAGGAGAAAGAGGAGGGGAGCTCCGAGTGCCTCCCCTCTCCTCCTCACCCCTGAGAGGAAATCCCACTGCCCTGTGGTTTACCGTGAAGTGCCCAAGCCATTTTTTTTAAGACCATTTTTATAAGATCACAGGCAGAAAGACAGAGGGAAGCGGTATGACTGCACTCCCACTAGCACAAAGACCTCCTTCAGCCGTTGCAATAGGTTCTGAGAAGCACATGAGTTTGACTGCAGCTACACTAGAAAATGTCTATTTTCTAGACATAATAATGTTCTGTTAGTGTGCTGTGACAGATATATTGGTTTAGGTTGGTATTTTTTTAAAAAAAAGCATCTACTCCTTGAGGATACAAAGTGTGTTTTACATTCTTGATGCCTGCTACAGTATTCATACAGATTCCTATAGTATTGCAACACTGAAAAAACCCAAAATTGGCAATATTACTTCTGTTACGAATGCAATAAAAATATAGTTACAAGTCATTTTGGTTCACTGAAGGCAACTATAATGCACATAATAACATATGATATTCAGCGCTAGGCACAAAAGCACCACAGGCATGTCATTTGGGTCAGATTGTGTTTAACCCAAAGCTTTTTGCGAGGAAGAGACAGATTACCTGGTATTTTTTCTATCTAAGTACTGTGTTCATTTTGTGGTCTAGGGTTAGGGCACAACCACCCAAACGCTGAATTTTAGAGAACTCTTTTGATGCCACCTACTGGGCTGGAAATGGAAATCCTGGCTTCTGCTCTTGGAGCAGTAGCAGCCTCGGACATTAGCACATCTCATCATGAGAGGTTCTGCCTTGGAGCCACCTCCACAGCAAGACACCTTGCTTTTTGCTAATTGCACTCTTGAGAGTTCTTGGGATGCAAAATTGTACTTCCAAGGCTAAGTTTTAAGATAAAGCATCTGTAATTTAAAATACATTTTAATGGACAAAGTAAAAATCTTGCCACTTACGATTCCAATACTTTTAAACAGTCATGTAGCTCTGCCTATCCGCTAATATCCAACACTTAAAACAGATGTTTCCAACTGCTGTTTAATTTCTCAGCCAAATAGAAGAAATATTCGTATTTAAAATGTGGCTGCTAGTTGAGATTCCTGCACATAACTTGCATTTCTGGTACTTGCCAGGGTAGACTTTTGCTGTGTGTGACATCCACGATAGTGATGTTCAATGAGAAAGCTGTGTTAAACAGCAACTGGACACTCCTTTGGGTAAAAAAAATAATTTCCTCTTCCCTTTCTCTCTTTTTTAAGAGCAAAATAAGCACCTTGATATTGAAGTGTGCCATAAGGATTTCTGTTTTAAAAAGAAATGTATCTTATTTTATATTTAGAAATATTAATAACATCTACCTTTTATCTTGAACAGTATTATAGGGTTCAGAGAACACCAAACATACTTAAAGGATTACAACTTCTAACACACAAGTTCAGTAACACACTTTTTGTCCTAAACCCTAATTAAGCTTTCAGGTTAAGGAGGCAACAGTAAACGCAACTGCAAGCATTCTGCTAAAAATAGCTTCTTTCTCTTTTTACAGTGCTAAGACAAAAAAAAGCATGCAGGGGAAGGAGGGAGCAAGTATACTAAAATGTTTTCTCTAAAGAATGAAGGAGTGGTTTGACTTTCACCATCCTCTCCTACAATGCCACTTGCAAGGCCCTTTTTTTCTGCTGAAGCTGGAAATCTGCCCCTGCTGACTCAAGTGCAACTGGGGACAAACCTGAGGGCTCTCCTTCCAATGCAAACAGCTTTGAGCAGTTGAGTGAGTTTTTCATCAGAAGAGTGTCCACGCTGAACTCCACCTCTGTAGGAAGCATGGCCCTTTTCCACCTCAGCAGGAACGATCCCCTTCTCTACTCACCACCCCCTACATAAGAAGGGCCAAGTTAGGGTTGCAAAGACTATCACAAGCTGGAACTTTCAGCTACATCATAGACAAGTTCTCACTCTATGCAACCCCCTTGAGCATGTGTTTGGGTGGTTCAAGATATGGTCTCAGTAGGGAGATCATTCAATGCAAGACTGAAAAGATCCCCATGACCACCCATCCAAACTAAACCATGCCGACACGTTGCAATAGAACTTACAGGGCATGCAAAATTAGTAATCTGGATGGTCAGCTGAAAAATGGGCCCTGGAGCCTCTGGATGTCTTCCTCTCTCTCCCCTTTCTCCTACCTTTCTTTAAAGTCACAATCAGTCAATGTATTTAGGATGCCCTGTAACTTTTAAACAAGCAAGTTGGCTCACCAACTACAAATAGGAGGATGGGTCCTTTAAGTTTTTTATCTGCTAAATAGCCTCTTGAATGGCAAGCTGAAATGCAGCTGGTTACCTTGGATCAAGGGGATTTAATTCTGTTGTCAGAATAAAGCAGACTTCCATTATAAGTCCTGTGCACTCAGTAGGGGAGGAGAAATGACAGAGCAAAGAATCAATTGACTTTACATCTCAATGATCCAGCCTGCAAATTGAGGCACTTTGGGAAGAGGACATGTCAAAAAGGGTATGTGCCCAGATCAGCAAAAGTAAAGTTACTGAACAAAATTGGTCCTGTTTTAACTCGAACCAGGACATGCACAAAACCTGAAGACAGGTGCAGGCAGAACTACAGAAAGGAAATCTGGAGGAGGAAGCAACAATTCAGTTTGTGTGCACTTGGCTTGACCATGACCTGCTACTACCCTGGAGGCAAAAGCCTGGTTTTGCTACAGAAACATGGAGTCCTCTCCATCCAGGTCAATAGATGCCACGTGCTACAGGGAGAGGCAGCAGTGCGGAGAGTGCCACTGCACAGTACAGAATACAATTAACCAAAAAGCACATGTCTTCTAGAGCAGTAGGGCAGCTGGAAGTGGTTCAAATCACTGGGCACGTTGGCTTTCCTGTTCAAAAATGAAAATATGCCCTGGTCCAGGAGGGAGCCTTAGAGGTCCTGGTCTGGCATTTCAGCAAAACATATGGGCCAGTTTCAATCAAAGAGATGCTGGAGAAATAGCTGATGACAAAAAACAGACTTGCAGACGGAGCCCACAACCCAGGAGGCAGGAAGAGCAACAGCACCACCAGTGCTTTCTGGAACAGACTGAATACCCCACAAACTGATAACCCTAAGTGCTGGGATAATGGAAAAAATGATAAAATGGGTACAAACTGTTATGTTACACACTGAAGCTGGAAGCCACCTCACATAGAGTCAGCCAGAAAAAACAGGTTTCTGGTTAGTAGACAGAGAGCACCACTCCTTGAGGATTCATCATCTTGCCTGTCTCATCCACCCACCCACTTGAGATGACGTGCCCTCTGGTAGGGCTGCTTTCTCTGAGTACACCACTAAATAGCCCTAGAGAGTTTAGGCATCTCATTTAACTTAAGTGAGCTGAATCCCACCCTTGGAGACTGCTGAAAAAAAAAGACCAGAGTGTATTATTCCCAGTATGTCTGACCCAACTCTCTGATGGAGCTGTAGGGAAGAGGCAACGTTGCCTTAGGGTTGCATCAAACCTGGCACTTCCATGCAGGCAGGGCAGGATTCAAGCCACAGCACAAGATACTGTACATGGTCCTGAAGATGTCTCTGCAAAAATCTGGTCCTCCACCTTCATGAAAGGTTAAAACAAACACAGTCAAGCGCTACTAAGATGACGATGAAAATGAGGAACCTATTTTACAACAGAGGACAGGAAAATCTGTTCTTGTTTAGACTTGCAAAGCAAAGACTGAGGGAAGGTATTACCCAGTGCAAGTATAATTTTTTCTCTGATAGTTGGGGAGATGCTGAAACAAAAACAAATGAATACAAACTGGCCATGAATGTTTCTAGCTGACAATTAGAAGGGCTCCTAACCACCACAGCAAAAAGGTTTTGAATCAGGTTTCCAGTAAGATTAACAAGTGTACCTATATGCATGCACATATGTGACAGCACAAGAGGAAAAAAAAAAAACCAAAAAACCATTTTGTCTGAAGATGAGATTTGATCCCTTTCAGGAGGGACTTGAACCTATTCTCCACTGTGAGGGCCTTCACTGCCTGTTGTTTCTTTGCCCACAGCATGGACATCACTCCAAGGACAAGACAATGGCAAGTGCCATGCTTTTGTATTCCATGCCACTGAATGTGTCCAAGGGAAAACAACGCATGTAGCAAACTCGGGGGCAATGATGGAGGCAAAATGCTCATTAAACAGCAGCAGCTATCTCAAACAGAATTTACACTCTAAAATAATTGAGTGATTCCTTGGAAAAGGAAATAGATGGTGGACATGGTATCTCTAACAGCGAGCTCCAGCCAGACACCAGACCGGGTAGGATGCTGTTGGCAATGAAGACAGTCTGTGTATTAAGACTAGCCAGACAGCAAAAAGTAAATGGTACCAGAGGTTATCCTCTTCTGAGGGAAAACAGGAGAGCAGTTAGCACAAAATGGCATTTTATTTAAAGTGGCTTGAGCAAATCACTGCAAATCTAACTGCTGATGCTGTACGTTTGATGCATGCTTACAACTAGGGATGGACACCTGCTAGTATGGGGCAGTATTCATCCACTGGCCAGGTACAACTGCCCAACTTACAGAATACAAGGAGCAACGCAAGGATCCCAGGGATGGCAACTGAAAAAACACTCTCCTCAGCCCAGTAGCCTCACACAGCAATGGCAAAAATCAGCAGTCTGAGCTGCAATGGGACACAAGTCTTGAGGCAGCTATAGGATCCAAACACAACCCATGATGGCTGCAGCAGCAGCATCCTCTCAGACAGCAAGGACATCCAAGCAGCTCAGGCCTAACAGACTACAAGAGGGCTCAGGAGGTATCTCAGCCACCAGCTGGCCTGATTGCGGATAATCATCAAAACAAGGTATAGGCATACATGGTACCCGAATGCCATCTAGCAGAACAGCAGCAGCAATGGACAGGGAGAAAGTCTCCTACCTGTAAAAGCAATACCATCGAAGGGTGGGATGTTGATTCAAAGATCATAGACTCATCGAATGGTTTGGGTTGGAAGGGACCTTAAAGATCACCTAGTTTCAACCTCTATGTGATGGGCGGAGACACCTTCCACTAGACCAGGTTGCTCAAAGCCCCATCCAACCTGGCCTTGAACACTTCCAGGGATGAGGCAACCACAACCTCTCCGGGCAACCTGTTCCAGTGTCTCACCACTCTCAGAGTACAGAATTTCTTCCTAATATCGAATGTAAATCTACCGTCTTTCAGTTTAAAACTGTTACCCCTCATCCTATCACTACACTCCCCAATAAAGAGTCCCCCTCCATCGAAAGAGGCCCCCTTTAAGTACTGGAAGGCTGCTATAAGGTCTCCCTGGAATCTTCTCTTCTCCAGGCTGAATAACCCCAACTTTCTCAGCCTGTCTTCATAGGAGAGGTGCTCCAGCCCTCTGACCATCTTCATGGCCCTCCTCTGGACTCGCTCCAACAGGTCCACATCCTTCTTATGTTGGGGACACGGTACTCCAGGTGGGGTCTCACGAGAGCAGAGAGAGTATGTTCAGCATATCTGGAAGATTAAGAGCCACCAAAAGGTTGGTGATAAGGAGTGGTGACTTTCAGACAGTTCTAAGTTGCTCAGTGCCTGGACCAGACATCAGGAGGCTGCTCTGGGCACTTGGGGCTGGCCACTGTTGGGGCACAGCAAGCACGTAGCTAATCCTCTTGACAAAGAGCCAGATCAACTGCTGAAACCCATCAGCAGTTGTTTGTACCCATCAGATGTTAATGCCCATCCACAAAGCAGGCTACAAAGATGATTTCTTAGGAGTCCTGCCTTAAAGTGCTGTCAGGATGTGGAGCTCCAGGGCACAGAGCAGCTGCCAAACTGATGCAAATACAGACCTATGGAAAAGGTATGGCTGGGATTCTCAGACAGGAGGATTTCTTAGCTCAGCTTTCCTTTTTTTCTCATGGAGACAGGGAAATGTAGACCTTTATAGTAGCATCTAGGTGCTATAAATTAAGTATTGTACAAATACAGAATGAAAAGACTGCTCTTAACTTAAAAAACAAACAGGAAACTTATATGTAGACCCTTAGTGGGGATGTGAGAATGCCAAAGGATTTCTGGAAGTATTTTTATAAAATGCTGTGTAGATTAAGGCTTTCAGCCAAAGCTAGGCCAAAAAGAGATGCCAAGGGAAAGCGAATTAAAGGAAACGAGTGTAGATGCAAGGCGGTAAAAGGAATTAACTTTTCACCTGCACAGCTTCAACTGACCACAGAACATCATTTAACTGGTTTTCATGAGACCACAGATTATAAGTAGTAGGCTAAAGGTTGAGTCTACCTTTAGGTAGACAAGACGACAGGCAGGGCTCTTCTGGCACTAAATGTGAGTTCAGGTGGAGCTCCCACCTGCAGAAATAACGAAACCCTTGCTACCTCACTTTTTAACATCTGAAGCTTGGGCAAGATTTACGTCTCCCAGACTGGCCACCTATTAGCATTTCATAATATCTTCTAACAACTTCATTATTAAGGCTTTTCTCATTCTCTTAGGTTTCTGAAATTATGCTATACTTTCTTTCATGCAGTGTTTGCATTAACTTACTATGATTATTTTGTTTATTAGATTTCACAATTTGTATGTTCAGTATGGCTCTTTGCTAAAAATGGTTCTTTGAATGCTCTTGGTCCTCAGTTCATGCTGAGGGATTAACAGTGTGTTGGAGTTTCTTTATGGGATATTTCCCTCGACCCTGTTTTTATGTAGTGAGCAGTGGTCACAGATTAAAGGGGTTATATACATTGGGAAATTCTAAGCCTCTCTTGATGACAGAAAGGAAAAGAAGTCTGAAGCTGTAATTTCCTCTGGTTTCAGTTCTCTCTCTCCCCTACATGCCAGCAGCCATTTCAGGGCAGAGAAAGGCCCCTTTATTCTAACTTTCGCTGCATTATTTACTTACTCACGGTCTGCTGGGTAAGTAATTATTGCTGACATTAACTTAATTACTTAGTAAGTAATTAAATGCTTTTGATGCAAAGGAAGAAATTTTCCTTCATTAAGAAGCAACTTTGTGGCCATAAACTTCTTACCTTTGCCCAGTTACTTTATAAATAATGAGAAACAAAAGGCCCAAACTCACTTCTGTTACTTAGGTGAAATATCCATTTACTTTTGATTTCAATATCACATTCTGCCCGGTACTTCTACTGAGCGGTGGGTCTGCCTGCACCCTGCCCTTCCAGTTCTGACAAAGATGATAAATAAATGAACCATTAAATGATAATTCTGTAAAGCAAACAAAACACAAGAGAATGCTGGTGAAAATTAATGTGCAATGTCTGGTAATACATTTATAGAAGAGATTAATCTTATTAATTAAAGAGATTAAAGATTAAACTTATGTGTGTATGCACTTTTACAAAAGAGAAAAGTAAACCAATTCTGCGATTTTACACACACTGCTGTTGCCCTTGCCATTGTCACACGTATTTTCAATTACAGCTGTGACTCTCTACAGGGCAGTTAAAGGCAGCCAACAGGTGCTCCTTAAACAATTCCTAAAATGAAATGAAATTGTAAAGGAAAAATGCAAATTACAGGTTTCTTTTCTCAGCCATCTTACAGCTACCTATACCAGGTCTGCAAATAAAGCCACTCTGGTAGCTACAGTATTTAGCATAACCTGGGACAGTGCTGAGCCTGGTTTCAGAGCAAAACCATTGGTGTCTCTCGTGATGGAAAGGCAACTAATTAAACACAGAGGGTGCCTGCATCTAGCTACCTGCCATCCACAGCACAATAAGTACATGGTAATAATGCAAAATCAATCAGCAACCAGGAATCCACTGCTTTGCAAGCTCAACAATAATTTGCTTAAATAATTAATAAATAATTTGAGTACTAAGGCCTGGCCATCCCAAGCAGAGCTGTCTGAAGGAGGCTCCTTGCAGGTGCAGATCCTCTCACGCTGCACTGCAGGGAGGGGGAAAGGGAATTCGGATGCTCCTGCGGCAACACCAGCATTTGGGGGGCAGCAGAAGGAGGTTTCCCTGGAGCCGCTTCAGCTTTGAGGGGACATCGTTGCCCCACACTCCTGCTGCCCAGGGATGCCCACTTGGGAAGTGGCCTGCGGTGCATCCCGTGCCGCATCTCCTGCAGCCAGGCACCGAGGCAGGGGGCCAGCAAGCCCTGACAGAGAGCTGGGCAAAATTCAGCATTTTGCCAAGTGTCCATCTCCGGGTCGCAGTGCAGCAATCATGCACAGCCTTTTCTTGGCCAGATACTAAATGCTTTAAGGCAAAGTAAACGTCCTTTCTACTGTTTTTTAGGTGCCTAGCCCCCAGCAACAATACATGAACACAGTAACCCTTTGTGACAGTTTACTTTTTTCCTAAAACGGCTTGGAAAATTATTTCAACAGAGAGTACTTTATCCCACCGTAATTATCAATGCATTATTACTTATTTATCTCTTATTTTACAAGGCTTACTTAGATGACTGTGATAAGCAAGCTTCCAGGAACTGTGCACAGCAAGGAGAACAGAGGCAAGGCAAGGAAAATTAAATGCAAAAATAAATAGGAAAATTAACTTGTGGCTAGCAAAGACTGAAAAACTTCAGCTACAATTAGTAGGGTTTAAATCAGTCTTGCTCAATTTAGGAGTATCGTTCTCCTACACAAGTTAATTGTCATATTGCATGAATTATACTTGTTTTACATCTCACTCAAAATGGCATTACTTTCAGTCATTGCTATTTATTTACTTTTTTAGTATATGATGATAATGAATTATATGTGTATTACCCACGCACAGTGACTAAGACTTTTCAAAGCAGCATAAATAATCATTGCCACTCCTCCAAAACTGGAAGCCATTTTATTTTAATGGGAGATGTGACAAAATCTCCATTGCTTGTAAAAAAAAAAAAACCAAACACCAAAATCAAGTGGTTTATTCAGAAGAGAAGGTTTTAAGCAGAGGGAAAGGGGAATGGCTGCAGAGGTGCCGCCGCTCCACTCCCCCTGAAGTGAGGAGAAGGAATGCCATTGTCCACTTTAACCACAACAGAAGTATGCCGGCTAGTTCATAAAAATTCACAGCCCTCAAAAAGATCATTCCCCCTAATCCTTATCCATTCTTTAATTTTAAGATTCAAGATTATTTTCAAAAACCTGCCAGTAGTCTAACAAAACTTAGAGCCTTTTAACTGAACATACGTGAAATCAGAGCTGGGAAATGCCGCCCAGTTACAGATCACTGGTTTTAATCTTACACCAACTAGTTCAAAAAACGAATTTCCTTCTGCTGTGAATTCTGCCTACAGAGTTCGTGCCGTCTGTGTTTGTGTTAATGGGAACATTACCAGGTCACAAGCGCACAAGCAGCAAACCAAATGCTATTAGCCATTTATCCTGTTACAAGAATTATGTTTAAATACCTCAGTGCTATTTCTAATCCGTATTTAATAACATGGCAAGATGCCAGCTGAACATTCTACATGGAGACAAAAAAATCTTATATCCTTTCTAAATTCTTACAGGGAATTACTTCAACAAAAGAGCATTATATTCTCGAACACATTATAGGTCTGGGAAAAACAGATTAACTGGTATTTCAATGACACATCTTGTTTTACACTTTACCATATGATACTTAACCTGCGACACAGAGCCATGTTGTTTCAATCTAAATGCAAAACCTATATGCACATATAAAATACCTGTGATTTGTGTTGTAAACAAATAAGTAAATAAATAAGAAATACCCAAATAAATAAGCTATTTTATGCAGCTTCAGGGAGTAGGTTGCTGAAGGCTTGAGAAAATAATTTGCCAATGGTATTCCTAATTCTGACATTTAAATCAAGAGGTGAAAGTGAAAGATGACATGAGTGTGTGGGTTTTTTCCCCTCCAACAGTATGTAGTACTTTGGTCCACATAGAGAATAATTCAAATGACCAGGTAAAATATTACATAAAAAACCTGTAAGCTCCAGTGGGAACTAGTAAAGACATGTCCTGAAAGAGCAGTTAAAAACTGAACACAAGTACCAGCAAACACCCCGTCCCCATGTAAATTCAAATTCAAGGCTATTCTTCTTCCTGCTCTCCCCACCACCGCACTTCCATTCACAGGCTTTGGGAAACTATGAGAAACATAGCATTGCTAATGAAAAGACAGTTTTTAAATAAAGATATACTGCACAAATCATACTGCAAACCTATAACATTGATTGATATTCCTCAAAACCAGGACTGTCCCTGTGGTCCCAGCCCCCTGGGAGCCCCCAGTCCCTGGAGTGCTCCTGGTAAAAAGGAGGGACATGGTTTTGCTGAGGGGTTGGTAGCATGTATGTTTCTTCAGGCAGCATAGGCCCCAAAATTTTTAAGTCTTTACGGTATATTTGGATCCTGTTTCAAATTTCATCTGCCACCATTATGGAAAGAAACTCCATTTTTTACAAAATGCTCAGGTTCTGTAATAGCTTTTAAAAATAATTTCAAAAATGATTACCAGGTAAACGTCAATGATTCTCCAAGAAACAAATGAGAATTTTTATGAAATCTGAGTAAATGTTTAACTTCTTTGTGGCTACGCCATTGGAATAACTTGGAAAAGGGCATGCATTTGTGACTCCTGTCCTACTGTCGTTTACTTCGTTCTGTTACAAATATATTTCTAGTCTACTTTGAATATTCACATATGTGCTAAAATTTCAGCATATGAACAGGAAAAAAACGAGATGGGAAATACCACCGTTGCACCTCTGCCTGTCTGTGAGGCTTCACAATAACCTTCTCCCTGCACATGGCACATGCCGCAGCCAGTCAGCGTGCCAGCCCTGGGCTCCTGGCAGGGAGGAGACTACAACGGGTGCCCTTCTCCCAAGGAAAACCTCCCACAGCCGTGTTGGTGGCAGGCTGTACAAGCTGCCGCTGTTTGCTTTGAGAAGCTAAATATTTTTGTGAAGGAATTAAAACACTTTTCCTTTAGCGCTGACAAGGCGGGTGTTATTGAAAGCAACCGGAACAGAGTCACTCGACTTGTTCAGGATTTTATCAGTAAATAATCAGGCATTGCAAATGGAAACGCATACAAATCCTTATCACAGTGTGATATTTTATTATCTGAGCAAGAAAATAATTATGCAACCTTCACATGGCATTTACTTACACTCCTTAGGCGGAGTCAGAGGGACATACATTTTCTTACTTTTTAAAAAAAGCAGTAGGACCTCTTTAGGGGAGACACAGAAGAATACAGTCAGCGATGGCACATGAGTAAGTCTCCATGCTTCACTTCCCCTTCCATAAAATATGTATAATAGTTCCTTTCACTACCTTACTCCCTTTACTATCTCTGAAGGCCTGTCTCTTGCCAAAAAGTATACAGCCGCCAATTCAGACCGACTTCACCTGAGATAAGCATCCTAAAAAAGTCTGGTTACATTAATAATTTCCATTATCACTTCTGCTTTGCAATATTTAAACTAACTTCTGGAAAAGAGCCATAAATACAATTTTGCATGGATCTGTAAGACTGTAAGAAAGGCCGAAACACAGAGTCCCTGTGATGGCTAGCCCTAGCTGGTACCCATCAAGGTGAAGAGCCCAAAAAGCTGGAATTGTTTGTAGAAATGGAGCGATCACAAGGCTGCCTAATCCTCTTCCTGCAAACAGGGCAGCAAAGTGCTGGAGAGAACTGATTTCAAATGGAAGAAGGCATGGAAGAAGAAGTTGGTTTAGTATTAAAGATATCTAATAAATAGACTGTTTTTAATCAACAAAAAAATTGTTTATGTTTACTGTTAAAGATGATAATAAAACCAAAATCCAGATTCTCAAGTGGACTGGGCATGATTTGTTATACCCATGCTGGGAAGGGGGCATAATACCTTTTCATCTTTTTAATGCTTACCACGTTCTGGTTTCTCAAAGCACGCGGGTAACATACCTCTTATTCCACAAGCAATCCCCAAAATGCATGGAAAACAGAGGCTACTGAATACCATTTAAAATATACGTACTGCTATGACAGGAAATAAGAGCAAATAAAGCATAGGATTGCTGGATATGCTTGGCTCGTTACATTTCACTTTTCTGATGCACTCTCACTTTGCAGGTAATTATTATATGTTGATGTTGTCAAAGAGAGCACAGGAATAACTCTGTAACTCTCTGTCTACGGCACCGGATTCAGAGAGGGATGGACACTAATCTTCCACTTATGCTCCAGGTAACATCACACCCTCAATCACCCACATCCCACACCAGTGTCCTAAGTACAGGGCTGATGATGCAGCTCCTACTGCCTCCTCCATTTTGGCAACTGTGCCTAAACCCCTTGTGAATGAACCTAGACCTAACACTGACAGGTAATGTTTCCTCAGAAAAGCTCTCAATTTGTATTTAATGAAGACCATTTGCAAAATTTCACCTAAATTTACTAATAATTTAATTTTAGTATAGTTATATTTTTCAACTAATTGGCCAAATCCCTTTCGTCCCCTTGCCCAGAAAATCATCCACCACACTCCAATGTTTTATATTTGTGAATACGATGAGTCCTGGAGACTGGTTTGTTATTCATCTACATACAAACGTGAACAAGCCTCAAATTAAACAGCTAGCCAGCATGAAAATTCCCAGGTGCAGCTGCATGGCAATAACCTTGTGCAGCAATCACCAACGTTTCTGAAGGCAGCTGCAGCTCTCCAACAGGATTTATGAAACGAAGGTTCACTTCAGACAACCAGGGACCAAAGGTAGAAAGCAGACAAGGAAAACTTCTATCCTGGCGCCTGGACTGTGATGATCACAGGTAAGATCAGCCTTTTAATGAAGACAAAACTCAAGGAGCAGAGGCAGCATGGTTGAATTTTAGGCAGCGGGCTGACCTCATCAGAAGTTTCTGCTGGTTTCAGCCAGCAAGAAATACAGGCCGTGCCCTAGGACTGAATCAGGAAGGTGTTCCCTGTTCAGCCAAGGACTTAAATAGCATGTGACTTTAAGCTCATGCTTAAAGTAAAACACATGCTGAGGTGCTTTACTGAAGCAGTGCACTCAGAGTAAATAAAAATAGGAAAAGGTCTAGGAACATGGCTTTGAAGAAGTTTACTTTATTTCATAAAACATTCCTGCAAACAGCCAAGATCTGCAGTCACACTGAGAATAAATAGATGCTCATGGCTTGTATGGTATTATGTGTACATGCAGTTTTAAGACTTCCAAAGCATGGACAAAAAGATGACTCCAAGAAGTATGACAAGATCATGCACAAAAAAAAGTTAGATGCAATTTCCTATTTCTGATCACTTATGTCTACCTGTTCATTTGTGTCTTTCTGGAACAGGACTTGGCCTCTTAAGTCGTCAGAACTGACACTGGTATAAACAAACAGCACGCTACTGCTCCGCTAAGCATGCCTCCAGAAGCAAAGCAGCAAAACCAATTTTGGTGTAGTTTTCAAAGCTATTCTTTAGTCAGCTGCTCCAAGGAACCTTGTTTCTTTTTAGCAGTCTAAGTTCTAAAAAGGTGACAACCTGAATGGCCAGAAAGGAAAGCATAAGAAGGAAAAATAAAAAAGATTGTAAATTCAAAAAATTTGCATAGCTCTTTCAGAAAAAAAGACCGGTATCATTGCCTTTCAAACCAAAATCTCCCAAGCACAGTTGTACTGAAGACTGCTGGAAGAGTATTCAGCCCCCAGAAAAACTGCTGCAGGTGCACCCAGCATGCACAATAACCTGAAGAGTTATGAAAGGAATTTGTAATGCCAGTTCCTCTTAAGCTGCATTAGGGAACCTGAAATTGCCATATTCCGGCTGAAAAAAAAAAAAGGAGCTGAGAAACAGCAAATACCCATGGGGAAGGGAGCCAGCTTCCTGCTTTGTACGACAGTCTTGGGAACTGAACCACAAACAGAACCTCAGTCTGGAAAAGAGAAGGCTCCGGGGAGACCTTATAGCAGCTTTCCAGTATCTGACAGGGGCCGACAAGAAAGCTGGAGAGGGACTTTTTAGAAGGGCATGGAGTGATAGGACAAGGGGTAATGGCTTCAAACTGGAAGAGGGGAGATTTAGATTAGATCTCAGGAAGAAATTTTTCACTATGAGGGTGGTGAGGCACTGGAACAGGTTGGCCAGGGAAGCTGTGGAGGCCCCATCCCTGGAAGTGTTCAAAGCCAGGTTGGATGAGGTTTTGAGTGACCTGGTCTAGTGGGAGGTGTCCTTGCCCATGGCAGGGGGGTTGGAACTAGACGATCTTTAAGGTCCCTTCCAACATAAACCATTCTATGATTCTATGTCTTCAAACAAACACACCTCTGCTGATTTGGTACTTTTTGTACAACTGTATGTAGTCAAAGAATCCAAATCACCATACAACCAGCTAATTAGCCAGCAGCCAGGAAAGCAGGGCTATGCTGGTTTTGCTGGGCAGCCCCACAAGGCTCAGTCCTGACCAGCTTTGGTTTGATCCTGGTTTCAGCAGATCGAGCCTACCTGGTGCTCGTGCTCCACTCCAGGGGAGAAGGGCCTTTCTCCTGAATGATTTTTTTCCTTGTTCGGGGGTAACCTTCATAATTACTCAGTTATAAAAGCAGACAGGCCTCATAGCCAACTGTAAAACAGAATATCCAAAAGAATGGTGGAGAGAAACAATGTATAAAAAAATGAGAGGAAGTTAGTGGCAGCAATGTGGCACTTGAGAAAAGGTCCTGCTTTCTGAAGAAGGTACACGAAATGGAGCTCAAGAAGGATAAAAACAGTGAGGAGAAAGCAGCAGACACGTTGCTCAGGGAAAATACAGCATGGTTTTGACAGTGAAATGCAGCAGCGCTGGCTGGGATGAGGAGGAAGAGAAGCTGTCCGTTTTCTACCATTGCCCAAACCATACCAAATGCTCCTCCGCTCATTTCACGGCAATTTGTCCTTCTGTAGGACCATATAAATCCAACGTGCTCACCTTTGACAAGGTCTGGGTAGTTCCCTTTTCCTTGGTTAAATATCCAGTAATTAAACTTTCCCCCAAACCTCTTGTAATCCATAAATAGGAAGCTAGTGCAACTCCGCACACACAAGTCTTTATTGTCACCCTCCTGAGGTCATCTAAATACTGCATTCCTACAGTGAATCTACACTAAAAAAGGACAGTAAACACCTGTCCACTTTCATTTTGATACAGAATGTCAGCTATTCTCCTTATAAACCGTACTCACCTAACTGATTTACAGACCGATCGCACCAATGAGCAAAAATCAAGATCTTAAGTACAAATACCTACTCAATGATTATATCATACATTTTCACACCAAGCATCAGGTACAGCACAGTGCCCAATGAATGCGCCTACAGGCTAGGAGGTTTCTGGAGGGATCTGAGGTCCTGCTCTTCGTGGACTTCTTACCTACAGCACTCAAAGCCCTGAAGTTCAGTTTATTCTTTAAATAAGGTATATAAACCACAGATCCATGACAACACAGAAAAGATTCTTTTTTGTGCTCAAGTATGAAACATCCATTACCATTTAAGTTGGATACATGAACTGTGGTGTTTGGAGGCATAGATGCAAGCACCTGTTGTTCCTATGTCTCTGCTCAGAGCAAGGCTTTTACTTTCTTGTTTATCAGCACTTTTGATAATTCAGCACAGCTCTAAGTATGTCAAGTCAGTCAAGCACGTCTCAGGAGTGGTGCAAGGAAATTTCTCATCAGTAGAATAACCTTGGTCCCTGGTAGGAATGAAATAACTCTCTGAATGAAAATAAATTACTTTGATTTAAGAGATCAAGAATGTCACAAAACTGAATAAAGCCTATTACTTTTCGCTGGATAAAATCTATTATCTTAGGCTCATGGTCAGCTTTTACTATATACCATTTAACCCAGAAACTAAGCAAGAATTGTCTTGGAAGATGAGCAATCTCAGAGACGGCCTTGTGCTCAAGCTGGGTTGTTTGGCCGACTGT
This sequence comes from Burhinus bistriatus, assembly GCA_013397275.1. Lineage (NCBI taxonomy): Eukaryota > Metazoa > Chordata > Aves > Charadriiformes > Burhinidae > Burhinus > Burhinus bistriatus. The sequence continues at coordinate 787,164 of VYXH01011832.1, read as the reverse complement.
TTGTATTCAGCACTCAGAGATAAATCATTATCCCTAGAAATCTTTGGAATGATGAAACCTGCAGTGTGATTCTGGTGTTTAAGTTTTCTATCTGCAAGAAAATTTAAAATTGATTGGTAGGTAACCTTGGAGATTTGGTTTTTTTAATTTAGAAATAAACTTTTAAATCCTACATAAATGTTTAAATTGCTTAAAATTAACGGAATAATTTTGGTGAGAGTTCTGCTATATTCAAATAATAAGATACATTTATGTCATTTACAGGCATCTTCTGACAAATAAAGGGCTTTTGCCACAGAAAAAAAAAAAAAAAAGCCTATATTTACCATTGGTCTTAGAAGACCAGCTAGCAAGCTTCAACATCCACAAGGTGTCCTACCCAACGTGCTAGATATGCTTAGCTGAATTACCAAAGACCAATCAGAAAGTATATCTGGATGACCTTTGCAAACATTTGACTTGGAAACACCAGAAACGTCGAGTATTACTATCTAAAGGAAATATACGGTATGTGTTGTTTCATGGGAAAATGGAAATCAAATAGGCACCTAGTGACACCCTCAAAGCAATTTTGATATGGTCTTGCTCTTACAGCCAAGGAGTCTTACGTAGTTCAGCTTCATTAAGGGCACAGTTCAGTTGCCCAAACACAGATGTCGGCTGTCTTTGGAGATGCCTTACTGTAGCCTGCCCAGCATCAAGCTGCTGGTCCAGTCTATCTCGCAGAGATGCTGCTAAATGCTAGAGTATCTCAGATAGCATGAGTTCTCAACGTTGAGCCCTGGGTGACTGAGTTCAAACTAAATAGCACTGCATAGCAACCCAAATCAGCTTAAAAGCACAATTGCTGGGACCTATGCTTGTGGAGCTTGCAGGAATTTTGCCACCCACCTCACCGTGGGAGGCATGAGGTGACACGATATTCACAATACTCAAATACATATATGCAAAATTAAATGAACAAATGCAAAGCAGCAGGAAGCAGAACAGGGAAAGGAAAAAAAAAAAAACAAAAAACCAACAAACCAAAAACGAACCAAAACAACACCAAACCCTCTAAAAAGAACAAGCTTAATCAACAACACTAAAACCAAGAAATGCTGTTCAGCATACAGTTGTATCTCAAAAGTTTCTTTCTCACAGTGATGCTTCTGTTTGTTATTCTCAAAACATTATTACTGAAAAACCAGCAGGTATTTTAATGCGTGCCAAGTCTAGTGTAATGCTCCCTAGCAGAGAAACTGTGAGGATCATTCAGTCACTACTACTGTATTATTTTCTTGTGAGTTTTCTCCTATTATGGGACTGACTTTGAACATTTCTCTGTATTTGCATAGTGCTGTCAAATCATGGCACAGACCTCCTATCTCTAGCACTGTGCATGCAGGCACAGATAACAGGCAGACAATCCCCAGCTTGACCATTTACAAGGAAGCCAAAAATCAACAAGCAGGTAAAACAAACAGAAATAGGGATGACAAAGAAATTAGGGTCATACTGAACAGGACAAACAATGATCTCAGTATTTTAAACAGCCTAATCACTGCCCAGTTTCCAGTGGCATTACAGAAGGGTAGTTTTAAACAGAGGTTTCAAGAAGGTCAGGGAGCTGACAGATAATATATTTACAAGGAAGCCCCCAGCTTGCATGGGAGAAAGTAGGCAAGGTGCTAACAGAGAAACACAGCAGAAGGGTGAAAGAGGTCAGCAGCACTTGCAAAGTAGAGGTGGGTGTCAACATCTCAAAAAGCACGTAAGAGCTAACAGGCAGGCATAGAATAGGGATATAATAAAGCATAAGAGGGGTGGTCACATGCATGTGAAGGGAAGTGTTTCAGGCTGGAAATGAATGTTTGCATTCAGTTTGGATCGTCTTCTCACTGCCTTAACCCTTGAGTTTTAGCACTTGCTCAGGAAGGAGCATCACGTCTGTGGACCACATGCCATGGTCAGATACAGACACTCAATAATCCCCAAACACCAGAGCTCACGCTGTCCCATGTTGGAATCCACTCTCCCTCTTTTTTCTGTCAAAATACATCAGCACCTATTTAAGCATAGCATTGTGTATGCGCTCTTAAAAACTACTTTAAGCCACCACAGGGAACTTACAGTCTCCCCCTTTTTATATCCTCTTTCCCGCTGCCAAGAGAAGGGTAGAGAGATAGTGAGCATGTCTCCAGGTGACAGCAAGAGCAGCATGAACACGAACTCTCCTGATAGTGGGAAAGAGAAGTGCTTCTCATTTCCCAGCACTGCAGCCCTGGCACATTTCGGTGAGTGGGGAGATGCTGAGCTCTCCAGTAGGCATTTTTTTCATGCATTCAACTGGAGGAACTCGTGCCAGTCTCAAACTAAAAACCAAAAATGTAGCTCCAGCTGAGGTGGAATATTCAAGCTTTGTAATACTCCTCCACTGAAATCATTAGAAGAGCAGCTGTAGTATTTTCAAGGTGTTCTTAAGTTACTAATGCTAAGTCAATCACAAAAATGTTCCTTCATCTGTCTTCATTAATTCATAAATATTTTAAAAAACCATGCTTAATCCTAATATTTGGGGACTACAGCACCACAACAGATGCTCTTATTACAGCCTGCTCTCTAATTTTGGCCACGTTGTTCTTCCACAAAGCATGCATCAGGTGCAATAATGCACAGGTAGCCTTTATGACTTTAGCCCTCTGCCACTCTCTGGCATTCCCTGATGGATATAAGAACATAAAACAAGAATAAATAGGTTACAAAAGTGTCCTGCAAAGGGGCCTGTTGATCTGTGGGCCAGAAAGTCCATAAATCATCTCTGCCAGGCTCAACAGTAATAGCTCCTGCTCTTTGACACCAAATCAGATTTTGGCTCCAACATTATCATCTAGCTACTGCACGCCAACCTGACGTGCAGAGTTGCCTTTAGACCACAGAATCCATCCCAGACTGTGTGTCAAGGAATTGCTTAAACTGGGGACTGGCTGGGGAGCATTCACCAACATCAGTCCTTATTATTATTCATCTTTCCAGTATGGCATTATCCAGCACGTCCAACACTGCTACGTGTAAGTCTCAGAGCATCCCTCAGCCTTTTTCAAGAAACAATACTTCAAAAGAGGCTCAGCCTTGAAAAAAAAAAAAGAGTATGCGCTGAGGTGGGATAAATCAAGGCATAAACATTGCTTCAGTCCTAATTCCCCTCACCCAGAAGAGGGCTGGCAAGCAGGTTTTCTTTCACAATTAATTCCGGCTGCTATAGAAGCAGCCTCAGACAGCTCAGGAGATACAGTATTGGCATGGGAGGTATGGCTTGTAGTGCAGAAGGTCCCAAATGCCTTCTGCTTCCCTAGTTTTAGGTCTACTCTAAGAAAAATATCCCACACTGCTTCACACTTTATTTAGTCCAGAGAGGTCAGACAAGAGGGAAGAAAAACACCTTAGGATGGTTTCTACGCACAGAAATTTCACATCTGATATTTCATGTCTGTGGACGGATGCTGTTTCCATGCCAAGTCCCACTGATTTCGGTGGGATTCCAGGCATAGGCTAGAAAGAAGCTCGAAAGCTTTATACTATAGAATACCAGAAGCTAGTTTTAATACCATTACAATTTTTCCTCTTTTTTGTCCATTTCCGTCTAACCTAAATCTTCCCTGCCCAAACATACACAAACTGGACAATTACAAGGGATGCTGCACTGCTGGAGAGCTTACTGACTCTCTGAATCCAGCCTTGCCAAACTTTGGGGCAATCATCTAAATGTTGGCCATAGTTCATGTTGGAAAATCCCAGTATCCCATTTTAACTATTTCCCAGTTTCTTCCACCTCAGGCCCCGTGATGTGATGTGTACCCTTCTTACTGCATTCTGAAGATCTTCAAATCCCTTGAGAACTCCTTATGTCACAAGTCACAGGTACAGATTCCAAACAGATGCTACTGGGTACATTCCCACCCCTGCCCTGGGTCCCAGGCCCACAGTGAGGAGGGCACAAGCAGAGCCCCTGAGTCCACGGAAACCGAGATCCCTGCATACTCTTTCCATTTAAACCTCGAGAAACCTCAAGTAACCCAGCACAGGGCACATCAGGGGAAACTATTGGGGGGACCACCTTGCAGGTCAGGTCTGTACTTCTCTGGGTTGAGCGGTACCACCCCTGTCCAGTCCTGCCTGCCATCTGCTGAAGGAATGAGGAACCAGCGGCAAGTTTATTTTGGGCGTTAATAACCAAATCACCTTAGCCAGGCTGAACTTTTGCCTGCCAGATTTAAATGCCACTCACCACAGGAGCTGCCCGGGGCTCCTGGAGGAGGGAAGGGTCACGAACCCAGGTTTCCCCACCAGCCCCTCACACCCTACCTTGACGAAGAGGGAGATGTCGTGTTCCTGCTTCTCCTCATCCTCCTCTTCCTCATCCAGGGCGGCCGGCGAGCCTGTCTCGTCCTCCTCGTCCTCCGCCTGGCCCCGCATGCCGTTCAGGCTCCGACCTGCCGCGTCCCACTCACCGCCCTCGGGGCCCGGGGACCCGCCGCGCTGCCCCGCCGCCGCTGCGCCGCCTTCCCCTGCCCCCGAGGCCGCGCTCCCCGCTCCTGCCACCGCCAAGGCAGCGGCTCCCCGCTCTGCCCCCGGCCTTTCCTCTCCGTCCTCGCCGTCGGTGGTGCCCGGCGACCGGCGTCCGCCGTCATCCTCCCCGCCGGCCAGCACCGCCGCCTCTGCTTCCCCGCGGCTCTCGGGAGCCATCTCGCTCCCCGACGGGACCGCCACCTCCTCGGGGACTCTCCCCACCGGAGCTGCCTCCCACACCGCATCCTCGGGATCGGTCCCCTCTGGGACTGCCTGCCTTGGCACCTCTTCGGGGCCTGTCCCCGACGGGGCTGTCGCCGCAGCCTCCTCGGGGTCGGTCCCCTCTGGGACTGCCTGCCTTGGCACCTCTTCGGGGCCTGTCCCCGACGGGGCTGTCGCCGCAGCCTCCTCGGGGTCGGTCCCCTCTGGGACTGCCTGCCTTGGCACCTCTTCGGGGCCTGTCCCCGACGGGGCTGTCGCCGCAGCCTCCTCGGGGTCGGTCCCCTCTGGGACTGCCTGCCTTGGCACCTCTTCGGGGCCTGTCCCCGACGGGGCTGTCGCCGCAGCCTCCTCGGGGTCGGTCCCCTCTGGGACTGCCTGCCTTGGCACCTCTTCGGGGCCTGTCCCCGACGGGGCTGTCGCCGCAGCCTCCTCGGGGTCGGTCCCCTCTGGGACTGCCTGCCTTGGCACCTCTTCGGGGCCTGTCCCCGACGGGGCTGTCGCCGCAGCCTCCTCGGGGTCGGTCCCCTCTGGGACTGCCTGCCTTGGCACCTCTTCGGGGCCTGTCCCCGACGGGGCTGTCGCCGCAGCCTCCTCGGGGTCGGTCCCCTCTGGGACTGCCTGCCTTGGCACCTCTTCGGGGCCTGTCCCCGACGGGGCTGTCGCCGCAGCCTCCTCGGGGTCGGTCCCCTCTGGGACTGCCTGCCTTGGCAGCTCTTCAGGACCTGTCCCCGACGGGGCTGTCGCCTCCGCCTCTTCGAGGTCTGTTCCCGACGGGGCTTCTTCCCTCATCGCCTCTTCGGGATCTGTCCCCGACGGGGCTGTCGCCTCCGCCTCTTCGAGGTCTGTTCCCGACGGGGCTTCTTCCCTCATCGCCTCTTCGGGATCCGTCCCCGTCGGGGCTGTCGTCGCAGCCTCCTCGGGGTCTGTCCCCGCCGCCTCTTCGAGGTCTGTCCCTGCCGGAGCTGAAGCCGCCGCCTCCTCGAGGTCTGGCCCCGTCGCGGCTGCCTCCCTCACCGCCTCCTCGGGGTCTGGCCCCGCCGGGGCCGCCTCCACCTCTTC
>VYXH01011832.1:766833-778820 GCA_013397275.1 Burhinus bistriatus | reverse complement strand
GAGCAAGAGGGAGCGAGCATCTGTCGTTCCACCGGATTGGGCCAATTTGGCCCAAACCACGACAGATTTATTGGCACCCAACGTGGGGCTCGAGCAGGGCACGAGCAGGGCTCAAGCAAGGCTCGATCAGGTCTCTGATAGATTGCTTGAATAGTTTGAATTCCAGCTTGCTCAGAGTTTAGAACAGACAGCTTACATCATGTCGTTCTTAAATGAAATGTTATATCGTGCCTTTAGAGAGCTTTGCTTAAAGTTAATTGATGCGACTCTGTTTAACCTGCCGAATGTGATGCAGGGTTTATTTACTCTTTGTGTTTTTATGCGAAGCAGTCATGGCCAGAAGGGATGTTTCTTGAAGATTTAGGAATGGAGGCTCAGCATCTGGCAATGGAGGTCTTGCAGCTGGACCCATAGCAAGGCAATTATTTCACTTCTCTCTTATGGATTCTGATATCAGTAGAATTACACATTTCAGTCATCTCTGTTTGTACATAGATAATATTGGTTTACTCCTCCTAATCCTTGCTGAAGGGTTCTTAACCCTTGGCCTGAAGGCTGGCAACACCCTCCATGTGCAATACAAGTCCCAGCTTACAAGGCTTTGAGATATGAGAGACAGAGCTGTCTTCAACTGTGCAGGCCACCTACAAGCACTGCCATATTGCCTCCTGTCCAACAGTGGATAGGACACTGACTGGAAGGAAGAAGGCTCACCTCAGTTTTTCACGATGGAAATGAACAGCAAAGCAACATCCATGGCATAAGAGTGGTGGCAATTTTTGCAGGAGAAATGGTTGCAGGCTATAAACACAACCGCTGAAGTCAGCTAGCTATGTTTATATGAATACCATCCTTGGCTGTGCCCCTTAAGAAGCCCTCTCCTGCCCCCAGTCCCCATGAGCTCAGCTTTGCTCAGCTTTGGTGGCTGATGGGCCCTGACAGCTGGGTTCCCTCCGCAGCCCCAAGTGGCACAGCCTCCTCTGGCTCACTGGAGTTGCCTGTTCCTAGGTGCTTCTTCTTTTCAACTGTCCCTTGGATCTGCACCACTTCTCTAGATACCTCCTTTGGGTACCAGTTTCAGTTTTTGCTCAGGTTGTGAGCTTGGCATGGCACTTGCATCCTGCTGATCTGATGGAGCTGCATAGGAGATGATTGTCTCCCACCTATTCTTGTTCATGGCAGAGTTTATTCATTAACACTAGTATCCTATTTTTTCTTTATTTGCCTATTTCCCGCTCTGTAGCTCTTAGTACAAAACAAGGTGAGGATTTCAAAGCTGGCAAAAAAACCCTTTCAGTGATAAACACTGCCTGATCATTAACATTGGACAATGTTTAAGCATAACAGAAGATGAGCTCTTTAAATACTCATGGAAGTCTGACAAAGGCAGATCAGAAAAGGACTAACAGCTCACATAGCCAAGTTGTTAATTATCTTTGTAGGATAGAGGAAAGTTTAAGGTATAGTGTTTGATACAGTTACCAATTTTATGGAGTAATGACTGAAGTCTGTAACAGATATTGCTGTGTTTTCCCTCAAGTATAGGAACAGACATTTTCAATTCTGCTGGAGTTGAGACCCAGCAATAATATGTCCAGGCACTGGGTTAATGTTGCTGCTCCAGCAGGTCACCCTGCTGGTGCTTATGCCATGAGGTCCCGGTGCAAGCAAGAGAGACAAAGTAGGAAGTCAGGGAGCTGGGGGACAGGGTAAAGAGGGACAGGGTGGGTACAGTTCAGAGGAAAGCTGGCCACTCAGCCCGACATTGCTCCTTGTCACTCTTCAGCGTCGTGCTTTCACAACGTCAGTTTTGGAAATACACCATTAAAATTAGACCTGACACAGTGAAAACCCGGAGTTTCAGATATCTGTTGTTCTGTGCTCTCTGCATTCAACATGCTTCCCCTCTATCTCAATTACTTAACAATTAATCTCTCCTGCTTCACGCTCCTCCTGTACACCACCTTCAAGCTCTTACACCCCATCTGTTTCTAAACTAGGCCCTCAGCTAATAAATATTATTTTCTCAGATGGGCTTCAGGAAGGATTACGGCACACCTTCATTTACAAGATGAGTGCAGGTAATTAAATATCACAGATGTTAGACATTAGTGGACAACATGAAGATCTCTTTATAGTCTGTTAGCAAACAAGTTATATCCCTGGGGGTTATCAATTAGGCTGTACTTGCTTGGATTATTGTAACTTCTTTTCCTTCCCTGACTGTACAGGGAGTTGCAGATCAAGGTTGTAGTTTTTGCAGCCTGAGGTAAGGAAAAAATGCCTCTTGCATTACAAGGGTCTTGGAGAGAGCCCTCCCCACCGGCCCACCTAACTCCTGGGACAGGTCAGCCCCACCGCAAAGGGAGCAGACCCGGGGTATTTGTTCATGCCTGTGCAACTCCAGTTCACAGTCCTGTGCAGTGCCAAATACACAAATGCCAAATATTTAATGGTTCGCCCTAAGTGAACCGGGGTAATGGAGTCAGCAAGGCTTTTTTGCGTCCCTGTGCGGGCTGCTGCCTCCTACAGAAGCCTGCTCTGCCTATTCCCTGCTGCCTGCTCTGGCTGAAGTTGTGCTGTTTCATCAAGCGTGTGCATCTGCTCTCCCCAGGCTTTGCCACATTTTAGAAGAGAAGCAACATATCCCCAGGCCAAAAGCTGCCTGCACACGATTTGTATTCTGCTTGTTTCTGCCAGATGTTGAGTACCTGCTATTTTGCACTGATTTCAGTGGGAAACAGGGGTAAGCAGCGCCTCCAGAAATCATGTGGCATTTAACTGGATTTCCCAACATGGGATGAAGGGAGCGATTTATCAGTGTAAACCCAGACAGGTACAAACTGCAAGGCTGCAGACCCTAAAGCCAACAGAAATTCAGTGAGCGGAGTCGGTGAAATGATTATTCTCATCCCAAGGTACATGTCTAAAGCAGACCAGATGGTCCTTGACAGAAAAGTGCCTATTTCTCTACACTGGCTGTGCAAGGACCTGACAGCGACAGGCTCAGGGGGATGATGTCTGTGCTGGACACATCTAAACTCATATGACATGAATCCTGTCCCGGGTGATTTCCTTACAGACTGAAATTTGAAAATGGACACTCAGCAAAATGCGGGCCAAAGCCCTGTGGTTTTTTCTGCATTATTTTTGTTGCAGCTGATGGTTTAACTGGAATTTCCGCAAATTACTTGTGGTATAAAACATTATCCCATATAAGAATATGACTGCCTAGCCCTTTGCGATGGAAAAAAAGAAACCCAAACATTTGTATGTAAGCCAGTTCTATAGTCTCCTTTTAAAAATATGTTATTTCAACTATTGAAAAGAAAAAGTTGCAAGTGAAAAAATTGTATTGGAGGACTACAATTTTTCCTACTTTCAAAATACATGTGTTTGCTATGTTTGTCACTGGTTTCTTAAACTTCTGTCAAGAAGTCGGTGTGGCATTCTGCTGCTTCGTAGTTGAGAGGCTGTTTGGACCACCCAAACAAACTTAAGAGGGAGAGATGCCTCATTGAAAATCGCAGTGGCATGCTGCGTGTTGAGGGGGTGATGCCATCTGTATTTAGTGTTCTGAGCTTCGCAGCACTAAGCTGATTAGGGGCAATCGGCTCCCTTCCCAGCTGCTTAGAGCCAGTCTGCTTGGGAAGAAGGTAGGGATGTAGGCATGCTAGGGGGTAAAAAGCCTGGTTGCTGGGCTAGGAAGCACAGAAAGCCAAGCTACCTCTAACCAAGGCGAAAAAGCGGAGAGGAAGAGAAGGTGAACCTTCTTGCCAGATACCACCAGTCCCTCTCTTCCTTCTGTTTGTTACTCAGTTGCCCAAATTGTCGGCAACCCACAAAGCTGCAGGTGCCAAAGCAGCCTGTACTTAAATTCTGAATGAATCGTTCTGCAGCATGTTAAAAAAATAGAAGAATATTAATAAAAAAAGTTTTCAAAAAAAATAAACTCTGTACTGCTTACTATTTTTTAAGTACTTAAAATCTGTTTGTTCTCCAAAAGAGTCTTTGACTTTCCTGTTCTTATCTTTTACCTTTATTTTTGTTAAGCAGTACTATTTTAATGAAACAAGAACATCCTCCATATGCCGCAGGCAAGATAACACACCTTATATGTAGTTTTTTATTGTCAAGTATCATATCTAAGTCAATGGAATAGTGGTTTGGAATTAACTTTGGAAGTGCCCTGCAAGCATCAAGGTCCTAGAAAGTCTGATGACTGTCCTGGAGCCTTGTATCGTCTCATTTGCTAGCTAAATAAGGCCAGCTCAGCACTCGCTTTTTTGTTAACAACACATCTGGCTTGAACTCTGGACCTGCCCTCATTTTTGACAACTCCAGGCCTCTGCCCAGGCTTTTGATTCCGCTTGGGAAATCCCCATCAAACTTATTTCACTGAACTCCTTCCTCTCCATCACTTTCAAATGCCTTTCAACCATCGCCATCCCCTGCCTCATGCACCATTGCTTAGGGAAGGGTGTGCACACAACACTATTTAAAGGACCGTCTTGATTTGCACATGATTCAATAGGATTACTGATATGTGTAAAGCTAAGAGTCTTTGCAAGGATCTGGGTCTTATTAAGTAACTGTGATTTCATTATTGTCATCCTCATCGTTCCTCCCTCCCTCTATTTTCTGACACTGAATTTGGTGCGTAAGTTTTCAAAAGTGATGCACTGCTCCAACTTCAGCTGAATTTCATCTGCTCAAGGCATCTGAAAACTAGTCCCTAAAATGTAAGCTCTTCGAAGAAGAAAACATGCCTTTACTTGTTTTGCAAAGTGCCTGGGACATATTTATACTCAAAACTAAATGGATAAACTACATACGGTGTTTCATGTTTCCTGTGATATAAACCCTGCTTTTCTCACATTGACCTGGTTTACAAAATTGCATGTGAAGTCCTTGTTAGAGCCATCAGGGCATTTTACAGTGGTACCTAGCAATAACTCAAAGTTTTTTCTAAGGTCCAAGAGATCTTCGCTTTTAATAAAGTATCTAGATGTTACTGAACTCTTCTGTTTTTTAATTCCTATTACATTAAACTGTCATTTATTTTAAATTAGTTCCCTATTTTAGTGTGCCTGTTGCATCTTGAAATAATTCCTTAAAATATAAACCCTAATCACAGCTCCTTTGATCTTTTTCACACTCTGGCTTCTGTTTCAAATTTCAGTTTACCTTTCATAGGCCCTAACAGCTTTTTTTCTCCATGTAAAACACAGTCACATTCTGTAGCATTTCCACTTGAACTTGGCTTTCAATATGATTCTTCATTGCAAAACTCAGAGAACTTTTAAAATTACTATAGCTTTTACAATAATTACAGATTTTGGGAATAAAACTTAGAATATTTCAAAATAATAATAAAATTAGTTAATACCTAGCTGATATAGAAGTAAGTTATACTGGCAATCAAGAGGTACAGTAATTTGTCTTTGATTACTGATGTTGCAGTATTTGCATATTGACTGTTACGCTTACTGTTACATTACTCAATTCATTAGAAAAACAAATCACATCTATATGTAGTTCTCTATAAACTTATAGCTTTCACTTCAGCAGAATTTTCTGAAATATTTTTATATACTGTAATAATAGCTTTGAAAATAGCTTTTCATATCATCAGTAAAGAAATCAATGTTTTTGCAGCCTTGCAGTGAGAGGCTGGAATAGGTGATCTCCAGAGGTCTCTTCAGCCCTACTTTCTTTTTGCTTAATTCAAATATGGAATTCCCACGACATCTACGCAGCTGACTTTTCTTTTCCTTTTTTTTTGAGGGGGTATTCAGTGAATCTGGTTTTGATGCATAATGCTCTAGAAGTGATGATAAAGAGTAGGAAACTGTAGAAAAAGGCAAGCACCATCTTCCTTGGGATAGAATTACACAGTTTGCTCTTTATGGGTCCAGGTCCATTTTTCACTAATGTTCATTTTATTTCATTTGCATGCAGGTATGACACAATCTCTCTCCTTTTTCTTTTTCTTTTTCTTTTTCTTTTTCTTTTTCTTTTTCTTTTTCTTTTTCTTTTTCTTTTTCTTTTTCTTTTTCTTTTTCTTTTTTTCTTTTTCTTTTTCTTTTTCTTTTTTTCCTTTTTTTCTTTTTATGTTTTTTCTCCTTTTTCTTTTCCCCAGGATTAGGAACCCAACCTTAGTCTTCCTATTAACAGCTTTGACACAGTTTTTGTTAAAATTGTATTATATTTATTGTTCCTTTTCAGAAGTGCTTACTGACAAAACCCATTTGTTCTACAGCACTCGTAAATGAGCTCTACAGTAAATCAGTAACCAGGTTTATTACTGATTGCTCCTGAAATAAATGGCTTTTACCTCTACTATGTATTACTCTTTTCTACCTAATTTAGGAGCTGACTTACCAGAGCGTAGTTTAAAAATCAGTAAGAGGTACATGGTAACCTGCTGCATTACTATAATGAAAAGCGTATCGTGGTGAGATCTGGGGTGGCATCCAAAGGTGGCAGTGACCTTGGGAGTCCAACCCTGCCAGGCACAATGCAAACATAAGAAGACGCATTCCAGAGCAACTTACCACCTAACTGAGGACAGCGGCAGGGAAGGAGCATAATAAGCCATGGGAGACAGGGAGATATGTATAAAAGAGAAGAGATCGTGCTGATAGACATTTAACAAAGCCCCTGATCTGAATCAGTTACATGAGCTTTGTACATTACCTACCACTTTAAAAACTCCTTAACAAGCCTTAGCTTCTGCACATCAAGACTTTTTTTCAGCCTCCTACCAATACCAAGGTAAAGAAACCTTAGCTTCACTGTAGTTATTTCAACAGTATTTTATTTGTATGTTTATTCTCTGCCCTGGGACAATTCCTACTCTTCCAAATACTAGGAGTTCTTCTGCAAAACACTCCAGCTAATCCTGCCTCTCCTGCACATGCCAGGTCTTTCTACAAAAGACCCATCTATGCAATATGGGACAGAGAGGCTATAACTCTGCTTTCTCCTTCTCACTACTGTGGTTTTGAGACAAAAACAATCAGTCTGTACAAGTTAAAGAAGCAAAAAAAAAAAAAAAAAAAAGGATGGCATATTGTATTGGCAAATGAAGCGCACCAAACTGCTCTCAGAAATAACCCTTTATGTTATGCTGTGAAAGATGTTTTGCTACAAGAGCCAGAGTCATGAGATACTGTCAGTCAATACAGCTGGAAATAGCTAATGTAGATGGTTGATATGATACAGGCCGTAGCAATTCTTTGAATGCTGTTGGCTACAAAGACCAAAAAACATACAGAAAAGTGATCTATGCAAATTGTTCTAAGCCATCAAAAAATCAAACCTGTGGTAATGGTGTTTTAAGATGTATGTTTGCCTTGGTAAGGCTTGGGGAAGGCTATCAAACTGGAGTAAGTGCACTCAGGACACCTGGTTACTGTGGTTGCTGCAGCTATCGGTGGATAGAGGCCAAGCTAAGCAAGCAGCTGTGAAGACTGCGGGCATCCAGGAGGCAAAGCAGGGTGGGGGCATGGTGCTGCAGAGGTACGGCAGGAGCTTGGCCAGCAGCACTGGATGGCATTCAGACCCTTGGAGGGCAAGGGTGATTATACTCTGAAAAGGGAATCCCTCGGGACGTCTGGATTAAGTCAAGGGAAGGAAAGGGAACATAATGAGGAGAAGTATGGACTAGCTGTGAAATCACTTTCAGCAGCTCTAAGAGGAAAAATACTCTTGAGACATTTGCAGGACTGGATCTGCTTGGCTGAACAAAAAGAATAGTGAGGAGGGACTCCAACATAAAACATCAAGTACTGGGGGACTTTTTATTTCAGTGGAAAAAAAACGTAACCAGAACAAATGGCTGTAAGTGAGAACTAGGCAAATTCAAGCTAGAAATAAAACATATCTTTAACAGCATTTAACATCAGAGCAAACTATTAAATAAGACTGGGGATTTTCTTTGTATCTATTTTCTTTTGGGGATCTGCTCAAACTGAGTTTAAAGTAAAAGTAGTGAGATTTCGTGTACTTATATATTCACTTTAAGATGACTGGCTTGCCTCAAAAGGGGTCAGACTTATGGCTGTCTCTGGGAGGCTGTTTTAAGGGAAGCAAGTCTATCTGTGAGAAATTAACCCAGAGAGGCTGCTTGGCAGATAATAAGCACTTGAAAGAGGTAAATTGAAGACTCTACTGAGCAGGATTTTTAGTGAAAGCTCCTAGAGAACATGGCCTTCAGGATGGCTGTGGGAAACACAGGAGGTAAAGCTCTTTGTGCAGCCTGTGAAGGAGCCACCACTGTGTGGGAAGGTCCTCCTGGCTCCGTGAAGGATTCAGGGATGGGCATTTCCCCTCCAACAGAAGAACTGGATTTGGCGCAAATGGACTGAAAAATGACTGGCACAGTTAAGATATGCCCTTCCATGTGGGAGTTTGAGAAGCCCACCCTCGAACCTTGTTAATAAGTAAGATCCCCAAAAGTCAGTGTTGTTGAACCAGTGAGGCTTTTATGAAGTCTGTGGGATCTAACAAGCGAAATGAAGTAAATACCTAAAATGCTGTATCATACACTGGTTTGTCATGCTTGACTGCGGGTAAAGTATTACTGTGGATCAATTTCTTTTGACCATCTTTTAGATTCAACTGGATGGTTGGGTTGCTTTCAGCTTTTAAGTCTGCAAATATATTGGAAATTTGTTATTGTAAATCTAGGTGGTCATTTGGTTAAGGTTTAAGAAATCAAGATTTTCTGTTACATACACACACAAAAACCTGATAATAGAAATATTTCAATGTCAATGTAAGGAAGCAACTGAGGACACATGCTTTTGTACTTGCAGGATATGGGAGTAAAAAGAAAATTTATTTTAATGAAAAAACTGTGTTATTGATAGCCAAAATTAATCTTCAATGTTAATATATGCATATTTTATGCATAAAGTCTACAGCCAAGGAATGACTGCACTACTGTCTTGTGAATAGGCTTCTATGCAGGAAAAAACCTCAAAGTCATCTTAAGTACCATCACTGGTACCAATGCCATGTGTTTAAACTGCTATTATCTGCCTATGTGTAGCCATTAAATAGGTGCAATGAAAATCTATTCTGAGGAACATTAAATAAGGCAGTGGTTTAAATGTGCTTAGGAAGTAAAGTTGCCCATAGGGCTGCACGTTCAGTCTTTCTCCAAACATTTTCCATTTAGTTATAATCGAGTTCTGTATAGTTTGATTATTTTTTTTTTTAGTTCTAGTTTGCTACTTTTCACTTGAGAATTAAGGATTTTTGTTGCAGATGCATGTAATGAAAGTAGCCCTTTTGATATCCTTCGTGCTTTTCTTTCTACCACTAGATGGTAGTGTGTGTTGTTTAAAACATTTGAATGGCACTCTTGTAGTATGCATTTAGCGATTTACCCCAAAAATCTTTTTTTCCTGCATGTAAAGAAATGGTTACTCATTGTCACTTACACTGAAAGATGCACTCTGTCCCCAAGTTGAACACTGGGGTGAAGATTTGTTCTTTTCTTGGCTTACCAACTCTTCCAGTCAAAAGTGTACATGGCATTCCCTTCGTATGTAACAAAAAGAAAGCATGACTCTGTCATTAAACCCTAAGATTAGGGAGATTTAGGTTTAATTTTTCTTCTGAAGTCTCTGGCTGAATTAATGCTGGGGGGGCATTCACTTCATATTTGTTTTATTTGCCATATTTGTAGAATGTCAGCAATGCTTTCTCTGAATTGTGTATTTGAACTTTTAAGCTCTTAGGGCAGACAGGTCCTTTGGCTGGGGAGTACAGCAGCACTTGGTAAGATGTGATAATGATCTCAGTTGAATTTTAGGTGCTATTATGATACAAACATAATTAGTAACTTATTTTCACACACAAATCTGACAGATGAGTTACAATAACTAGCTGGGAGGTGGCTTATGCCATTAGACAAGTAGCGGGTAGACGAGTATTTTTCAATGGCTTTTATAATAGTAAGATGGCAGGCTGCAATTACAGGAATCTGTTGTTGGCAGGTTTTGTTTCTTAAGTTTTTAAATATACATAACAGCAGATTTCCATTCAGATTCCTCAGGTGGGATTTCTGTAGGGGGCTAGACCTCTTGATGCAGAGAATATAGCCAGATAGCTTTTTCTCAAAGAAGCAAGTGTCACCACTCCTGTCAGGAAGCAACTCTGAGATCAAAGAATAAGGTTAAAAATGGCATTAGCTTGTCTGGAGGTTTTAATGTTAATTTAGCATTAAATTAATTAAATTAGCATTAAAAAGTTTCAGCTTGTTCATATATGTGACTTTTAAGATACCATTTGTCTGAATTTTTGTGAAAATTGGTGTGAGAACATACAGACTTATGTCACTTAGCACAACTGATCACAAAAATATCCTGTATCTGAGATTTCGTCTCTCCGAAAAAGGCTTAAATGGTTCAAAACAGATTAGAGAGTCTGAAGAAACTTCTAACAGAAAAGGAGGGAGAAGGCAAATGATTATCTCTTCATGCGGTATTTTTGACCTCTTTGTTGTATCCTGCAAGATCTCATCAAAATTGACTGGGACTAGTAACTCATCAGTTTAAAGTCTTTGATCTGTTGGAAAAAAAAGGTCAGCAGTGCTAACTTCAGATAGGGTAACAGTGGTATCTCAAGGAGTGGGGCTGTTGACTGCTGTAAACTTTGCCCACTGCAGATGACTAGGTGGTACAGTTCAAATACACAATTCAGAGAAAGCATTGCTGACATTCTACAACTGTCAAAATTAGTTTTCCACCTAGTTTAGTTCTTCATGTTCCTGCATTTTGGAAGAAAATATCTGTGAGAATATTTTACTTTGAACACCATTGAAAATATCTGCCGTACCAGCAGAAGTGACCAGTCATAGCCTGCCTCAATATGTCATATCTTATGCAGCCCTGCAGTGGCAGAATACTAAGTTAGTACTTTGCCAGCTACTGCCCAGTATCCTCTCACTGCTTACTGTCTTTTAGTATTCTGCGTCATCCATGGACTAGTATAGGATCTTTAAGGTAGACGTGTGAATGTTACAATAACTTTATAAAAAACCTGTGACCTCTGAAGCTCATTTTTGGGCCTTCCCCTGGAAGGTGATGCTACGTATATATATGTAAGAGAAGTGTTTGTCTAGGTCACTTAGGTTGGACTAACCAGCTAAGCACATTGGGTAAACTTTATTCTTCTACGTACGAATGCCTGACATAAGCAGCTCCTTGAGTGTAGCCAGCGAAGGTCCTGTTGTCCTTTATGGCCTTATAGACACAGGCAAAAACGAAAGGTTGTAAGAAAATGTCTCCCTTGTGTCCAAAGTAAGGAGGAAAGGACATAGACATGGCTTTATATGCCAACGTTCACAAATTTTAAAGTCAAAACACTTTTGGTCTTGTCCCAGCAATAGGATACTTTTGAAAAAAGTACAAAGAAAGGGTGAAGATTACCTGCATCCATCACCAGCAAAAGGAGATGGAACTGCCCAAACAATGTTATGGCCTTTTTTTTCTTTTTTCTTCTACGCTTCCTTTCTGTTGTCTGTTCAGCAAACTGCACAACATCAAGGTTTGGTTGGCTTGTCCCTAAGGCAGACAAGAGAATTAAGATGTACACAACAGTGACTTTCAGTTCATTTGTGAAGTGTTTGAGTTTAGGGGTTTTTTTTCATTCACCTCCTTGTTGCATGCTATACTTTCGCCTTTAAATCAAGAGGCGTTGTTCCGTGCTCCACTTGTGCCACAAAACACAGCAGGCCTTGGCCAGTCACCTTGGCCCTGGGTTGCTGCCATTACCCCTCACCGGGCAGCCACGCTCACCAGATGTGTACCCAACCTCAGCTGCTGGGTCACCTTGCCCCCCACCTCGCCCCTCGCCCCCCCCCCCGCCCTAGCCGCCGCTCATGCCTGCCGTGCGTGCGCCGCTGCCCCACGGGGGGGCCGCCCCACGACCCGCCGGCTCCCTCACACCCCTCAAGCCGCCCGTTGCCCTCA
>VYXH01011832.1:673202-766016 GCA_013397275.1 Burhinus bistriatus | reverse complement strand
AAAAAAAAAAAAAAATTCATCAAAATTCCCAAGCGTTGTTCCAGAGCAGAGAAAAGTAACAGCATCTGTCAGAGGAATACTATAAACTGTCTGAAGTTAACTGCAGCTCTGGGTGTAATAAGTGGGTATAAATATTTCAGAATTGCTTCTCACGTTATCTGTGGCCTTCTTGGTGAATAAGGAATTCAAATAAATCTTAATTTTTCATCCTTCTTTTACTTATCTCGGCCCTGGCCAGAATTAAAGAGTGAGTGAAGCTAACTTCTCTGCCAGTCTTTATAGTTGGTTTTACTATTAAGCTCTTATTTTCTAATGACTTTGGAGATGTTTAGTTTTTAAACAAATTGGAATTAAATGAAATGGACTTCACAAATTAGGCAATAATTATACTGGTTTAAAATCCTATTAAAATAATCGGCTGTCTCTTTGTGAAAAACAACTTAGAGTTGTAGTAGTTGTCTAACAACTCAACCCTGCTAACAGTTATAACGCATTAAAAATGAATAGGAGATGCAGCTACATTGTATTCCAGTTACTTTCTAAGGTTATATAACTTTTAATGGCAGTATACCTTTGTATGACTTCAGGCACCTGCAAGTGTGATGGGAATGGCACCTTTATTGGGATTTACCCTATTTACTTTAATTCAAGTTCATCCTAAGTGTGCTTAGCAAAACACTTATTATCAGTTCTATGTAGTACAGTTGCATATAGTAATCTGAAAAGATGGATTCCTGAAGTGCATGTTTTCAAATAGCAGTTAGATGGATGATAATGTAGATGCATAACCCCATGCAAGACCAGGAGGTATATGAACACTTAAACCATTTTTCTGTCTTTCTGTTTTGATTCCAAAGAATCTGTCTCCAGACACTTAATTTAGATTGGGGCAAAGTCTTATGTATGCTTAACACTACAATAAAAAATTGTTTTAACTACTTTTTTTTTTCTTGCCAAGAGCTGCAGCAGGAAGGAATGTAGAGTACATAAAATAATAAAAAAATCAATTTGAGGTTAATCATCTCAGCATAAACTGTGTTATCTTCACCATGGATGACAGCATGTACAGTTACTGCAGCATAGCCATTGCTTTTAAAATTTAAATTGCTAAGGCAAAGAATGGAAGAATTATCTTGAGCTTGAATACATATGTGTATCCAAGAGGGAAGTTTTATAAATAATGCAAAATAAAAAAAAAAAAGTTGGTGTGCTTGGGACCTGGTGTTTTATAAATGTGGTAGGTGTATACAGACTTTTAATAGATTGAAAAAACAGCTTAGGTTTTTGCTAACTGAACTCAGCCATTGAAATACATAATTTAGCTTCAGGTAATACAGTTATAGAGATGACAAGAGCTAACTCTTTAAAGCTGAAAATGTACGACGGCTGTGTAGGAAAACAGATTCATGGACTGGATACATTTTTCATGTGTTCTGTTGGACAAACATCAGGCAGTTGCAAAGAGAGAAAAGGTGGAATGAGGCACTAAGGCTGGATCTCAGACTGGATGTGTGAAAGGTGGCTTCACCAGTTGGATGGTATGAAAAGAACAAGGTTGTTAGAAGTGGGGAAAAGATTAGAGTCTTCCAGTTTTGCCTTAGCATTTACCGATTCTGGTATCCAAGAAAGTTAGGGTGTTTTGGTCTAGAGTGACAATTTAGCATCTGAAAATGATTCCAAGATAATGTTAAAAATATGACGCTTCGTTAGGGGGTTAATTGTAAGAAAATTCACTTAGTTTACTGTAGAGTGTATATAGAAAAATCAAACTTGTTCTTATCAGTGTAGCGAACGGTTGTGTGGAACTTTGTTTCTGTAATAATAAAGGAATTATAAAATATAACATCACCAGACATAGTGTTTTTATAGGTATGCTTTGAGTTTTGGTGTGTGCAACATGCTTTCTTCTGTTTTGTGACCTTCCTTTTGTGTGTGTAACACTCCTAAAATACCTTGTATACATTGTGGTTTTTTCTCTTCAGTAGGCCCCTTAATAATCCTGGATTGCCCTATTTGAGGAGGGTTGATCCAATCAAAGGTGAGATAGGACAGCTAGGTGATGGCTGACAACAACTATTTCTATTTTGCCCTCCCCCTTCCAAAACAGTGATTTGCACTTGAAATGCTTATTGTATGTACTTGCTTTTCCTTTTTTCTTTTTTTTTTTTTAATTTTTTATTGAGGTGTGAATGTCACAGTTGAGGAATCTGAAGAAGTTTTATTGGGTTTGCGATCAATCTCTTAAAAATAGTCTTCCTTCTCAAGTAAGGTAGTAGTTCTAGTAAATGGCAGTTTCTCTGCTTTATTCTCATAAGAAAGAATCTGACTTGCTTAAATACCTTATGGCTAGTTTTTCAGTGTCAGTTCCAGAATCTTCCAGAGAACGCTTAAATACTTACTCTCAGCTTTTTCTAAAGCACAGTTGGTGGAATATCTATAGATTCTGCATCCTCTTTTGTTTTCACTGAAGTACAACAAATTATCTTAAATGAAAACCCTTTATCTGATCTTCAAGTTGGCTAATCACCTTGGAAAAATGCTGTTCTGATTTCCCAAAATGTCTTCTACCCCTAACCCCCGGCTTTTTAGTAGTTTTTAATGTTGACTCTATGCTTAAGGAATTGTAATTCTGTCTTAGAGAAAAGCACTATTTCTTCATGCAGATGAGTTTGATCTATTGTAACAGTATTCCTGTGCACTCATTAAAGAAAAAAAAAAAAGAAAAAGGTGTCAGTAGCTAATTATCAGAGCCAGCAATTATGCTTTTGCTATCTCCGTCCTCCTCAACTGGTATTCAATTTTTAAGAGCCTTTTTATGTCAGTAGAGGACACTCTGATTTTTTTATAGAACTTCCACTGTCAAATGGCGAGTCCAGTAGGTAATAGGCTTGCTTGTCTCTTGTAATCCTGGAGGGATGTGGCATACTTCACTGACTTTCAAGTTCTGAGTACAGCCACGGGGGGGCTAAATAACTTCATTTATGCCCTGGTAGTCTCTTGCTAAGTAGGTTGCCTACGTCTTTTCTAACTGTTGGGTTTCCATTTCAGCTTAATTGTAGACAAGTATCACTCATTTAACTTGTGAAGAGTGAAAGAGGAACATGAAGAGAATCTAGAAAGAATTCGACTTTGGGCTACTGGGAAAAGAATTGGGTTTTAGGTCTAAGAGATGAAAGATTTTTGATTCAGCTATTTTTTTTTTTTAGAACGGGTCAAGTTCCTTAAGTTACTTTGAAATATGTGTAAGTGCCTTAATCTGCTAAGTCTTGCAAGTTACTGCAAACTAATGAATGTAGCAGAAGGCTTCCTGTAATTAGCTAAAACTTACCTTCATACACAACTCTTGAAAACAGGCTGTTATAGGATGATAATAGTTTTTCTCTGGAGCTTGCTGTGGAAAACTTCACTGAAAACTAAGAAACTTAGCTTGATTGCTTTTAAGTGCAGTAGAATTAGGAGTGAGCCAGTCTCTCCTACAATAGTCTGTGTCCTCACATCACCTCCAGTGGCAAGCAAAAGTAGAACTGGCTGTGAAACAGTGTCTGTGATTATTTACTTTAAAAAAAAATAAGTTATAATTGTGTTTGAAGATAAGGCCTAAATAAGGTCAGAAATCTCTGCAGTAGTAAAACCAAAGAAAGCAGTAACGGCAGGTGTATTTAATCTTGTTAATGATTATCATAGCTTTAAAATTCTACTCTTCCTTTAGCTTTATATAGTTTCACCATGGAAAAAAAAATGTTTGTGAACTGATCTGAAAATAAAGCCATTGTTAAATAAGCCATGCTTTTACAAATTTTTAATTGACTTTTAACCTACTGGAATGATCATGAGATGTTGAATGTATTTCATGTTTTTTAAATACTTGGAGAATTACTCCTATGTTTGTCAAATTTCTCAGGAGTATTTACAAAACTTTCTTTACAAAATAGTACTTGGGTTTTCTGGTAATCTCTTCCTGTCTCAGTCGCATGCCTCATTAATCCTTTTACTTAAAGTTTGTTAATCCTCTTAGATCACATTTAAAAAAATATATATATTTTAAAAGTAAATTTCAAAAAGGTGAGTGTTTTTGCATGTTTATTTTTTTGTGACCACAGCTCTATTTCTGGCAAAATGTTCCCTGATGGGAATGTAAAAATTACTTAATGGCATCTGTACTTTTCTGCTTATATTTTGAAGGCTTTCATTCTTTCTCTGCCAATGTTTTTCTCAAGTAATTTTTTTGTGGCAATGTTTATAGTTCTTTCTATGCTGTTGCTTTCTGAGAAAGCCCAGGGTTAAGATTGTTGTTCAAAATCATATCCCAATAACCTGTTTTTACACCGAACAGTAAAATGATTAAGGAGGATTTAAAAAAAAAAAAATTAAAAATCTTCCATTATGAAAATTTTTGCAATAAAACTTCTGGAAGTATTTAGCTCCTGTACTTTCAGATGATGCAGATTTATTCTGCAGCTGTTAACAGGTTAAGGCAGACTTTTGAGTGACTTATAGCCTGGAAGCAATATAAATATCATGCTATGGCTGACGTAATGATCTTTGACGTTGCAGTAGAGCATAATACCATGCTAATGCGGTTTTATGGCTCCTGAGATGCGCCAGTCTGCCAAGTGCACAGGCAGAACTTGTTCATATCTCTGCATCTGGGGACAAACATGAACTCCTGAGAGTCATTGGGATGCCTGACCTCCTCAGCTTCTGAGGGTCTTTGAAGAAAATCTCTTTTGTCTAAAAAGAGGCATACTTTATGAATAATATGAAGAGTTCTAACACTATACTGTGTATGCATTCTGTATTGAAACCATAGCAAGAGTCATGAACAGGTGAAATATCCAGAGAGTGAAGTTAGAGCATTCCTTGCTTTGAAGGCAAAAACTGTATATTTTATAGACTCAAAGTAAATAGAGATTTTAGTGCTTGTAGTTTGCTTGAGGGCAATGCTGTCCTGGTTTTTTATCCATTCTTTCTATCCTGTGCCTTAATAGGAAAATGGAATTCAAATATGAACATTGTTCTACATATTAGCAAGTACTAAAGTTGTGTTCAGTCTTAGTGTGTCTGTTTAGTTCAAGGATGGAGTCTTTAGCGTTCTTGCTTGAATAGCTTTATTTGGCCTGTGAGCCCACAGTAGGTTTTCTAGTTGCTTCTTACCGTTCTCATGTGGGGTGCTGAGAGATAATTTGAATAAATTTCAAATAAATAATTCAATAAAATTCAAATCACAAAGGTGACTTGAATAAGTTTTTGAGCTGAATATTCTATTTTCAGCTGGAGTAGGAGGAGTTGAAGAGGCTATACAGTATAAAATCTTTTGGTCAAGCAGGGCTTGACTGCTTTTTTTCATATACTTTAACTTTGAGGCACTGAGTAGTGATTTGGGTGGCTTCCTTTAACTGTTGTCCACATGTTAGTTATACTTCTTGTGAAAGTACAGATAATGCCATGAAACTGTAGTAGAAAGGCTGATTTTACAAGGGAAGGGAGAATTACTTTCACTTCTATAGCTTTTTGTTGTGCTCAAGGCATTTCAGAGTGCATCGTCACTGGTTGAAGCCTTGATAAAATAAGATGCTAACAGAGAACCCTCATGCTGCAACTTTGACTATATTGGTCTTGTTAAGAGGGGGTATTTGAGAGCAGGTTCAGGTTTATATCACACTTGGAGCTTCTGTAGGTCTACTAGGTCAGGTAAAAATAGCGAAATACTTACTTCTATGTCAATAATCCACTACTAGTGAAGTCCTTAGTGTGCTGATCATTCCATTCTCTGAGCAAACAATGCAAAAACCTTTATAAGTAGAAATAAAATGGAAGTATATAATAATTACATAATATGCTGAGATAAGTCATACATAGGGGATGAAAATAAGAGTAAGGAACAGGCAGTTTTATCATTGTTTAGAAACAATTTCGGTAATGGTGCGCAAGATGGCTGTTGAGTGGCTTAAAAATACCTAAAAATAAATATCATAAAATTGTCATTTATAGCATAGATGTTGGAGATATTAGCAAAAAATATTTCCATGTGATCCAATGCTCTAGCTTAAAGCCATGAAAAAAGATCATAGGCAAGATCTGTGCTACAAGATTAAGAGCTTTAATCTTCCTGGAGAATCAAATGGAAACTTGGAAGGACTTTGTCTGGTTTAAATCACTGTGCTCTGGTCACACGAACAAGTTTAGTATACATTAGAATGCTATGGAGTACATTTCCTTAAATTCTTTTCTATCTATCTTTTTTAGGAACAAATTTAGCTTTGTTCTTCAGGAATAGTGGAACATACATACCTGTGTAAAAAGGAAAATATGAAAATAACACAGATTCTCAATGTGATACTAACTTGAAACTTATCCCAAACACCTCTCAATAACATAAATGTTAATAAAATTAAGTGACTGAACCGTCCTATGCAAAATAGGTTTAAAATTATAAAAAGACAGTCTTTCTGGCAGCAGGCATACAGAAAGCTTAATTCTGCAGCAGTTTGTTACTGAAATTACTTATTCAGTTGAGCAAGTTTTAATAAGCAATTTTTATAAACTTGTATTTATAAGTAATATTGGTCATTAATAAAGATATGCTTTTATTGTCATAACTGAATGTCAGAAGAACTGAAAATGAGGAAAATAATTTTAAAATGGTTACACAAAGTTCATATATGATACATTAAATAGAAATGACATTGTAGTTTGCATTTTGTTCTTATAAGTGTGAAAGCATGCTGGAGATCTGGATGTGTGGTTTTGGTTTTGTCAGGTTTTTTAATGGTATTCTAACAAAGATGTGCCACCTTCCTCAACTGGGATGTTAGGTGGTCTTAACTGAGGTTGGTTTGGGTTTTTTCCTCTTGCTCTAAGTATAACCAGGTCCAAAGCATGGTTATATACTTCATATTTTTCATGGAGATGCTTCTCACATCAGTGAGGAGAAATTTTTTGTTGTTACTGTTGCTCTATCTTCTGATTAAATAATCCAAGAGCTGTTTTGACTCCAATGTGGCAGGTAAAACTGAATGTGAAAGAGGAGTTCGTGAAGCTAGTTAATGTTTTCTGTGTACTAATTTATTAAAAATCTAAGATAATTCAGAAGCCCTGCTTTTCACTGAGACTTCAGTTTGGTGAAACAAAAGTCCTACAACCATGACATGGAGACTGTGGGTGGGTTTTTTGAGTGTGTTTTGGGGATTTTATTGTTTTTTGGGGTTTTTCCCCCCTCAAGACTTGATATAGCTGATTATAGAAGTATCTGAGGGATGGATCCAACTGAGACTCTTGTAAGTAACGTAAGGACTTCACTTTGACAAGAGGTTTCTAGACACCTCTGGCCTAAAAGCAACTAGGAATGGCTATAATTAGGTACAGGTTTTTTCCATTCAGGTAGCCAGAACCTGTCCCTACCCCCCAAGGGAAACTGTATTTTTTAAGTCTGAAGGGGTCATTCATGTAGTATGAGGTATTGTAACCGGGCACTTACGAAGGATTTTCAGGCTTGGTTGTTCTCTTTCTTTAACAACAACAAAAAAAGACTCAGTCTCCATCAAATTCTACCAAAAAACTTTGAAGCATAAAAGATTCTAATTGCCATGAGACAGGGGAGCTGTGGGAATGGGCCAGTGCGTGGAATGGTTGTACTCTTATTTTTCTCACAGGAAAAAAAAAAAGAATATACTGGAAATGCATTAGTGAAGCTGAAATATTCACTGTCTTCAATGAACTTGAGGTTGGGACTGAGGTCTAAAATATGATTTTGTTTGTATTTTTATGTGTAATGCATAATTAAACTGTGGAAGTCATTGTCCTACAATGTTTGAGAGTCCAGGGCCCTAATATTAAAAAAGGGATGGGACTGATTCATGAGTAGTATCTGTCAAGCACAGTGATTAGGGTATAACTTAATCCTCAGAGTTTGTGAAGTGCTATTGCCAGGTTTAGATGGGAGAAGAGTAGTCTATACATACCTGGTTTTATACCTTTTATCTCTTCCTCCAAGTATTTGTTACTGCTGGAGATAACTAGAATGGCTGTCTTATTTTCGTTAGTTATGTGAGTCATTATTTATTACTGGTCCCACTCATAAAAGCAGAGCTATCAATACTCAGTGTGTGCAGTGGATTTCACTTATTAAAATGTAACCTCATTGTCCAAGATAAACTTTCCTCTTCACTTTGCAGACTTTCAGATAGTTCAGAATTAATAGTTAGATTTGAATTGTCTTTCCTTTTTGAGGTTTTCTTTTTTGGTGTTATTTTGGTGTTGGCTGAGTTCCTGGAAGGAAAATGCATGCTTAGCTGTTGACCTGAGAGTACGTTGCAAACCTAGTGAGTTGGATTTTAGTTAATTGTTGTTCCTGAAGTACAAAAGGTATTATGAAAACGCAACACACACCACGAACACCATAAACTGTGAGACAGTGTATCTTTTTGATGCATCAGCGGTTTTAGGAGTGGTAAATGTGACCAAACTGCCCTATTATGAGAGTGAAGTAGGAGTGAGTTGAAAGTATTGTGGTTAGTTTTTTCCTGTCTATATTCAGCCTGGCTGAAGGATGTTTCTGACAGGATAAACTTGAGTCATTTTGCAGACAACTGGCAAGGAGAATAATAAGGTGCTTTTGGCACTTCTCTCCTGGAAGAAACATAGAAACTGCCGTAAAACCTTAATGCTGTAATAGGTGTGTGTCCAGTGTTTTAGCTGTAAATATGCTGGATTGCGTGTTGGCTTTGAGTGAAGATTATGGTGAGATGAGGCTTGTTTGATAAATGGATTGAGATATATATGTGTGTCTATCTCAATCTTAAAAAAAAAAAATAAAAAAAATTTTGGTATCCTTAAAAAAAAAAGTCAAACCTTGACTTTTAGATGCTTTATAGGCAACTAAAACAGAATTAACTTTATTTTCTTTCATTGATGGAATACCATTCTGGAAGCTTCTGTGAAGGTTTGGGCCTGCTTTCAAAACATGGAACTGTCTGGATGAAAAAGCCTCTTACAAATCAGGATGCTTTTCAAATAAAAACTGGCTGAAAGGCATGGATAATTGTTTCTTTTTTTTTCCTAGAGGTACTGTTTCCTTTCTCTGTAGAGATAGGAAGCCAGGGTACCTGAGCTGGTGCACTGCCAGAAGACACAAGCTGTATTGTTATAATAAATTGGTTTTTTCCTCTTTCCAGCTTTTGTAGGTGAAGAAACTGTTCATAATCCATGTAGTTAAATAAAACTCATCTGTGGACTTCCAGTGAAAATATGAGAAAGGGAGGGCGTAACCCAACAAATGTAGATAATATGTTATGAAATGTGTTAAGTACAACTCCCATCTCTGATATTTCTTTATGGAATTTTGATAATTATTCAGGGCTGGTGGCTTTGCTAGGAAGCTGCAGTACTAATAATTACTATAGAAAGCTGAGGCTACTTTTAGTCTTGCTTTTTGTCTAGAAGTGGGAATATCTATGTTGCAGACTGGTTGGCGCAGTTCAAGGAGGATAAAATTAAACATGGGCAAAAGAAGAAAAGATGAGATAAGAACTAAAATGTATATTTCCTGCGGGTTGCGATGTTAAATAGTAAGAGATATTTTCTTGTGTCAAGCAGAACATACGTACTTGCGAAGTATTGTGGAGAAAGCTTATGTGCGTGGCTTGCGTAAGCTAGAGGGAATCAATGGGAACTCATGAGTGGTATTTGTCCAGCTTCTGAGGTATGTGGATGCTTCTTTGCAGGATGGATTTTTATTTTAATCAATTTCCTCTAGTTAGACTACTTGGCACTTTGGCCATATCGCATCAAGCCGATAGCAAAGATCGGTTGGTTAATGGAAACAATGATTAAGGGCTTGAGTTTTCCTGAGGCTCCAGGGTGATAGTGAAACAGCTGCTGTTGCAGGCAGTGGAAAGTATGAATAACTCTTGCCTAGGGTTGTATAACCAAAAGAATAATCGGATCAGAGACGAGGTTAAATCATTGTGACTTCTATTAAAAACGCTGTTAGCCCATGTGTTCACGCCTCATTACAACATATAATTTAAGGACACTAAATAGAGCTCACCTATTAGGCATGAATAGATAAAGCCTTCACATCAGGAGTCAGATATTTTTTTCTTGAGAAAGGAGTGAGGGAGAAGGTCATTTGCCTGAGAGGTGTATAAATTTGAACAGATTTTTAAAGTTTTTTTTCTTTGGTATATGCCAAGCAAACTTTAAAAGCAGTTTTAGTAACATAGCCCATAGCAGATTAAGTGCAGTAATTCTTCGCAGGAGGTGATTTCAGGGGAGACTGTTCCTTAATTAACTACATGAGAGGCAGCTATGTCTTTTGTTTCTTCCGTAGTAAGTTGAAATAAAACTCTGTTCTTATCAATATTAGACTGCAATGTTGAACTTTTCATCTCCCCTGCTGAAAAAAGTGAAAACTGAGAATTTCTATAGGAAGGGCAGGGGAAGCAGAAGATAGAATGAAATGCAGAACTGTGTTGGTTTTCAGCAATGTTAATTGGAGTGTAAGTTCATAAACAAAAATGGTTGCTTTGAATATCCAGGAAGTTATAATGGTTTCAGGAGTTTCTAATACTGATCTTTTCCCCTTCAATCAAAACAGATGTGTTCTTGCCATATAAACAAAGAAATTGAATGCATCTGGAAAGTTCTACTGTTAAGTACCTCAAAAGCTTTAAATGCCAGTGTTTTTTGTTACCAGTAGTGTTTCAACAGCAAAATTACCCTGAGGCATCTCTGATTGGGTCAGATGGTCATATGTCTATTCTGCTGGGCTTTTTTTTGATGCCAAGATATTGCCACTGTCAGTTGAAGTAATTCAGCCCTTGTGCTGCTGTTAGGTGGCTGCTGCAGCGAAAGGGTTGGTCACATAGGAAGCTTCACAAACTTCGCAGACAGTCTATTTGACTGTTAAAAAGCTGTAATTGATTATATTGTAGTATGCTTGCAAATACAGGTTATAATGTATCACAGTATCTAGTATGTCACTACCTTAACAAGCCTGAGAAACTTGCAGTATATTAGACATTAACCTTACCAAAAATGCATGTGATTTAGGATAAAATCCAGACTATTCTGTAGCTCCTCTTATTATCTTATTTAGTATATTTTTTAAATGTTTTTGAAACTTACAGGTGCGCTTAGTATGTTCTCAGAAGTACAAAAACTAATTGCAATTACATTGTTCTTCTGCTACTCACCCAGAACATTCTTTGAAAATACTTTGAAATTATCTTCCATTCTTCCTTCCCTGACTCCAGTGGAAAATTTCGTTCTTTAAAGTTCACAAAAAATACCAGCCTGCTTCTGAACAACTGCTGTGGTTTTCTAAAGACTCATGTGTTGGAGTGTAATTATTTTTTTTTCCCCTGACTTTTGTTTTTCCCTTAGCCACAGAGAATGTAGCAGAAGAGTGATCAGAAGACAAACACTGTAAAATATGTAGCTTTTACTTGCCTGTGATACTGTTGTCATACTATAAAGAACTAGTCATTAAAAAAGCCCCAAAATACATGCTGGTTTTATATAGTGTAGTCCTTATCTTCCTTCTAACTTTGCACTCCCTCAAGTAGTAGTTTTGGCATAATATAGTTGCATTTTTTTAATGATAGTAAATACTTAAATTGCAGAAGTATTTTTCATTAAATTTCATCAGGATTATGGTCATATCATCACTCTGGATGACAGTTCATGTACCTGTTATAGCTGAAAAACCACCATAACAATTTAGAAAAATGTTTTGGGGACAACTGCCTTAATTTATGGAAATGACAGCTAAAGATCAAAAGAAAAAAAATCTCTAAAATACATGTTCATGCTGCAAGTTTAAGAAAAAAAAATAAGGTAATTTCTATGTTTAGTTTCACCTGTTAATCATCTTTGTCATTTAAAGGATAAACTGGGTATCTTAGGTAAAATTTGGCAGACGTATGGAGACTGAATTTTAAATATAAGCTATATTAAGTGCACCAGAATGATAGCTGACAACATGCAGCAAAGAATGAGCAGAAATGCCCCAAGCTTCCGCCTTGCTTTTAGAAAACAGAAAAGAGAAGCAGCAGAACTGAAAGTGAGAGGAGGAGGTTACTCCTGTTGTGTGATGAGGGAAGTGTTGATGAGTTAGGCTACTGTGGAGGCACCCTGGCAACACCAGCCTTCCAATCATGGAAGAGGCCATTCTTTCGGAGCAGCTGCTCTGTATTCTAGTGCCCTTATCACTGAGGCAGAGACTCACAGGGCTTTTGAAGGCTCTGAATTGGGCCAAGTAGATAACAAGGCTGGAGCTGGATAGCTGCTGTGGGTTGTGAGTTGCTTCTAATAGCACAGGTCACAGTTTCTAAGAAATGCACCTTAGAATTGTCATCAGATTTTGCAGCATTCCTGGCATTAGATTATATGTATGCCCCAGCTTATCCAGTGTTGTCAAACTATCATCGCATTCTGGCATGAATGAACTGGGTTTGTGTGTGTGTTTCCCGTTTGTCTATTACGTTTGTTCCTTCCCTCCTGAAAATGCCAAGCATACTCTTAAAGCTGGTGACCATTCTGAGATCT
This sequence comes from Burhinus bistriatus, assembly GCA_013397275.1. NCBI lineage: Eukaryota > Metazoa > Chordata > Aves > Charadriiformes > Burhinidae > Burhinus > Burhinus bistriatus. The sequence goes on along the minus strand of VYXH01011832.1, from coordinate 753,467 downwards.
GTGCATGTTCAATGGAAACAAAATTGAAATTGCCAGCTTCTTTCTTGGGAAATCTAAAGAGCTGCCTTCTAGATACTGTAAATAACAGCAAATTTTAATTTACTAGCTGATAATAATAATACCTACTGTAATAAACCTCTGACCCCATAGATCATGCAGTCCTGAAGGTGTGTTTGAAGCCTAAAAGATACACAAAGTGTTTGCTAGTCACAGCGAAGTAATCAGTATAAAACTTTGTGCAGCTGCTTAATTCTTAAGCACAGCTGTGGGTCCATTTTCCCCCTCCATAATGCACAGAAGTTCAGGTGTTACAGAACACCACACTGATTTTGGAGCTTTTCTCTCTGAAAATGTTCTGAATTAACTTTTTATTTAATAGCAGACTTCTGTTAAATTAGGAGTATTTTAGTGACTGTCTCGTGGTAGGTTCCTGTGGAAGAAGTCAGTGCAGGAGGTAAACAGAAATACTGAACAGTCAAGCCCCATTGTAATTTGCAATACAAGGGTGATGAAGGAGAGTCTTGTATGATTATATAGCTGGGACCTGAACTGATGCTATTTAGAGTGTCCTTTGGTCTAGGAAACAGATGATGACACTGGTGTCTATTTTTTGAGGGGTGTTTCTTTCCCACAGTTAATCAGCTATTGATGTTATTTGTAGTAGATCCATTCTTTTAAATGCCATCGTGAGTAATGAAACAGAAGACGTGATGCTTTAAAAAGTAAAGTCTAATATCACTTCTAAATAAATAAATTTTAAAAATCCTAGGTTATAGGACAACCAGATGGAATCATAAGACTTAACTTCTGATCACTTAGTGGTTGATGGTGAATTGTAAAGTAGAAGTTACTTAAATCTGTGCACCTGTGCTGTCTTTGCTTCTATGTCTTCCATTCCAAGACTAAACCTCGTTTAAACTCCCACAGCTGAGTGTTTGGGACCTACAGTTTAACCATAATTATTAGGAGGGCAGTTGCCCCATCATCTTATCCTTAAAAATTGCCCAAGTATAAGCTTTAAGTATGCAATAAAGGATCCTGTGAAAGCCAAGTAACAGGAGAACAAAAGCCAGCTGCAACACCTCAGTGCTTTAGAACTGCAATGCAATACAGTCACTTACAGATAAGCTATCAGCATTTTGCGCTAATGTAGTCCAAAAGCTGTGGTAGTGTCAACAGAGGAGCTGAGGTCCCTTTTCAGGCCCTTGTGTACCAGGGCAGCTCTGGCAGGAGAACCTGCTGCTTGTGGCACTGAGGAATTGGCACAGCGCTGGGAACGGTTATGCTGAGCGGTGGTGTTAGCTTGGAAGGTCAGCCATGTTCTTGCTGAACAGTTGGACATGTCTAATAGGAGTAAAGGCTAGGAAGACTGAGAAGTTAGCTTTGTGACAGACCATGAGGGTTTGTGGAGAAATAGTAGTTGTATCTATAAATCTAAGACCAAAGGATGACCACAAGCAAGTAAGTGCTGAAAAGTCCTAATGCGTCAACCCAACCAGGTTGCCTTAAATCTTGAAGTGAATAATCTTATTTTTAATACATTGGATGTGGGACACCAAAGTTACTACTGAACAGAAAGATTTTGCTGTATTTATTTTATAGTATATTGGAGCCTCATCCATGTCAGACAGAAAAGGAATTACTCTAATTGCTACATCCTACAGTTGCATTTAATTACAGATGAAACAGTGCACAGTAAAGAAATTTAAAAGATAAGTGTTACTAGTTTACTGGGGTGGGGTGGTTTGTTCAGATTTTTTCCTCTCCCCTATAAGGAATAACATACCCTGGAAAGTTTTGTTACTGCAAGCTGATTTATCTTTAATGTAACTGGTGGTGCCTCAAAACAGGCAACTGACTCTTTGTGGTAGTTGACAATGAGGCTTCTCTTTTAAATTCACAAGACCTTGGTTTCCTAAGGGAACTGCTGGTAAGATTTTTTTTTTCCCTCCCCTCTTCTTTTTTCCAGCATACTTAATCTTTTAATGTATTTGCACATTATTGTTGTTTTATCTCTCTTCCCCTCCTTTCCCACATCCCTCCCACCCCACTTGTTTTAAGTATCACTTTTTTGCTGACTGTTCTGGTTAGTACTTTGCATTGCATATTGTCTTATTTGAAGACTGCAATTCCTTTGCATTTAAATCTGCAAAAACCTTGCTGTAACATTTAGGTTGCATAATGTAGAACTGGAAATGCTTGTTGTAAGCTCTTTTTTGCTCTGCTTGGTAGGTTTGAAATGTCAGCTAAAATTTTCTGAGTTTGCTTTAGAAACAAGCAAGGTAATGCTTTCCTTAGAGACTGTTAGAATCGAGTGACTTTGAGAAGTGACCAGGCTGTGGTGGTTAACAATACAGTGTTTACAAAACTCACTGCTAAAAGAGTATCTGTTAATCATGCACAGGCTGTTTTTGTGAAGAACACCTGAGCACATTAGTGTGTTTTCCTCACAGCCAAACTTGTGAAATAAAACACTTTATCTCCAAGCTTTTTACAGAAGCAGTTCAATCAAAACCCAATTCATCTGGAAAAAATGATAAGTCTTAACTGTTCACATGGGAAAGATGTCTTTATTTCTGTATTTACTCAAAGGCTAAGTATACAATAGTAGTCTTGTCTTTGACTAGGACGTTATTGTTGCAGTAACTTAATGAAGTTCTTCAGAAATACCTTGGAGAGTGGCATTAATAGCAAACAGACTAAGAATAGCTCAGGGCAGCACCCTGAAGGGAGCTGTCAGCCTTTCTTCCTTGGCTGGAGAAAAGGCTTTGTGGTTGTATTTTCCAAAATAGGGTTTTGGGGACTACAGGAACAAGTACACAAGAAATCTGAAAGCTCTAGAGAAACCTGAGAAATTACATCCATGTTTAATATCACACTGAAATGTCTTTATTTTTTAACCTTCATTGGGAAATGGGAACAATTTTTATAACACTGAAAACCTATTTTGATAGCAGTGTTTTACTTACATGTGTGATAACCTATGTTTCTACAACTGATAAAAATGAATAGAGCATGGAGTGTAAACACTTCAAGTAACTTCAAATTGGGGCTTAATGGAAGTCCAGCAGAACTTGCCTGAAGCAAGGACTGTAAAGCTGTCATCAGAGTGAAACTTGTAAGTCATACTCAAGCCATGAGAAACGTGAGCAGTGCTTTGTCAGACTGTCTGGGAAGGGAGGAATTAGGTAATCGATGGCCCTTTTAAGCGGGAGAAATCAACCCGTTACCTTTTCAGTTGCACAGAGGCTGCAACCCAGATATAAGTAATGTGAAACAATGTTACATGCAGTTTCGCTATACCCAGAGCCTATCTGCATATTAAACAAAATAAAGTTCCTTTAAATTTTGTAATGAAAATGGGAGGAGGTGAGGGTCCTGGGGACTACTTTGAAGACTCATTTGTTTAAGTAGTACCCTCCTGACTTGGGCTTGATCAGACAGAGTAACCAGAACTTTGATCAGGTACTGAAGTCAGCCTCACTGGTGTGTGCTGTGTCAAACTGACACCGCAAGGGATTTTAGAAACCAGTTGGGCGGGTAATTTCAGGGAACTTGTAATTATTTCACAGTCCCTCTATGTAAATAAACTCTTTGTGACTTCCAAGAAAAGAACAAACTCTTAATAGAAAATGCAAGTATTCAGAGAGGCTTGTTCTAAATTTCCTTACCAAAAAAAAAAAAATATCCTGTTTCCTAGGGCATCTAAGGCTGGAGTTCTAGTAAATGGGGATATATAGGAAATAGAGTGAAAAATATGCGTACATCTTGGGGTTTTTGTAATATTTTTGGGGAAAGATAAGCATTAAAAATAAGCATTTAGATTTCTTTTCAAAATTTTTAAACAAAATCAAATTATACCCCCTCCCCCCACCCCCTGTCCTCAACCAACTCTTTCCCAGTTTCTCAAGGCTTCTCTCAGAGAAAGTTTCCTCAGAGATGCCCCTGTTAAGAGGCCGAGTAAACTTCTTGCTGTGTGGAACATAATTTTCACCTAAATCTTGAATTAGGCCATTGTTTACAATCATCACCCTTCTATAAAGAAGCAAGAAGAATTGTTTGGGAAACTCCAGTTCTTTTTATGACTGTGTCTAGGTTTGGGATTCAAATGTATATACTTGACTGTTTGTTTTCCCTTCCCACATACACACTGATAGAGGATAATTGTCCAGCTATTTAAACACAGTAGCCCTTTCTGGGTTAATGGAAGGGCATTAGATCTGCTGACAGCTCTGCTCTTTGCAGCTGCTTCTTGCAGAAACTGTGTTTTCACTGGAGCCTAACACCCTCTGGCTTTTGAGGTTGCCATAAAGTCAGATTGCTGTAACCTGTTCTCATAGTCTTACCTTCAGTTGTATTGAACAGGTAACCATATGTATTGGTAGTTCAGGGGTTTTTTTTTGTCGTGTCATTTTGGCAGCAACATTGAAACAGTGATAAATCCCTTCTAAGAGGAGCTTACAGATAAGGACTTGATCCTCCTTTCATTTAGGATAGTGGCAATGTTATGGCATTGACTTTAACTGGGAACAGAATCAAGACATAAAATAGTGATGTCAGGATCGGGACAGGCAAGAGAGGATAAAGTGGACTATTAAAGGATGTACTAAGTCTAGTTACATGTTGAAGTAGAACTGTGTGTAAGCCTGGAGTAACTTGTTTAGGAAAACAAGCGTGTGCATATTTTATTCTGGGTATAGGAGTGCATGAGTTAACAAAATCATATTTGATAGAATGGAGTCACTAAAACATTCTGTTTGCTTTTAAAGAGAGAGTGTCAAAGATTCACAATTAGAAACTAGACAATGAGAATATACTACTTTACATACGGTGCAGACTTTGGGAAATGTTTTCCAGGAAAGTTGAGCACAGCTGTGAATCACTTATGGAAAACCCAGTGGAATAAATTAGTCAAAGAAATATTTGAGTGACCACCCTTTGCCTTCTGCTATCAGGAAATAGTGCAGCTTTCCATGATTTTATACAAATCATGTGGTGTAAATAAGAAAAGCTGTAGTTAGAATAGCAAGCAATTAGAGTTCTGCTTTTTGGCTTTCTCAGATTTCTAAAAATGCTTATTTTGAAATAAATAGGAAACTTAATATCAGACAAAAGGTGTGGGTATTTTGGGGGAGATCTTCAAATTTTTAAGGTGCTCAGGGAATGTCTCTACTTTCTTCTCTGAACTTGCCCCTGTGTTTTCTTGCTGGCATAATTTAAGAGGGGCTGTTTTCACACTCTTCTGAAACTGTTTCTTGTCTTCTGTCCTTTGACTGTCAGGCTTTTACTTTCAGGGTAACAACTAAGCAAAGTCAAAGACTGCACAATTTACACAACTTAACTATAGAAATGAAGGCTTCTGCATTGGTACTCCACGAGTTATGTATTTGACAATGTACGTACACTGCAGTATTGATTACTGTTGTTCAGAGAACCGATGGAAAATTATATCCTCATATGCAGTAAATTGGCCAAATATTTCTTTACTGGGTGGCAATGAATATCTTTTATTTCATGTTATCAGTGTAATTATTAGCCAAGTTCTACAGTCTGTTGTGTTGTTCACCCATGCAAATGTATTGAAGTGTGTCAACTTTCATGCTTTTTGCACTGGCAAATGTGATCTGAACGGTGTTAATGATTATAGCATTACAAGGCTAAAAGGGTATATCAGAAATGCCAGAAAAAGTGTGTGGGATGAGGGAGTACAGCTTTTAGTCTTTGGAGCGAGTGCTGCAGTAGTTTTTGTGACATGGGCTGTTGATCCAAAAGCCTAGGGGAGCTCTTGTTGTTTGGAAGGGAGTTGCTTGGACTTAATGACATCCTTTCATAGATATGAAGCTATGAGTACTGAATGACTGACAAGTGTCACTTTTTGCTGCTTCGTCTTCCTTGATGAGAGCTGGTTCTGCCAAAGACGACTGCATCCAAGTTCTTCTAGGGGGCTGCACAGGAAGTTGGTTTGGTTTTTGTTTGGTGGTTTGTTTTGGTGGTTTTATTTTTGTGTTTTGTGGGCAACAGCTTGTGTGTGGATACATTCTTGATTAGACCAGTTAGGTCTAGTGGAATAGGTTGAATATTTTGTTATTTAGTAAGTGAAAGCTGCTGCATTCACTTTTCTTGTTCAGCTGTACTGAACTGTGTCTCACTAACTTACTGGGCTATTTTTGAAAGAGGGCAATGTAAAGGAATGGAACTTAGGCAACTTTAACTTTTAATTTCTTTGGAAAGTGGATGAATGCCTCATATTCAGTTAAATACATCTGAAGAAATTTAATGACAAAAAGGGGTTTTAAAAGTTAATCCTTAGCCATACGCGATACCATTGAGTTGAATGCTGTTCTCCCTTGCTCTGTATACAGAACTAAGCTTAACCTATCACTGCACTTCTCTATCCATTTGGATTCTTTTTTTCTCTCCTCAATTTTTGTCCACTTTACCATGCCCCAGATAGCCAGTTGTAATTCTTTCCATCACTTCTGGCCTTTGTGCTCTCATTGCAGGGCCAGCAGGTTGACAGAGGTGATTCTGCCCCTCTACTCTACTCTTGTGAGACCCCACCTGGAGTACTGCATCCAACTCTGGGCCCCCCAACATAAGAGGGACATGGACCTATTAGAATGAGTCCAGAGGAGGGCCATGAAGATGGTCAGAGGGCTGGAGCACCTCTCCTACAAAGAGAGTTGGGGTTGTTCAGCCTGGAGAAGAGAAGGCTCTGGGGAGACCTTATCGTGGCCTTCCAGTACTTAAAGGGGGCCTACAGAAAAGGTGAAGAGGGACTCTTTATCAGGGAGTGTAGTGATAGGATGAGGGGTAACAGCTTTAAACTGAAAGAGGGTAGATCTAGATTAGATATTAGGAAGAAACTCTCTACTCTCTTGGGTGGTGAGACTGAAACAGGTTGTTCAGGGAAGTTGTGGATGCCCCATCCCTGGAAGTGTTCAAGGCCAGGTTGGATGGGGCTTTGAGCAACCTGGTCTAGTGGAATGTGTCCCTGCCCAGGGTAGAGGGATTGGAACTAGATGATCTTTAAGGTCCCTTCCAACTCTAACCATTCTATGATTCGTAAAGCCAAAAGCATGCATGCCAGTATACTTTTCAGGTTCACATTGCTTGCTCAGTATGCATTTCAGCCTTTATGTGCAAGTTAGGAGGTGGTACTTTTAAATTGTCCTTAGCCCTCACTCGTTCTTGTTTTGAGCTCTGGAAACTCCTGGAAAACCAAGACAATATTTTTCCTAGGGTAACTTCAGTGATTTTTATTTTCAAAATTTTTTTATAGTCTGTGGATTAAGTGAGCCCCTAAAGGTTACAAATTCCTTTGTACAGTAAGCATATTTCACAGACTGTGGAACAAACGTCTATCTTACTTTGACAGCCAAGGACACAAATACACCTTCTACAAAGTTCTGGATTCTCTCTTCTTTACATCCTGCAGCATATGCTGATACTTGTTCTAGCTTGTCTGGAGGCCCATATAAGCTGCCTGGCTGGCTTCTGCCAAACAAAATAGCTGACAACCAAGTTCTGCATGCTTCTTCCTTGGTCTTCCTACCATGCCCAGTCCTTGATATTGTCACGCAACTCTTTATCACAAATGCTGTTCTTTAACCCTTTATCCCAATACCATACTTGATTGAAACTTGCCAAGAGGCTCAAGACAGTACATTTTTTACCTGCTGTCTGACTTTGAGAAAGCTCTCCCTATCACTTTAAGGGACATTTTTCTTCTCTGGATTTATACTTGCATGAAGGAGCTCTTTCAAAGTAAAACACAATAAACAATGCCTTTTTTTCCAGATCATTCTTTAAAGGATTAAGTAATGTCCTGAGGAGATTATCCCTGAATGATGTCTGAATATAGGGTTATAGGCTCTTAGTAATCCTCCGAGTGAACATCGAGTGCTCCTCAGAAATTCCTAACCTTTTAAGATGCTATTTGCTAATGACTATTTTCTGCTTTCCAGGTGAGAACAAACTTTATGGGTTTTCTAACATAATTCCTAGGTATGCAGCAGTCATAAATATTCTTTGCTCTGCTCTTGTGTTTTCCAGAGAGACACCAGCTACTCTGGACTGAATGGTTTGTAGCTCCCAAGTGCAGGATGGCTTTGAGGTATAAATGAGCAGGAAGGAATTCTAGTGCTGAGCAGGCTTTCAGGTGGCATTACATGAATTGGTGACAACTGAGTGTCATGGTTGCTCAGTTCAGGTTAACACCTTTGTTCCAAAATGTCACCTCTTTAACAAAGCAGAGAAGCTTCTTGGAGATTTTTTTCTTAAAAGGGCTTGATTCTTTCCTCAGCAGGTTTATTTGTGATCAGTTTAAGATGCTGGTTTGCACAGGTGTTAGAGTATTTGAATAGTCTCTGTTTGTATAAGCTGTCCATACAGACTGACAGAATGCTGTGCAGTTCTTATTTACTTGTTCTGATTTTGCCTTTTATTAAAAATATTTTTCTCAGTGAAACAAACTTAATTAAACAGAAGTTGCTTCTCTTCTAAAATGCTCTCAGCAGATAAAATCCTAAGATACTTAATTTTTTTTTAAGAAGTCCACTATTCTATTTAGTCACAACTTTGCAAATTTTTGGATGCTAGTTTTTAGCACTTAGAAGTCATTTTTCCAGGTGGAATGTTTCTAATATGAATAGAAAAATAGTTGCTAGTAAAAGTGCCATATGAAAATGTTTGTCTCTTTCCAGAATACTTGAATGCGGGCAAAATTGTAATCCATTTACTATGGATTACAATTTGAGTAAATTCCTTGCAGAAGTGGGAACATGTTGAAAAAAGACTTTAAATTTTCAAATATACTTGCCATATTAAAAAGTTTTCTAAATGAGTCTAGTTGGTTACTCAAATATTCTGTAGTGGAATTTCCAAATTACCACTTTTATGTTACCAGTCAGTCAACAGGAATTTAGTGTTTAATGCTTGGAAATGGAAGTGTAAGTCATGGATTTTTCCAAGGAAGGAATAAGCACACTGTAGGTACTTATTTTTTCGGATGGTTGGCTGGAAAACTGTCACACATTGAATCTGTAAATAGCCCTTCTGTGACAGAGCACAGCTCTTTATATTCTGTTTGAACATATGTAGGCTACATAATGCAAGCATGACAACAGTTCATATATTTTAAGCTCCTATTAAAACAAAAATCTTGTAAGAGTCTATTCAGTCTAAATCCGTGTTTAAAAAAATCATCAGTGGGTTATTTGAATCTTTTTTTAATCCCTCAGTGGAGTAATTGTGGAGTGGATAGCTTCTGTGTGCAGAGAAATGGCTGAATTCAGCACTTGGCTTCATAGAAACCTTGCTGACGTCCATAGGTGATGCGCACTTCTGTGGTCAAAACTCTGGATCCCTTGGCATTATGGCTTTCTGCTGAAAGGAGATACAGCTTCAGGGTACAGTCTGTAGTTTCAGACTTCAAATAAATGTTTGTAATTGCATTAAGAACAAATTAGAGTAGGGTTTCTTCTTTATTCTCCTTTTGAAATAATAGCAATAGATGCAGATAACTTTCTGGAAGCTTTTTTTCTTCTCTTATGTGAAAAGCTGTTGAATTAAGATGAAGAAAATGAGTGAGTTAACTGGCATTCATTGGAGCAAGGCTGGATTGCAATTCACATGTCTTTTACAGGTGAAATTTTTAAGTGAAGGGAGAAGAAATAAGGTTGGAACTTTCAAAAATTACTGATTAAATGGTAAACAAAATTGTCTCACAGGTTTTGGAGGTCCCCTGAGGAAAGACTGATTTGTCTGTTCCAAACCATTCTCCACAACTTTTTATTCACAAGAAAGGGTTCCAAAGCTGCTGTAAAGTAATAGGACTGTAGATAAGCTAGTATGCTACTTCAGCAAATGTCATCAAAGAGTAATAATAGCTCTTGAAAATTTTGAATTAGCTGTAGTACATCTGTGAGGAGGAGTAGTCCACAGAATGACACCTGTGTATTTTCTTTGAGTGTAAGACTATACCCAAATTCTCAAAAGCCTACCAGAGTAATGTTGAGAAACAGCTTCTGGAAGGAGGACCACCAAGACCACTGGTTAGAGTAAAGGTAGCACCTTGCTGTTATGTTGGGGGGGGTAAATAAAATGCTTATTGCAGTGATGGCCCAAGCTGCCTCTTTTCTTTCATTAGCCTTGAGAAATGTCCATCTGTTCCGGAGAAACTCCATATTGCAGAATGTCAAGACCTTCTGATACGAAAATACAGGTGGAACTGAGGAGTGAATATTGTTGTTTCCTTCCCTGTTTTCTACTGTTTTGTTTAACTAGCCGTGGTGAACTGATTTGATTTCCACATTGTGATCATGGAAGATTCATTGTAGCTCAAAAGCTCTGGTTCGGTTTGGTTACAGTCAGATAGGAATGGCTGGGTTTTGCTTTCTACCATTAGGTGTCACTTACTTGTTTTGAAATTTTCACTTAACATGTTATAGGCATGTCATTGCAATGGACTTTGTGGAATTGAGGAGTAGAGGTAATGGTTCAAGTTGTACCAAAACATGGGTTGGTGACACATTCCTAGCAGCTTCCAGAACCATCAGTAGAAATGTCAGCTGGTTTCAGAGTGTTCTTACATTAAAGAACTTTGGAACTCTTTGTCTAACCAGTTGATCTGAAATACCCATCAGAGATCTTGGTTTATAGGTTTGGAACCGCTAAAATACTATTTGACTGTTTCAGAAAACACTTGAAAACAAAACCTTGGTTGCTCAAAGAAAAAGTAGTTAGGCTTCTTAAATTGGTTTATCTGAAGCTTTAATATGCAATGATTCATGCTTTATAATGGTAAGTCTTGATTTAGATGTTGAGCAGGGGAATAAAGATTAGCTGACACAGATTCATTCCTTCTGCTTTTTCTCCTCAGTACTGACCTTTTATCATCATCTCCTTCATTATATAGAATGTACAAAGTGAGATAAAAATATCTTGGCTTTTTTTGGTCTTTTCAGAAACATTTCAATAGATATGGAAGAATATTGAACCAAAAATGCCACCTGCCTTTTAATCCTGTGGTGATTGGTATGTGTTTCATAAAGGCAAGAGAGCTGGACAAGTTTGTGGGGTTTTTTTTTTCCCTCTAGCAACATTTAAGACTAGGATGCTGACATCGAGCTTTTATTCTAACTTATATATATAAATAAAATATTTAAAAGACATAGTCTTTGATATTTGAATCTGGATCATAACCCTGCCCAATCATCTCAAAATTTAGTTTTTAAAAACTCCCCTTTTGTAAAATATATTGTATATTCATCAATGTACTTAAGTGTATATATCAAAATGGGTTCCCAACTTATTGGATTGGTTTTTTAAAATCATAACTCAAGTTTAGGTTCAATGTTCTGTTAGCATTTTTCATGTATGTTGTGGATGTTGCTTCTAGCTCCAGGGTGGAAGGCAGGAATTTTGAAGGTGTCTGCATGTTACTGGAACATCTGGATGTAGGGGACCTTTGACCACACTGGCTTCCATTTGATTGGGTTTGAATAAAATACTCTCAGTTGTGGGACTGGATTGTGATACAGTGCTGGGTCCCTTACTGATGTCTTTTTTCCTCTAACCACAAGAGGTATTTGGGGAACTTGGATCCTATGTCTTTCTCTGTCTACATCCTTCCTTGTAAGCTGTCACAATGTGATTGTCTTCATGCAAGAACTTCCATTCCTCATCACTTCTTGTTTCGGCTGCTGAAGATAGTTCTACTTACATCACTGTCAAAATTTAAATATATCTCGGTTAACACTAAAGGCCCATTTCTCTTCAACTTGGTTTCTATGCAGTCTTCAAACATGGTATCTTTTAGACACTAGTGTACAAGCCCAGCACCAACATTTCCTCAATGCCCCTTAGCTTACCCTAATGCATGGGCAATATGCAGAGGCAGCATTGGAGCGCAGCACTCCAGCTGTGCTAAGTGTCAGAATATGTATGACGTGCTTAAAGAATGCATGAATCCCACTCTAAGCATGTGCCCTATCCCCTGGACCTCTCCCTCTGCTGAATCTAACTTATAAATAACTTTACAGCTGTTCCCTCTTTACAAAACAAAGTGCTCTTCATCTTCAGAAGGTGCCCCCTCACTCAATAATTATCTGAAGGGCCGTTTTTGTTTTACTAGCTAATGTGTATAGCATGTCCCGTTCTTTCTTAAATTGTTTCATCTTGCAAATCCACCTATCTGTTAATTACTGTCTAGATTTTTTCCCACACTGGTATTCAAATAAATAACCTTGAAAAGGTCAGGCTGCTGCTGATTTTTCCTAGTTATAGTGGTAGGAAGAATACCTCATGTTTCCTTTACTTCGTAGTTTCACAGTGCTTATGAGATACTACTTTCTGTCTTGGGGGGTGCAGGAATATTATTTTTGTTTTAACAAATAACTTCCTTCAGTTCTGCTGTAAATAGTTTACAGATGCTTTTTCTATAGTATGCAAAAATGGCCTATTAACACATTTTGGTTTAAAAGCCCTTGTTCTTTTTTTAGTTAATAATAAATATAGGTGATCTTTGGAGAATTCTCCTCTTTCCTCTTTTTTAATCTCCACTCTGAGGAAAGGATTTATATAGATATCTGTATTTATAGAAGCCTTCAACAGGTTTAAGTTAGAAGGGAAGAGTTGTTTAAGGATTTCCTGCCCTTCCCTTTCCATAGTTAGCCTTTTCTAGTGTGGCATGTGCACTGCTTCCGTGATGAGTTATAGACTGCTATTGTCCCCATCACCTTTTCTTTCCCCTCTCTGCCTTAAACAGAAATAATCAACAGTGCAACTGCATCCAGCCATGGGAATGATCTTGTTTACGTTTGTCTTGGTTAAAGATTATCATCTTTGTCTTTGGCTTCTTATTTTGTGGAAAATTTTTTTTCTTGCAGCCCCACCCCACCCCTCACCCCCAACATGTAATGGATTGAATTATAATATTGCTGGACAGTCTTTTTCAGGTATTTTCATCCACTTCTAAAAAGCATCTTATCTTCTTGAAGGTTGTTTTTGATTATTTGAAACGAAGTTCTTTCTGTGGTGGAGGTGGGTGGAACATTTATGATTGACCTTGCAAGAACTTTCTCCTTTCTTTTTTCAGTCCTCCTACCCAATTACTGCAAAAAGACTTGGTGTTTCATGATATGCTCTTTCTACTGTAAATATATTGCCTGTAGATAATTTTGTAATTAAAGTGAATAAGTTAATTTAAACAGAAATACAGGAGAAACAGGTACATTCTTTGAAAAACTTGTTTTGATTGGCATTCATCCTTCTATAATTTTTAGTGTAAAAAAAATGTTTGAGTCTTGTGTCTTAAGCATGTGTATCACCTTAGTAAAGGTGCAGAATCTTACAGCTTCTCTGCCTGCTTTTACATGTTTTGCTGCACATCTAAGAAAATGGTCACTCATTCCTCTGCCTTGTTTTCTGTTTGGAAGAGGAAAAGGTTTTCCTGGAAGAGCTAAGTGTCTAAAACAGAGGTGGCACTGCACCCCAGATGCATGGTTTTTATTGTCAGCTGTGTCTAGCCATGTCTATCTGCAATAAGTATCTATGCTAACATACAAAGTATGCTAGTGATAAATGTGCTTAACTAGTGCTCTGATAAATATTGCTGACAAGTATTCAAGCTTTAATTCTGAAAAGTTGCTTTTTAGATAGGAAAATATTGTCCAATAGTTCAGAGTTTTATAGCCATTGAATACTTTTTTCAAATGGCACTCCTATATAGTACTTGACATAACTTGATGTAGTACAGACAGATAGGCTTTTCTTTTGTGTGTCCTATTATATGGAATCAGATGCTTAAATTTTGTTAAAACTGCTCAAGTTTTTTTCTCTGTTTTTATGACTGGAAATTCAGTGACTAAAATACTTGTAAGCATATGAAATAGCGAATGGTCATGTGTTTGCCGTTCCACATTATAAACAAAGTTAATGAGAGGAGCTGATGATGACAGTCTTAACTCTGCTTCATGCCCCGTTTTCCATTTTGTCATTGTGTGGGTGTTACCTTGACTTAATACACTGCACGTAGCTCAGTGTGATTTGGAAAACCAGTTTGTGTACTTGTATTGCTGTGCTCTGTATTATTTCTTTACTGTAAATAGATTTGTAGATATCATTTGTGCAGTTTATTCCATAATACTAACGATTTCTTTTGCTTGTTAAAAAGGTGTTTTATTGTAGGTTATTTCTCTGCTGATGTACTAGGTCAGGGCGTATACTTATTTCATTTGTGATATCTTTCTGATCATCGGATGAATACATAGAATATAAAATCAATGAGTATGCAACATTGAAAAACTTAGGTTTTTTCATAACCACGAAGCAGCAGAAGAAACTGTCCATTAACATTTTCAGCTGTATGATAATTCTGATTCCCTTCTCCCCGTGTTTCTGATCTGTGTTTGCCTGGCGCGGGAGCAATTTGTACAGCAAAGTTAAGGGCTGTGTTACTGCCTGACTGCATGAGTAGGTGTATAGCCATTCCAGTGTTCTGTACTAGACATTGAAAGTGCCAGTCTCCCAGTGCTCAGGCTATTGTAAGGATTTTGAGGAGGAAAGTATACTGAAGTATGATTGGTCTACTAGTTAATTTTACTTTATAACAAATCCTGTCACACTTGCAAAAAGAAGTCATGTCCAGTTTTTTTCAGTTGTCTTTGTTTTGGAGGGCATTTTTGGGGGGATGGGGTTGCTTCATTTTTTGCTTAGTAAGATGAGACTGAGAACTGTGCAGACATTTTAAGGCAAGTGACTTAGCTTGCTGTCTTCTTTCCTGGCTCTTTTGGTTGAGCCAGCTGGCATTGATGCGACTTCTCTTGCTAATAAAGTAAGTTTCAAAACAAAACAAACCCCACAACACAAACCTCCACATAAAAACAACCCACTACCCACTCCTTGAATCCCAAGAACAGGGAAAAGAAGGTTTTTCCAGTGATGGAGAACATCACTATTTCCTGATGGCAGTGTTAGTTTGCAGAGCGCTCTTAAAGGCACTGGAGAAAAATACACCGTCAAGGACATGTACTCATTAGCCCTTCATACGTTAAACTTACTTTTTCAGTGGGTCTGAGTTCTGGGGATTTTCTGTTTTTTATCTGCATGCTGAGGCCACATTCTAGATGAGTGTTAAGTTCTAGAAAGGAATATTTATTAGCTTTTCCCATTCTGTCCTTCAGCGTGCCTGTCCCATGCAAATACATAGCACCCCTGCTCCTGGGCTGACAGAACAGTGCTGCTTAGAAGGTCACCTAATTCAGATGCATGGTTGTGCACACAGAGCAGAACTTTCTGACCCTAGACATGCATGGGTAGCTCTGGAAGCTGTTTATGCTTTACTGTCTGCCCCTCCCTCTCCTTTCCCAACCACTAAGAAAATGAAAACAGTAAGTATAATTATTCATTCTACATAACTTCAAGATGTTTATCCCTGTCATAAGTAAGGGCTAAGGCAAGATAATTAACATGAAGACAGGAATAGAAACTATATGTTGATAGCAAAAGATCAGCAAGTACGTATCATGGGAGTACAGGGATTACATAAAGAGCACCCTCCAAGGGCAATTGTAAACGCCTGCCAAGGATAAGAGAAAAGAATGGACTATATTGTTCTGATATATAGCTCTTAGGTGATCGTTTTATTAGCTTACAGAATTACCACCACATATATTTTCATGTTAATTTTCTTCCTCAGTTTGTTAGCTTTGCTAATGTAGTTACCAGCAATGAACAGTCATTTTTGTGACTTGCCTTTTTTTTTCCTCCTTCTGTGATCTCATTTCCTCCTCTTCTATGCCTTACCTATTTTACTGCATGAAGAGATTAAATTATAGAACTACTTATGGCATTCAGTCATTTTGTGTTCCCACTATTCCATATGCTCATTTGATTCCTTGTTTCTCCTTTCAGCTCCAAAAGTAATCCAAAATTTGTCTCTATTAAATTTCCCTGCCTGGGAAGTGCTACTAGTGGAGGATCTGTCAGGTGCTATTGATGTTAGGGAGTACTTTAGGTCTTCATTGAGCATCTTCTCTGCAATATTTAGAACTTAACATTCAAAACTTGAGCTCCAGAATCTATACCTTTCAAGGGAAAGGTGAAACCTGAGAAAGCAGGGCTGACTATGTTGTCATGTCATACTATTCTTACCCGTTTGGTTTCCCTGATTCTTGTTGCCCGAAGTACAGCAGCATCCTGTTCCACTGATGGAGTTTGTGTTCTTTAGTATCAGACATTATTTGGTATCTGAATGACAGCATGTATCTTTAAGCAGGTGATCTCCTTGCCCTTGTTCTCTTTCTGTAGGTCACTAGGGAGTCTCAAAGAGAAGACAGAAAGCAGCAAACTCTCTGAAGACAAGGGAGAAGAAAAACTGTACTCTGATAGTATCAGAAAATCAAATCCAGAAGTTTTGACAGTCTTGCTGTGTTCTTGTTCCAGACAGTTTGTTAGCATGTGGTTAACAAATGTTAAAGGACATGAACACTACAGAAGAGACGTTGCAACACTGTCAGGATTTTGTAATGGTGGTTTTGTAACTTTGACTCTTGGTTTCTACAATAGATTTCAGGGCTCTCAACATTATGCTCCTGCCTTAAATAGTGCTTCATTAAATAAAGCAGGGGTAGTGAGAATTTTTTTTTCTTTTGAGCAAGTAAGTCCTTATGTTTGTTTTTTAATTATTTAATCCACTAACTGAGACATTGTAGACTGCATTTTTGTTCTAATCAAGCATAGCAGTAAGGATATTAGACCACTTCAAAGTGATTTGATCGCCCCACCCCTCCAGGATACTAGTTCTCCGTTTATTGTGTGTTGTGAATGGAGTGTTAGTATGCAACTGTATGTGCCTGAATTGTTTCTTTAAGAGTGACTGGTGACACAACCTTACAAAAAATAATGATGATAATGATAAAATGGAACAGACTAGGAGTGGTTTCTCTTCTTTATCTTCTTAAATGGGCAAAGTAAAAACCTAGTGTGTATCAGTAGGAGACTCAATGTTTATTTCAAATCTGGAGAATGCAGTCTGAAAAAATTGTTTTGTGAGGTGTTAAATGTTCTCAAAAATAGTTGGTTTGTTTACAGCTAACACAATAATACAGCAGGCTATAGTCCTGTTTTAGATGAGAACGTTATATTTGAAAGATGGCCGTAGTAAGACTTGTAAAGTCACTTTCCTTGGGTCTCAGTAATGGGTAGGTAGCCTTGAGGATAGCAATCAGAGGTATTTTTAATGTCTTACTGTTCATGGGATCTGGACATAAACATGTAAGTCTAGTGATACAAAGGGATGCAAGTGTCTGGGATCTATCTGTCCCACTTTAAGTTGTGAAGTCCAAAATAGAGCTTTTGAAGGCTTTTACAACCACTGGTCTGCTAGGAAGCTTTGACACACTTAGCTGTATAAAGGTCTGCAGCTATGTTGCCAAAGGCTTCATTCTGTTGAGCAGCTCAAACTGCCTTCTGCATAGGCCTTATGAAGCTCTACAAAAGAAATATTCTTTCCACCCGTCACACATAGAGATTCTGCAGTCACCTCAGTAGCCTCAGAATATGCCAAATGACTCTGACTCAGTAGCAGGGTAAAGGTAGGACCTTCTTTACTTTCTTATCAGTAGCTATAGCATTCACCTAGGATACGGAAAACCTGTTTTTCTTTTATGCTCAGGTGATTCATGGCCATATTTTCCAGATGAGCATCCTGACCACTGGTCTATGGAGTCATGCTTGGTGCTTCTACTTCCAAAATCTTTAAGACACTTGGTGACCTAATTCCGGGGCAAGGGCAGGATTCAAGACATACTCAGAATGATTTTCTATGTGAGCTCAGGTGGTTTACTGCTTGGTGTGATGGCTGCTTATGAATCCTCCTCTTAAGTATCTGTGTTTCTGGGTACAGGTCGTGAGCTTGGGAACTCAGACCAGTTCTCACTGTATGTGGGCCCAGTCCAGATCTCGGAAGTGTTGAGTGGCTGGATAGCCACTGCATTCTGTCTTCTGGGAGCTCGGGAAGAGGAAAGGAGCTGTTGTTTCTTCCGATCTTTCTGTCCTTCAGGCACCCAGTATTTTAGGTGCTCCTGGAGCACTGGAGGCTTGTTACCTATTCCTTTCTTTCAAAGTTGAGTTTAATCTTACTGAAAGCACCTATACCAGTTGTTGAGTTGTCAGTCAGAGCACCTTCTCTTTTCCTGAGCTGAGCTTATTTTTAAGCAAGGTCTTCTAAGTAAAGGTGCTAGGAAGTTGGTCTGTGTAGTCTTTCATGCTAAGGTAAGTTTTACGCTAAGGTAACTTAACAATAGCAGAGAGTTTGACTAAAAATGGGGATTTTAACCTATGGCACAGTAAGCATCCTTAACTTTAAACAAGCAAGTAGAGCCCATGGAAATGGAGAAGGCTATTCGTGTGAATGGTTATACGTGATTAAATAGTTATAAAATAAAGTTTTCAATTTATGACTGTCTACTGTTTGCAAGTATTTCATAAAACTTGATGCTTCTGTTATAGCCCCATGTTATAGTAAAATGAACTAAATGCACTTACGACTTTGACTTCATGATAAATTTTGATCTGAAGCTGCATAGGAGAGTTCCAAATAGCTTGTAAAAGCTTCAGCTTAAACTTAATGAATTACTTTAAATGGTAATGACTTTCTAAAATGGTTCTTGATTTCTAAAAAAAAAAAACAACCCACAAAAACACCAAAAAAAACCCCAAAAAACTGACACCAAAAACCTACCTGTGTGCTGTGCCTACTTTCTGGGAAATGTTCTAAAAGTGGGATACAAATATCTGTAAACCAGAAAGTGTCAGAAACATAGGTTGCATACCTCATCACTGCTGTCAGTAGTTCAGGTTGTCTCTTAAAACCCTGCCAGCAGATTTCTTACGAAGCTCCTGTTCAAAAAAAAAAACCAAAAAAACCAAAAAAAAACCCAAACAAAAAACCCCAAACACAAACAAAAAAACCCTAGTAGTTTGAGGCTCAGACTGAGTTTTTAATAAAATGAGAATGGTAATTAATCCATATAGTTGCTTTGAAGAAAGCTTCAAAATTAATTCTCACTGTAATGGGGGGAAAAAGTATTTTCCCAAGTCAATTCCTCCTAATCTCTAAATTTCAGTCCATGTATTTTTTCCACAAAATTACCAAAAGCTATTGACCTGAGGGATTTGTTTTCCGTTCCAAAGTCTTGAAATTTTCCTTCTGGCTAATTACAGCCTATTACTGTAGACTTTGGTCCTTTAGCAGTAACATTTTCCATCTTAAGATGGGTTGTCCCATTCCAGTGAAGAGCATGTTGTCTGAGCGCTGAATGGAATTACTACCAGTGGAAACTATGCTGCAAGAGGCTCGATAAAGCAGCTGCTGTGCAAACCTCAGCTGTTTTTTCCATCCTCCCGAGCGCTGGTAATTAGCATAGGGAAGCTGACTAATGTGCTGACGTCACCTCTTTCCAGTCGCAGCTACATTTTGTTCCTGACTGCCTCAAAGCATGCAGGACTTTGTTCAGGAATTCGCTGTCACATACAGGATGCTCTGAAACCTTTCTTTTTTTTTTTTTTTGAGGGGCTGGACTTGTTTCCCTTATAAACGCTGCCTGCAGGACCAACGGCTTCCTTAAAAGTCATTGGTTTCTGCGGAACAGCAAGTATCACTTTGGTGAAGCATAAAATGCATTTTAGAAATTTTAACTACAGCTTTAGTTCTCTGATTGCCTGTGTGGCAGATAGCGATGTCTTCAATCAAGCAGAAACAAGGGTATGCTTTATCTTTTGTCTTTTTTTTTTTTTTCTGTGAACTACTGGAATACTAAAGTATGTAGGTACTGTTTCAAATTGTTTAAAATACAGATGCCTTGATAGCTTTTAGACTTGTAAGAAAATTTCAGTTTGATGTAAGGGTCTTGGGTCTTAGAAGTCTGTGACAGTATGCTTTGATATGAATGACTAACTCTATGAGATCCTAAGCTATGTGTTTTTGAAAATGATCAGAAGTTTACCTCCAGACTTCCTTGACTGTCTGTATAGTGTATTCTTCACTTGCCTATGCCTTTTCAGCAAATGTTTAGATTATAATTTTGGTAGTAAGAGTCCCATAATTCGTAGTACACTTTATACTTTTCATGGGATTTTTTGGCTGGCACTGTAGTTAAGAGCATAGTGTTAAAACTGTAAGAAGTCCTCTTGGATTTATGTTTAACTGATTAGAATTAATATAATGTAAGTAATCCAGTCCTGATACCGTGAATTGTTGACTGCTAAGATACCTTAAGGACAAAAATAACACTTTATTTAAAATAGTGTCATATTGCTAGCATGGCACTTATGACCTCTATAATCACACATTTTTAAAAAAACTATCTATGTTGCACAAATCTTGCAGGTACTGTCAGCGTTTAAATATTGAATGTGAACTTTGAAATGCAATTTAGCATGAATTTGGCTTACTTTCCATGTTTGCATCCAGCTCACTCTGGAGTACAGGAGGCTAACAAATACAGGCTTTGTGTGCAGAGGGTCGTTGTCTTGTTTCAGAGCTTATTTTGAAGAAGGTTAAGCGTGGCTCGGCAAGAAGCAGGACAGCTCTGATCTTAAAATGTCTTTGAAATACAGTGGTTATATACACAGCCATGGCAAGCTTGTGAAGCAGAGCTTTTCAGGAAGGAAAACTAAATTTTGAAGTAATCGCTGCCTTCTTGTGTAATCTTTGTTGCTTTTTTCTACTAATTCAAAATGTAACAGTAAAAAAAAAAAGGCAATGTGACTTTACATACTTGTTTATTTTTGTTTTGGCATTGTATTGAACTTCTAGCAAGCTTTTATGAAGAGAAGGAAAATATCTGAGATCTGAATGCTTGATCTGTTGCCATCACTGAAATAAGGCTTGTGACTGGTTACTGTGTTCTCAGTGTGAGCCTGAAACACTTTGCAAGAGCATGGCAGCTTCAGAACCTCCTGCTTCTTTCTCCTCTGTTGGTCTGGCATCCTGAAGTAAGAGTGGAAGCACTCTTCATATAAATAATACGAAAAATAGCCAAGTCAGGTTTGCATAGATGCCCTAGGAGCACAAACCTGAAGTCCAAAATGCAGATAGTCAGCTGTTGGTAAAGCTGCTTCAGTCCTTTCACACAGATAGGACAGCAAAGTAACTCAGCTGCAGATCTATGAAGGTATAAGGTTTTGGTCCAGTTCCTACTCTTACCACACAGTCAAAACCAAAAGTGTGTCAAAAGCCCTTCAGGAGCTGTATGGTTAGTACTTACGATTTTTTGGAAATGATAGTGGGAGCATTTTTAGAATTTGATGCCAGAAATAGAAGAGGCTATTAAACTAGGGTTCGATAATATGATGTTCATTTTCTTAAATGAAAGTAGCAGCTATTAAAACGGGAGATGTTCATGAACTTTATTATGCATGCTGAGTCACTGAGGAAAATTACATTTAGCTTGCAAATATGCTCTTTTCATTTTTCTCTATTAAAACTGTTGTGTTGGCTTCCTTGAAAATTGCACACTGAGACAAAGGCATGCTTGGCAGACTTCTTTCAAGGCCTTTGGATATTAATTTTATAAAACAAGTATTTCTTCAATATGTTAACAATACTACTGTTTCTGTTATGTCACTAAATCAGACTGTCATGTCCAACCCTTATTAATGATGATAATCTGGTTTTTAATAAGGACGAAAAAAGCTGCTATAGAGAAAACAAGTGATAAGTTAGAAAAACTCATTATAAAAAGAGAAGAAGAAAACTGTATCTAAGCCATTATAAACATGTTAATATTCAAAAGTGGTGGTATGCCCCTACTAGTAACTACAATTTATTTCTGTATTTCTTTAGAGAAAACGTAGAGTGTTGCATATTCATTTTCTTTTCTGGTCCTTTCTTTTCAGGCCAAATTTGAATCGCTGTTTAGAACATACGACAGAGATATCACCTTTCAGTATTTTAAAAGCTTCAAAAGAGTGCGAATAAATTTCAGTAACCCTTTATCTGCAGCAGAAGCTAGAATCCAGTTGCACAAGACAGAGTTCCTTGGGAAGGAAATAAAACTGTATTTTGCTCAGGTAAGTCATCTTGTGATTATCCTTACAAGGTACTAAAGCATAACTCACTTGTGATAAGCTTCCACAGGTCTTCAGTCCTGCTAATGAACACTGTTAATCTTTCCAGTTTGATTAGAGAATCACAAGTTGTTCCAAAGCTACAAGTATTTGGAGGCTGTTGCATATTTTGCATTTATGTCTCCCTCTGTATTGTTTTGATAACCTTGGGGAGTAGGTGATAGTAATCAGTACAGTCAAAGACAGAGTGTAACGGGGTGGGGGAAGCCAAGTGTACTCTGCCAACAATACGCACACACATGCGTGCTCAAGTAGTGCTCTGAGGAAATCCAAAGTGTAGAGCTGCACATTCAGGACTCTACCTGTTGATCCTGCTCTCACTGCCTGCAAATTGTTTGTTTAGCACATGTTTGTACTTGGAGACTGCCATCAGTGCAGCTCTATAGCTGGCTAGCATCTGCTAAAGATGTGAAACTCTCAGGTTTTGATAATCTGGGTGCTTTTTGGTAGCTGCTCTGTGTTTTCCTCCATAAATTTAATGGGAAAATTAATCTATGTGTGTCTGTTTCAGATGTCCCTAGGGACAGTCCTGAAGGAGCCAGTTTATTTATATACCTTCTAGAATTCTCACCACTCTCACTTGTGGTAATGAGTTTCAACACCATTTGTCATTAGGCCTTAAAGCCCATACCCAGCTTCCTCCTACTTCAGTATTTTAAGGACAGATATTTTCTGGTGAAATTTTTGTAAAACTCCATAATGAGAAGATGCGGGTGTGCATACTTCATTGCATGTTTCATCAGAGTTAACGAATGTGGTGGCTTGTCTGTATTTTGTATACTGGATCTTTCATATAGCTCTCTTCAATAATATAGTTACATGCTGCCACCTTGAGTGCCTGTTACAGCATAACATCTATCCAAACCCTAAAATTCCTCATGAATGGTGGATTCATTGATAATAGTGAAACAGCTTTGGCTTTTATGCTTTTTTCAGACTTTGCACATTGGAAGCTCACATTTGGCGCCACCAAATCCAGACAAACAGTTTTTGATTTCACCACCTGCCTCTCCACCTGTCGATTGGAAGCAAGTAGAAGATGCTACTCCAGTCATTAACTATGACCTTTTATATGCTATCTCCAAGTTAGGACCAGGTAAGAAGGAGGAGAAATGCTAGAATTTTGAGTAAAACACCTTTAAACTTTCTGAGTTTCTGAACTTCTTTAATTACTATCTATCAATTAAATTTGTAATATCAGAAAAAGTGTTAATAAGCGGTAGTTTCTTACACACACAGAGAGAGAGTCCAGCGTAGGGCAACAAAGATGACTGGGGGATTGGAGCATCTCCCTTATAAGGAAAAGCTGAGCGAGCTCTTTAGCCTGGAGAAGAGAAGGCTGAGGGGAGACCTTATTCTTGCTTAGAAGTATCTAAAGGGTGGGTTGGAGGAGGATGGAGGCAGACTCTTTTCAGTGGTTCCAAGTGACAGGACGAGGGGCAACAGGCACAAGTTGGAACATGGGAAGTTCCATTCGAACACAAGAAAAACCTTCTTTACGGCGAGGGTGACCGAGCACTGACACAGGCTGCCCAGGGAGGTTGTGGAGTCCCCTTCTCTGGAGATTTTCAAGACCCGCCTGGACGCAGTCCTGCATAATGTGCTCTAGGCATTCCTGCGTCAGCAGGGGAGTTGGACTAGATGATCTCTAGAGGTCCCTTCCAATTCTGAAAATTCCGTGATAGTAATTCCACATGATCACTTGGAGGGCCCAGACCTCCACAATGTGATCTTTTTTGTGATTTGTAGAGAGCATGCATGTTGCTTCAATAATATATTAGACTGTTCATCAGAATTTTCAAGAAGCAGCTTCCTGAAAATGAAGAGGCAGTTGTGTAGTTACATACCTCTTGAAAGTATGGAAAAGGTCTGTTTCAGACAATGAACCTGGTAACAGCTGTGTAGCTCTGCTAGAATTACATCTGCATCTGAGAGAGTAGTATGTGTAGGAGGGAAACTATCAGTATCAACCTAATTTTCTTTTGGAGTTAAGAGGGAGAGGTTTCTGCCACTCCTTGTTCCTTGTAATTTTCATCTGCTACAATTTATTCGTTTATTGGAAACTTTGAGATAGCTTCACCCAGGAAATGAAAAAAAACTTATATCAGCTTCCCCTTTTTCCCCACTGTCCAAACTAAAGGAGATATTAAGAACGTACACTTACCCCTTATTTCTAGTGCTTTCCCATAAGTTGCTTATCATTTCAGCTAATCATGCTGTGTAGACTGTTTATAGGTCTATTTCTTAAAAACAGATAGCATGTAGAACTGTTTCTCCTGTTTGTGTTTTAAACCAAATACTACTTCTAGAAATAGATGTAAAGTTCCACTAAACTGAACTCTTATTTTGAACGTGGTTCTGCTTTTCAGTGATGAACGATCACATCCCTTGATGTCATTTTTATACCTCAGTTAAGACAACCTTCTTAATGAGAATTGGTACAAGTTATATTTCACAAAATCTACAACTCTGATTTAATTTATTTGCAACTGTACTGTTAAGTTTAGGGGAGAGAAAAAATGGCCACACGTAGTAGCAGTATCAAAGAGAATAAAAACTGTAGTCTGAATAATTTTATTGTAGTATTTTTATATATCTGTTTACCTACCAGCTTAGGGAACACATCTTATGTCACTAGTAAGGGGTGGAGAAGAAGGTAAGGCAGAACTTTTAGCTCCTCAAGCGTCAGCCTTCTCTGTAGTAGTTTATGGTTGACTGCATGCTGGTGATATCCAAAGATTCTAGCAAAAATAACCTGCATGTCATAAACCACAAGGGAACTCTTACCTATGAAAATTCAGCCCTTGGAAGTTTGTGGAGGGACAAAAAATATGCTTATGGTAGCATAAAAATTGGGGTAGATTATTGCTAGTTTTTAATAAATACATCCTTTAAATGGTATGTGAATTATATTGTCAAGAACTATTTATAGGAAAATTAATACAGTTAGAAGTGGAGGTATAAAATGCTTCCACAAATCATTTGTTTATCCAGAAATATGTAAACTAAGCAGATGAGCCTGCGTGTAGGTCTTTAAAATCATCCATCAGGAATACTGCTGACATACTAAATGTTTTATCAAAGATTTTATTTTCCTGAAATCGGTTTTTGAAACAGAAGTCCCATAAGACTATGCTTGTCAGAATAAAAGTTGTTTTTGATGAAACACATGGAATGAATAAATAACATTACAGCTTACCAATTTCATGGAAGTTCAGAGATTGCTCTATGGGTGCTGCTTTCTTTACTACAAGCTTTCCTGTTAAGTTTTAGCAATACCAAAAAGAAACCTATAGGTCTTAAATACTTACGGGCTTACTAAGCAATAAAAGTTGGTCTTTTTTTTCCCCTGAAAGTTCTGTTCTTGAGATGCCCTGCAGTAAGTGCACTGGCAGATCTGTGATCCCTGTTCCCATGAGATTTTTTGTATATATTGTGAATGTTGAGCCCTATAAAGCTCTGCCTCTTTCTTGACTGTGATGTTCACTGGAGCATGGAGTTAATGACTTGGTACCAAGGCATAAGCAGGGGTTATTCTAGCACAATGGCTTGTGTGTTTCTGAAGAACTGGAGGCAAGAGCCTTTTCCTCTATGGAACTGCTCTTTGTGCCAATTCCCCTTCCTAAAGTTCTCAGGGAAACAGCAGAGAGCACTTCAGAGCCTTGGCACACTAGTGTGCTGCCTGCCACTGATGTTAGCTCTTTTGAACAGCTGATGGGTAGATCACTGTAGTGGTCTTAATGGAGACTGTCTCCACTGAGAGGTAATGAGTATAAAGTATCAAGAAAAAAACATTAAGGAGAAGCTGATCAGGGAAGTGGTGAAAAGAAATAGTTTGATCTTTCCCTGATCTAATGTAAGATTAAAATTATTTAACACCTGGTTAGATTTAAAAGCAATTCTTTATATTATAGAAAAAACAGATTTCAGATCAGTGGTCAATAAAATCTGTATCATAGCACTTCTACACACTGGCTGTATTATATCTGAGCGTTTCACATTATGTATGCATGAAGCTGCTGTCTATCTCTGCTGCACCACAGTGCACACTGTACCAGAACAGTGTTAGAGCAAGCACCTCTGTGTGAGGTGGGAAGAACTGCATCCAGCTTTCTTAACACTGAAGGCTTTTTGGGGGAAGAAAGATCCTGTGGTTTTGCTGTCGTTCAGGAAAACGAAGTCTTCCTCAATGTGGTACAGTGGATGGATAGTCTTGTATGCTTTAAAATGACAAAAACCCACCAAGAAGACTTATGACTGCTCATGTAGAACGCTTTTGTGAATGCTGATGGTAACTTACGTAAACTTGCTTTTAAGAGAGCAGCTGAGCTATGTTGCTATTAAAACAGAACCTAAATATTTCTGCATGGTAAATGTGGCTGTTGGCAATGCACCTGCCTGCACTGTCTAATGCATTGTGGCATCAGGCTTTTGTCATTAGTGTACTACTTAAACATTATTATGAATTCCTTTCTTTTTAGTAATTTCTTTCATACTTTTCTGCAGAATTGATCCATTTTAACCGGTTTTGCTACTATTTTAACTTTCAGGAGAAAAGTATGAGCTACATGCTGCAACTGACACTACTCCTAGTGTTGTTGTCCACGTATGTGAGAGTGACCAGGAAAACGATGTGGAAGAGGAAATGAAGAAACCCAAACCAAAAATTATTCAGACAAGAAGGCCAGATTATACTCCTACCCATTTAAGTTGAACTGCTGTTGTTTTTTCAAGGGTTACAAATAGACATATGCAAGGGAAACATTTACTGTGGAAACAGCAGGTCACAGTCTTGGTGGCAACAGCAGCAGTTACTGTAGGAGAAATTCCAATATAAGTTTGCTCAGAAAAAATATAGGGAGTTTCATCCTTATTTTTGATGCTGCCGGTTGATGGATGTCATAAGTGTATTCCCAGATCACTGGGAAGAAAAGATAGGCAGAAGATGACATTTTGAGACATAACAGGACAAACTAGGTTTCTTTTTTTTTTTTTTTTGCGGGGTACTGTAGGCTGTTCCATTATAAAGCAACTGGGGGAAGCTTTCTTTGTTCTGACTCACGTAAATCCTCAAACTAATAGGCTAGTCATTGTGTGGAGTACATAGCGATAAAAGAGGTGGTTTTAAAGATTAAAGTATGAGAATTGTAAACCTTTTTCTTAGACTTTATGCATGTGTATTCTTGGTCTTCTTAAATAACTTTGCATTATTTTCTATAGTTTCCCACATGTTTCTGGAAACCTGAGAAATTGTTTAAAGTATTTATTATCTCGGCATCCTGGACTTACTACTAGATGTGTATATACATATATATTTATATTTGTTTTTATTGGCACTCATTTTCCAGCAGGCATACAGTTTCTTCAGCACCTTATTTTGGTGCTATGTAACTTGTGCTTTTAAAATTTTAACCTTTTAAATGCCTGTATAGGGTTTTATCTGGCAAAGTAATGGAAAAATGTGCAATAGGAAAGTTGTTTAAATAAGTTGATTTTAAATTATTTAAGTTTTTAAATAATTTATATCTTCAATAACATTTGGTAGCTTTTGACTTTCTCATTTGGAAAAAAGTATTCAAATGTATAAATAAAGCTAATGTTGCATATTCACAGCAATGTAATTTTTCACTGAAAAAAGGTAATCGAGAGACATGAACTCTACTCAGTATGTGAATCTGCATTGTTGTGAGCAAAGGTTTAACAGTGATTGAAAAATTGCACACAGTATGTAGAACAGTGAAGAGAGATGGAGTGCCTTTTCCTCATTCATTCCTGATGTGAACTGTTCTACAAGCTGCACACTTGTATCTTTTTCTACTGGCTTTGTATGTTCATAAATATAAACTTTCTTAGCTTTGCTTCCAAAATAAGCTGATATTTAGAAATGCTTAACACCAAGTAATGATGCATACTTAAGTAATGGGTATATGTGGGAGAAGCTTTAGGGGTTTTATATGTCAGTGTTTAAAGACAGTAGCTCATGGCATACAAGTCTAGAGGAAGAAAGATGGCAGAAGTGTATTTTATTACTTGTTTTTTAATATGGAGATCCTCACTTTGAAATAGGCTTCAGTATTTTCTTTAAGAGATAGTAACTGATATCTGTGGGGAAAATATCACAGTTTTAGAAAGGGGATGTTTTTGAAGCTTCTTGACGTGTTTTTAAAAATCAAAGCTCGGTTCTCTGTTGGTTTGCCTTTGCCACAGTTGGTCTGAGAAAGAGTTTTGTAGCTGGAGTTAATACAAAGAAATCCCTTCTGTGCCATTTGAAGCAAACATTGACTTAAATACGCAGGTTCATACCTTGTTTTTTAAATAAATAAAATATAATTTAAAAAATAAGATGTATAGTGAAGCCATTCCAAGCTGTGGCGCAGGGTAAACATGGTGTTATTGAAGGCCTGTCATTACACTAAGCAAAATAGAAACTGATATCCTCTGACTACAGAGAGCAGGAATACATTGAACTCAAGTAATACTTGCAGTTATGATCTTATTTTGATTGGTATGCCCTGTAAACTGAAACAAACACTGGGTACTTGGTGTCTGTCTTGGACCTAACTCAAGTGGCACTCTCTCCATGTTGA
This sequence comes from Burhinus bistriatus, assembly GCA_013397275.1. Taxonomy (NCBI): domain Eukaryota; kingdom Metazoa; phylum Chordata; class Aves; order Charadriiformes; family Burhinidae; genus Burhinus; species Burhinus bistriatus. The sequence continues at coordinate 724,746 of VYXH01011832.1, read as the reverse complement.
CAGTGTTAAGAAGAGCTAATGCCGTGTATTACTGGAGCTGTGTTTTATGGACATAGGGTGCATAAGGTTATTTTGTGTTACCAAGGTGTAAACAATCAGCTGGATACATGTACTGTTTATTAACACACAAAATAAATAAATAGAACTGAGAGAAACTTTGTAGATTTGCCACAACTGCCTTTAAGCATTTCCAGGATTTTTTCCATGTTTCTCAAATTACTGCTGGATTTAGTGTTTCACTTCATTCAGTTTTAAATTGTTGGAATAATTCCTGTTCTGTCCTTTTTCCATCTTTCCATGATTACCAATTAAAGCTTTAGTTTTGCATTAGAAACCCGGGTAGCTGCTGTTCTGTTTCCTAGCAATCCTAAGAAAGCAGTGCTACCTTTCAGTTAAAAAGAACACAATGTTAAATACCAAGATGGTTTTTGTCATTTTAGTACACTGACATCTGCCTAATAAGGTGGGCATTAGAAACCATGGAAGTCTTGGGATGGTTACAGTGTGTTTTCCCCTTCTGATGGTAATGTAAACAGAGGTTCTGAGACAGTAACTTGCTGGTCTTTCTGGTTGTATATCCTGGCTTGTGCCACCTTCTGTTGTTATTACTACAGTGTGCTGCTTGCTTTTTCTGTTTGGTTTTTTTTTAATGTTCAAATGAATGCTTAGTTGGTATTTTATACGGTTGTATAGTATAGGGCATATTTAAATTAAAATATTTTGTTGTCTTCTTGTAAATGTCATGGTATTTATGCATGAAACTACTTGAAGATTTTGCATCAAAGTCTGAACTTTAAGATTCCAAACATTTCTAATTTGAAAAAGGTAAGAATAACATCCCAGGTTACATCCTTACCAACCAAGTGAATTTATTCAGAGAAAAACTTTCCAGCCTTCTGTTTAAGACACTTGCATGATCTCAAAGTATGAGAATCTACTAATGAGTAAAATACAGTCCAGAATATTCCAATTAAAAACTGATTCTTCTGTGCCTGAAGTTGATGTGCTTCCTAATAAAGGTATCAACATCTTACTATTCTGTAATAATCCCTGTGCGTTCATAACATCCTTACCAGTTTTCTTCTACAACATGAATAATTCTATTTTTAAAGCCCTTGGAATATGAAAATATAACAGCATTTACTAGCATACCTAGTAATTGTAAGTCTGTGTGTTGCAAAGCATGTTAAGCAAAACTATATTGACGGTTCACTCAATATAGATAGAAATCCTTTAATGGCAGAAAGGATTTATTGATATTAATGCTCATCATTCTTTGCTACTTATGACTGGGAAGTATTGATGTTGGTAAGAAACTTCTAGCCACAGAATTGGTTTGAAGTAGCAAAGTGCTGCTGCATGCAGGCCTGACCAGGGGAATTCCTGCATAGAGTAACAGAAATAACTTGGTCCTTAAGTGATCTAACAAAAGATAGAAGGTGAAATAGCAATTTGAACTAAGCCACCCTGCTTTACGTAGAAGGCATCATTTTTTTTTTTTTGGTAGTATAGCTCATGTTTTATTATTTGCCCTTTGCATAAGGATAGCATGCACAATCTCCATAAATCTGTAAGTGATCACTAGCATTTGTCATTTTGCACAACTTGTTGCCAGCTTAGTGATACACATTCCTATTGTTGGATTATGCATTTGTGCATGCATTACTATATTAAGGACCTTACTTGTTACCAAGGTGAATTCAACAACGTGGAAGACTAAAGTTTGTTTTTAATCAGGGTTTTGTTTTTCAGAGCAGCAACAAGTGTAGTAAGTTTAATATTTGAAATACTGGACAAGTGTGTTAGTTGTTCTTGCGTAGTCCAGACTTGTCAAGGGTGGGGAAGGAATGAACTCCACAAACTCTCTCATACCATTTTAACAGTTACAGCACGGATTTTCCCCTAGGCAGTCACCAGCCTATTCAAGTTTTGCTTTGTCACACTAGGAAGAATGTCTTGGGGAAGACAAGTTCCTTAACTTGAAACAGTGATTTTTATCTATAAAGCTTGCTTGCTTGTTCTGGTATGTCCAGAACCATCTCGCAGTTCCAAACATACAAAATGATAGCATGGGGTAGACTTTTACTCTAGGCATAGACTAAGTTCAGAAATTCACTTACTAGGTCTTGGATTCAGTTGTTGCACTTCCTCTATCATCTTTGCTTTTATCCTGGCTTGCCCAACACACTTCAGAAGCATTTTGCAGAAAATTATACCTGCTTAATATTTTTAATAATTCATGCTTGGATGTCTAAAAAGAAGAAAACAACCAATAATAGCAGAGATAAGACATCCGTCAAGATACTGTACATTACAATGAATAAAGCGAGACCACAAAGGTGACTTGACTGATGAGTCAGTCAGGTGACTTGACAGGATAGATCTGGCAGTACTGGATTTATCTTCTCTGAAAAAATTTCCATTGATAAAGTAGTGACTATCACACCTGAAACTCTTTGTCACTTACCTTGTCTGTATTTATGCATCTAAAATTATAGCATCTCTGTCATCTTGCCTTTGTTTTTTTGAGTAACCGGCAATTATTTTTTACTGTGGTACATTCCACCTGAGGTATGAAAAGACATAAAATGATGGGAGTTTAAGTGTGAAAGGTTGAACAGGTGGAGGAAGGCTCCAAGTGCCACGTTGTCACTTCTGGAAATCATGTCACCCATTCTGTTTTGGACTTTCTGCCTCTCAAAGACCAGCTCAAGAAGCTCCAGTTCTTCCTAACATTGCTTCCTGCTCCCACCCCTGCCCTTCTTCCACAAAACGTTATTCCATGTTTCCAAAAGATTGAGAATCTCTGAGGTTTACAAGGATTTCCTAGGTCTTCTTTCTGAAATCACTTTTTCTCTTATCTGAGGATAGACGTGGTCTATCGGCGTGTGTGGCTTCAGAACTTTGTTACAGGCTTTACAAAAGAGGAGCACCAATGGGAAATTTTTTCAGTAGTCTTCAGTCTGGTGCTGCTGTTGCTGCTAGATTTTGAGTCTGTCAATGACTTTCATATTTGGAGTGATTATGTATTTATGGCTTGCACTTGGTAGTCTCAATCCTGTTCATAGAGCGTGAATTTGCTGGGGTGGGATTTTGGGGGTTTGTATCTTTGTCCCGTCTTGAAATCTTTCTTCCACTTTACCTTTTTTTTTTGTCCTTATTCCTACACATTGGACTTTGTTGTGTACCAAGCAGGTCCTTTATCTCCTTAGCTTTTACTTTTGACTTTATTTGTGTGGATCTGCCTACACTTTGATTGTGTGCATGTTTTCTTGCCAGGAACTCATTTTATTTGTAGTTTCATTACTACCACATCCTGCCTCAATGAAACCTCTAAGCGCAACTAAGAACTTTTCCTATATTCACCTAATGCCCAAGGCGTCATGTCTTTTATTAATCCTCATGAAATTATATCTGATTTTTTCCTCTGTGATGCCTGTCTACTGTCATTAATAATGCTTATCCTTTATTTTGCTGGTGCGGACTGCTCTACTGTGTTCTGGTGCCATGCATCTGTAACTGGCCAAGCCGCAATTAATTCCCTATCTCATAGGGTGTGTTGTGATACCTTCAATAACTCTGTAGGTCTGGAAACAAGTCAGGCTTGTGAGTGTGATCCTGGTTGCTATCTGCCATTGTCCAAATCTCTGGCAACTTTGATGGTGTCTGTCCTACTCTACCACTTCCTGAGTCCAGTGAGGAGAAACTTGTTCAGGGATAAACAAATGTACAAAGAGCCCTGGAGTACTGGCAGGAGTTTGACTTGTATCTTCTTTTTTTTTTTTTTTAACATGTATCACGCATTCACTACTTTTCAACTTCTGTTTGTTAGTCAGGATAGACTCCTTACATCTAAGAGTACTTGCATTTGATACTGAGGATTTCAGTGGGTAGCCAGTGTTTTGCTCAACTCCATTGTTTCCAAATCTGTTCTGTTTAGTTTCGTATCTGGACCCTCACTACTTGAGTTAAAGGTTTTACAAAATAGGGCTTACTGAGGTGCTGCAGAAATCTGGAAGAAGAGATAGAAAATATATCTGTCTTTGAGTCCTTTTGTGCCACTGAGCATTATGTCTCTTGACTGAGTAGTTGGAGTTACTCCAGTATCAAGCCTACAGAAGTGCTAAAGAGGAAAAGCTAAAGAGGTCTTTTATGTGTCATTCAGGTAGACATTACCATTATTTGATTCGAATTGCTTTTGTGGGAATGTGGTGTGCTTTTTGGGATGCCTAGGGGTGCTGCTAGGTCTAGGCATGTTCTCGAGCTCCCCTTGGAGCTCTCTGCCTCTGTGCAGGGGTTGAAAGTTTATAGTGTGATCTCTGCCAAAATCCTGTCGTTACTTTCCACTCTCCCTTACGTCATGTGCTTACCTGCCCTGATTCTTAAGATCTCTTCAACCTTTTCTGTAATAGTTCTTCTAAAGCTTTAAAATACATCTTTCAAAACCTGACAGGCTTTTAAATAGAATTTGGTGAAGTCATCTTAGTGTGGTTCCCTTACAGTGTCTCTCTCTTGTCCAGAAAACTAATAAAATAGTCTTTCTCATGAATTGTATCTGTAGTATTCAAAAACTAAATAAAGATGACCAGCTGATAGCAAGTGGCCATTTCTTGTTACAGTGTCACAAGTCTTTGGGTAACTTTCAAAGGAACTTAGCTTTTAAGCTTTATAGACCTTTATGCTTTCATTTTGTGATTCAGTGTACAAACAAAATTGTATGTGGCTTTTGGTGTTTTAGGAGGTCCAAAGAAGTTCTATAAACTAGAGATCTTGAATTAGGTTGTAGCTTGCAAGTTAGCTTTTGTTTGAAGAAGCTATCAGAATTTTGACTTTTTAAAAAACTTACTGCTTAGTATACTAGCACTTGGTTTAAAAGAGTCAGTCAATAGGAATGGTCTGGAAAAAAAGGAAGTGATCTTGTATATTCTCTAAAAGGAGATTCTGAATCTTTTTTTTTCTGTTGTTTCACTTCTAAATGCAGTGTTCTGGGTTGCTTATTTTCCCCTTTTCCCCTCATTCCTCTCCTTTCCATTAAGCATTTTGTGTGCTGTGTGATTGGAATTATTACTTACATCCTAACCTGAATGCAGTTCTCAACAGAATTGTGCATCTACTTTTTTTTCTTTGGGGTGGCGGGTAGGGAAGGCTTGTGTGATTAGAGCCTTAAAGCGTAACTAAGTTGTTATTTAATTTCAATGAATTGAAAGAGGTATGTGGAGGTGCCCATAGATGGAGCTAGATATCAAGCAATGTCATTGCATACTACTGAATAAAACTGAAAACTCAAAGCTAAGGCTGTCGTCACAATAGCAGATGTGGAAAAGAAAGAATTCCACTATTAGATTACAAAAAGTACAGTATTCCTTGTCTCTGCTCCCTTTGAATATAGTTGACTTGAAACATATCTGTGGTGTATAGGAAATCTTGTAGCAAAATACTTTCTAAAGGTAATTATGAGCCATTTTAGCAGTAAGTTGCGGTGTGGCACACTGTGCTCTGCTTACTTTCATTGATAATTGCTCAGGAGAAAAAGTTTACGGATGCAAAGTGTTTGAATCAGCCTGCTAAGAAATTTTCATTTTCAGGGCAGGTTAACTACTGGAAGAGAGCTAGCGGTTAGTTTCACATCTCAACTTGTTAGAAGGCCACAAGGATGCAGTACAGGTTTTAAAGACTTTTATTTCTATTTGTGCAGTTTGTGCTTTATAACCTCTAAAAAGCACATGGAATGTGTACCCAGTATTTCGCAGCAAGGTTGCTTCCAGTACTTGAGTAACTTTGTGCATCTCTGGGTATCCCTGTATGCAAGTAAGCGTGCATACTATAACATGGGGTTAATCCAAATGATAAAGCATTTTATGTGGGGGCTGTTTGTGCTGGGGTGTAGCGGTTCAGTGGAGAGATTTTTGTTACTGAAAAGAATTATCACTGTGATATTTAAGGGGAAAAGCAAGTTATAAAAGGCTGGCATGCATTGCAGGCTTGCAGTGATAGTTAATGCTTGTAATTTTGCAGGTGTCTTTATATCATACCTTTTCAAGCTAATGTTACTCTAAGTCTCATAGTTAAGCACACCAGCTCAAAGGAAGTGTCACCAGCAGTGAAGCTACCTCTTAAAAGTGGAGTATGATTTTTATGCCAGAGGATAGAAACTATCTGGGATGTAGTTCTGTTTGTATGCTGTTATCATTCGCTCAGCCAGCTGCCCTGGCCTAGCTTTGTGCCACGTAAATGAGAGTGAAAATTGCTAGTGTTACATTGCCATTAGACATGTTTAAAGTATTATGAGAAAAATTTCTAACTATTTTGGCAACCTTTCTTCTTAAACCTGTTTGCTTTCAAGGGGCACATAGGACACACAGTGAAAACTGGCTGGTCAGAAATGTAAAAGGTGACGTTCGGATGCACAGCTCTTTGTGGCCGCTGTATAAAGTGATGCTAATTCACAGGGTGTGTTTGACTTAGGTGAGTTCATCCAAAAGCATTTCTTAATGTGAGTTGCTGTCAGGCTAATACAAAGAGGGCCAGCTAGACAAAGTACCTTTAACAGCAGTGTGGAATTTTTTTTGCCTCTTCCAGGACTGGAACTGAACCGTGATAAGTAAAGTAATGATCAGGTTATTGATCTTATTTGAGCTGGGGAAATAAATATATGACTTGGCATAAAAAGCAGTTGCACAGCCCTTTGTACCTCTTGTTTTCCACTCGTAATATTTTGCCCATTCTGTAAAATGAAGTTTAATCACACTGGCCTGGCATGGCTTGAAATAGCGAGTGCCTCAGCACTTGACAGTGACTGAAGATGTTCACGTGCTGAAGGACTTCTGTGTATTATTAGGCCAGGGGGACTCACCCCTGCTCAGTAAGGACAAACAAATCGGCAGTCAGCTGGCCCTTTACCAGAGCAACTGTGTGGAGATTTTGTGGGCATTTCTTTCTCTAGAAAGCATCAGATCTTTCAGTGTTTGTTAGTGTCTCCCCAGTGTTCCTCTGGTGTCTTACGTCCCGTTCAAATGTTTCTAAAAATGCTGTTTCTGATCTCTTGAGAACTGCCGAAACAGACAGCCAGTGAACTCTAAAGGCTGCAAGGAAATTCTGTTCAGCAGAGTAATTAGTTTTTAAACAGATATTTTAAATGCTTTGTGTGTACTCTGTATCTTGTGCAAAGGAGGGAGAGTATGCAAAGAGAATACACAGGCTAATGTAGCTCTTGTGAGAGGGAACTGGTGTATCTTCCTTGTTCTGATACTGCAGGTCAAAACTATTGCATGTCATAACATGCAGTGTTCTGGCTGAAGGCAAATCGGCTAGTTTGTGATGAAGAACACCTGGAAGGACTTTTACTTCTTGTAAATGAAAAAAAAAAAAAAGCTGCAGGGAAAAGTCTTGCCTGTAATTCTTTTTCCAGTCTGTGTAAGGTGACTCTGTCTGAAACAAGGTAGCTGCCCAAGCTGTCTTAACTCCAGTATATCTAAGTAGCGTATGTTATTCTAAAGACTTGAAAGGCTCAGGCATGTATTTCCTCAGCCATACACAGGATTTCACTGAAAGAGATGGAGAAGGCTTTCAAGAAGTTTTGTATGCTGAACACCATTGCTCCAGATGTGGGATTTTTTCATTAAATTTCCTATGTTGAGATTTTAAGGAAAAGCAAGTGGCAGTCAGACTGAGACAGAGGGAAGAGAGGGAGCATGATATCATGGAGAAGGTGGTAAGAGGCAGAGGGAGGACAGAAGGAAATCCTAGGAGCATGTGAACTGATTTGGAATTAGGAAACTGGGAGGAAGCGTGAACACAGAGCGGCTGTCACTAGTGTCTTTTGCTGGTTTGCTGCTGTACTTGAGATAGTTGTATGATCTGTGACCTGATCCATGACTAGATCCAAGCCACTTCAAAAACTGCAAGGCAGTGTGTGGGGGGAAAGGGGTGAACACAGTGGGTGCGCTGTCCCTCTGTCTCACCAGACCACACCTGGGACTCTGCCACCATCATTTCTCCTGTCTGGGCTAGTCAGCAGGATAGCCAAGTGTCAAGCATCTTGGGTCACGCACTGGCATCTGTCACTCCTGCCTGTGTCCTAACTGGGATGGCCAGCAGCAACTGCAGTTGTTGTTCTTGGTGATGAGAGGGTCATCTTGCAGTTGGAGTGTGAGGCAACTGGATGCCTTCCCTGAGGCTGAGATGAGGAGTCTGCATATAGGAAGGAACCAAAACAGGGAGAGTTTGATATGGACATCAGAGCAAGCTCAGCTCAGACTTCCTCTGCCACCAACTCTTCAGTGCCCCCCTTACGGTGGACGCAGCAGTCCTCCAGGTTCTTCATACCCACTGGCAATACTACTGTGAGAACCATCACACTGATACTCTTTGTAATAGTAGCTCTGATCCAGCAGCTGGACCTGTGCCCCTGGCACTTCATCTTCCTCTCCCAAAACACATGCTCTGCAGCACCAGGTTCCTCACGCAGCACCAGGTACCTCTCAACTCCCTACCCTTCTCCTAATTTTTGAGGTTCACAGAGGGTAAGCCTCTACTTTCTTATGCTCCAGTGGCACATCTGTATTTCACTGACCTTCCTTCACCACTTGAACTTGAACCGCATGGACAGGTCTAATGGCCTTACCAGTCATGGTGCTGCTGATCAGGATCAGGATCTCTCTCTTTCAAGGTTCAGCCAAGCACAACTATGGTATTATTTTTAAAAGTATGAGCAAATATAATTTCTTAGATTATTTTTGAAGCTAAGGACATGCTTTAAGGAGAATACACAATTCAGTCTAACAGAAGGTATGCATACGCTCGTGTTCTGTACTATATAGCTGAGCTCATCTGAAGGACGGGTGTAGCTGCACCATAAGGAAGTCCACTCAGATGCAGTGTGCTCACAATAAGCAGGGAAAAGCTAACCTAATTGTGCTGGAGGACTAGTACTGTGAGTGAAGACTTCTACTGCCTTAGATCTCTTGAGGAAATGTGACATGAAAAACTTCAGGCTCATGAAAATAATTCCATTTAAGCTGTGGGAAATCTTCAAGAAGGGACATGAGGCTGTTGTACCTGACAGTAAGGTCTTGAATTCATGTGGGTGAGTCATAGCTAGGTATTCAGTTTGAAATCTCAGATGTAGTAAACAATTTTAAAAAAATACCTTAAAAAAAAAAAGTAAACAAAAGACCCAAGCAATTTGATGAGTAACCATGAGTTTTCTGGGTACCTTCAGCTCTGGATACTCTCTCCTTCCAGGGCAGCATTATAGAATGGAAACTTTGACACAACCTTAATTATAGGCTAATGCTGCTATAATATAGCTCCTGTAGGTAGGTCAAAAAGCTTCCTGAGTACGGCACGATGTTCCAGCATGTATTAGTTGAGGAGCAGTTCTAATGGCTCACTGCTGATTAAGGAGAGTGGTTTAGCAGTCAAAATTTTTACATGAGATTAAAAAGAAGGTGCAGTATGCTATGCTGTTAATCTCTCTGCCAAATTGCATTGTGTGGGAGAGACATTTAGCAAGAACTTTCCATGCTTTGTCAGCCTGTGGAACCATTCGGGGAAAGAACTAACACCATTTTGGGGGAGTGTTGTGCTGGTTAGTAGTAATACTCAATCTTTCTTCTCCATAGTGCATGGCAGTGAAATAACTCATCCACATGTTCTGTAACTTCCCTCTGTTCCCAAAGGTTTACTGCTCAGTACTTGATCTCTCTGCCTTTACCTCCTTTATACATCCAACACATTGGCAGAGCCATGCTGGGACTCATTTTATGCATACCCCAGTTTCCATGACGGAGAATGTCAATATGGAAGCAAGGTGTTGCTGAGTGGTCTTAGGGGTACGTTGCTCATCAGGTATCAGCGGTGCTGAAGGCTGTGGCAGATGCGTGGGCTGTGAGGAGGAGGGAAGAGCAATTGCTCAGGTTAAAAACTATGATTAATTGTTGTTCACGATGACACATGTGCTTTGCAAACACCAGACTCCAGAAGGTGTCTGTCCCAAGCAACTTCAAGCTACAGTGTGAGCAGAGAGGACCAGACACCTAGACATGTGAGAGAAGACACTGGGGAGGCCAGAAAGAAGAACTCATTGAGCATGAGTGAGGTGTCAATAGAAACAGCCCTGGTCTATGACTTGGCTATGAGCTCCCTGGTGTGGAGGAAGCTCTCAGAGCTATTTAAGACAACACTTTAAAAAATGAAGTCCTACTGGAAATCAATTTCTTATACCCTCGGGCAGATGAGAATTGATCTAAATTCTGAGAAGTTGTGCCACCTCTGCAGGCTGGATGGCACAAGGCGGTGGTGAGCGGTAAGAGGGAGGGTGTAGGCAACCGATGCCAGCGCTGTTTGTTTCCTCAGCAGTAGATGCCTTCACTTGGCCAGCTGAGTCATGCAGAATTGCCTCTGCGTCTAAATAGGTGCTGACTGCTGGCAGAGAAGGAAACGCACTGCAGAGACACATTTGCTCTGTTAGCTACAGGGTAACTCATTATAGCCCAAGGACATGCTAGCGGAGCTGTCACCTCTTGCCTAGGGTGAGTGGGAAGTGAGAAGGTTGCCATTTTGCTACTGTTAGTCAATCTGAACAGCAGCATGGTCCCCAGTCGTTGTAAAAACAAGTGCTTCCTCAGCTGACATTGCAAAATGACCGAGCCCGAGCCTGGATCTGGAAATGGCAGACTTCTGCTGATGACACCACAGCTTGGCTGGCTACAAGGCTGCATGCTATCTGCAGATGCTAGCTGTTTCGCTTCCAAATGTCTCAATTTCCCTGTGCTCCACTTGATTACACGCTGCCAGATGGCGCAGCAAATTCTACACCAACTCCACAAACAAACTCCACAAAGAGGGCTTCAGACAGAAACCACGTGGAGAGCTTATACTACAGGTAGTCTTGCTGTCTGGCCAGGTATGTGGGACTTCCATGAGAAGATGATAAACAGCCGGATGGAGGAGAGATGCCTATTCCTTTGCCCTCATTAGAGGCACTAGCAAAGAGGCCTTTTACTTTTTCAGAGACTGGAACATCAACATGGAGCTGGGAAGCAAGAGGAGGGAGGGAAATGCGCATAAGAAGTGTCCTGCCTTCCAGGAACATTTCTGCCAGCACCACAAAGATCCAACTGTAGAGTGGGTAATCCATAAGAAAGCAAGTTTCCTTCATCCTGCTGCTTGTGGAACAATTGGGTTTAAAATATCTATTACAGGTAAAAAATGATATGTTGCAGTGATGAAGCTTTTAAAGTGCTTTCAAAGCATTTGGTAGAAAATGTAGGATGACTTTTTGATGCGTGTATAAGGTCTGTTCACAGAGGTCCAAATTCTTTTCAAGCTCTGTGTCCCAGTCTGTCCAACCCGGCAGTATTTCAGGGTATTACCAGAGGCCCATAAACACGTCAGAAAACAGACTGCGTTAAACACCTGAGCTCATTTACTGTTGAATCACGTCCACGCTAGCTGTCTGAGCACCACAATGAGCTGGCTCCACCTTAGGCCAGCCTTTTCATTTGGGTGAAATCCAAACCTGCAAGCGTGTGAGCATCCAGCCTCTTGTGGCCGTTTCCTTTATCAGCAAATCAGACACCAGTGTCATGCGTCTTAAAACGGGTATCAAAGCTCTACGTGGTGCAGCAGATGGGTCCTCAAGCACAAACAGCTGCTTGCAAGCATATAACTTTCCCCTTGGGGAGGTGGGAGGGAGGGAGGGGGAGAGTCTGTACGTTTTGCCAGGCCCCTGGCAGGTTCAGATTCCCCAGCTAGCACTTTTAACCCAGCAGGCATCAAGCTCTTACAACTAGAAGCCACACTCGCAGCTGCTGACAAAAGTTCTTCTGGTGGGGAAAGCTGCACTTAACTGCTTGAAAGCCTTTTAATTGTAACTTGCAGATTTGGAGTTGCAAAGCGCTACTCCCTGCCCTTCCCACCACCGCGATCCAATTCTATGACTGTTAAAAATGGAATTGAAAAGGTATTTGGATAATATCACCCAAAGATTTTTCCAACCTGGGAAAATCCATTTCCTTTGTTTCTTAGCACTTCAAAGGGTCGGAGCTAGAGCTGGGGAACTTATCCCCTCCTTTTCACCTCTGGCTGCGATGCCCTGACTGACAGGTGATGGATTCTACTGGGAGCATCCTAATGGGAATTACCCCATATCTTTGTTTCTTTTTTCTTTTCTTGATAATTATTCAGTGGTACAGAAAATGGAGCACAAGAGATGTCCCTGTGTGTGTGCAACCACAGAAATGGTGACAGATGCATGCTTGGAGTCCTTGTGTTCCAAAGCAACATATTTCCATGGTTTTAACCTCAGTTAACAGCATATTATCAAACAAACTGAAATGCCAGGGGATTTTTACTTGGAAGACTGAACAGAAGGCTTTTGTGTTTGGTTTGCTCTGGGTGGAGCTGGGAGGGGTGGGGGGGCAGCACTCTTTCCCCTTTTTAGCTGAAAAACCCCTCCAATTATTTGCACTTGTCTTGCTCTCAACGCAGCTTGCTTTGTTGGGTGATTGCTGTTTGGGCAGGCAGGTAAATTCTCACCCACCTTGAAAGAAAAAGAAGCTTTGGTTTGACACATCTGGTTGGCATTAGGTGTTCTACAAAGAACAGTGTCAGGGTGTCAGCCTACGAGCTGCCTGGTGCCCGGAGGCTGGCCAGTGGGTGCTGGCTGAGGGAGGCATGCCTTGTGGCAGGGGGCACAGGCACCCAGCTCAGGGTTTTGGAGAAAAAAAAGCCGTCAATTTTTGTATTTTGCACACTACTGGATCATTTTGTGCAAACGCGGTGTTAAGGGCCCTTACTGTTGTTTGGAGGTACTTAAGTGCCTGATGTCCTGTCTGGGGTTCCTCTTGTACAAAGAGAGCAAAAGTCCAGAAAGTTTGGTCATGCCGTGTCTCCTTGCTTGAGAGTTGCTTTTGCCTTGCTGTGACCTTTATTGCAGTGGGAGTCCTGCTTACTGGCAGCAAGGCAGCTCCCACTGAGCCTCTGCTGAAGGCAGCAACTCATAAATGAAATCCATGTAAACACCTGCTCTTAACATGTATTTTTATAATCTGCAAAATCTGATGATGGCCATGGAGCAGAAAGGAAGCCTCTAAACAGGAGGACTAAGTCATGTGAAAGCGAGTGGACAGAATCACAGCAGCTTTTGGGAGCGTGTTGCCTCAGCACTGGGATGAACATACACCAGCTTGGCCCAGCCTGCGGTGGAAGATGTTAAAGGATGAGGTTCTCCTGCCACCACCAGCCATCTCAGATGTGGAATTCTAATTGCAAAGAGGGCACCTGCAGCTTCATCAGTGCATGTATTTGGTCTTGGCATTAATATCCTTACCCTAAGCAGGTGACCTATGATCTATAAATTCCTTCCAGATATCCAGTGGTTCAGTTTTAAAAACAAAGCATGCAGAAAGGTGACCTTAGAAGCAGGCTAAAATATGAATTTTGTGCTACTGCAACGTCTAAATAGAGACTTGTGTTTCTACCTGACCTGGCATGTACTTTCTTCTCTTTGTTTAGTTGTGAGGGTTTTTCCAACTGTTTTTTTGGGTGATGTTTTTTCCTACATGTGTAAATGTTTGCAAGGTGATTTGACATTGATCTTAGGTTAAAAAAACAAACAAAAAACCCAAACCAACACAAAAACTACCTTTACTTCCATAAAGTGCAAAAAAAGTTAAAGTTTTGTTAAAAACTGCCTTTGACCAAACATATGAAAAGTCACAGTCATCACTTTTTCCCTCTGAGTATGGATGCTCTTCTTGTTTGTGAGGATGCTGCTGCGAGTTACTGCGGTGCTGTCTGGTGCTGCCTGGGAGCAGCGGTGGCAGAAGCGGTGGCACGGGCATCTCTGGATCCAGCAGAAGCAGGCAGGCGTGGCGCTTCCCTGAGCATCAGGGACTGGAAGTCCTGGCGGTGCCTCTCCAGCCCTTCCCATCTGAAGTCCTGTGTGTGCTGGAGAGGAGGTGGAGGCAGAATAGGTTTCCCTGGCCATGAATCTGTCCTTCAGCAACTGTCAGGGTGCCCTGGCTCACGGAGATGAAGCCACCTCTGCTGAGACCCACCTGTACTGCGGCTGCCACAGAAAGGGGGGAGGTCTGGGCAGCCCTTGCTCACCAGGGGCATATTTTGTGGAGGGGAGGGGCTCGTGTGCATGAGCAGAGCATTTTGTGGGGCGTCAGGTGATGGGGTGCAAAGGACGGGACGCATCACTGATTTTGTCAGCTAGGTGTTGGGGAAGGAGCTGTGGGGCTGCATTCACAGGGCATTTGGCCCAAGGGCACCCCGCTCCCACTTGAGGGTTTGGATGTTGCAGCTTTAATTAAAAAGGAAAGGGTTGATATCTTGGCTATTTTTCTATATGTCAGATAGCTAATTGCTCTGTCATTTTTATTAGAGAAATTGGGTCAATATGAGTTTTGTTTCTTGTTACTTTTAAGCAATTTTGATATCCTGGTTTGTTCGCCAGTGTGATGCAGCAGCATTCAGATTACAACACCTATTGATATATTGTGTGCATGTCTTTTTGGATAAGATTCAAAAGAAAATGAACTACGGGAACATTTTTCTCTTCTGTGGAAACATAAGTGGTTCATTTTGAACTTGAGATGTAGTAACGAGATGAAATCAGGTGTGAGAGAGTAAGCAAAAATACTATTTTCATGCTACTGCTTTGTCCTAGAAAGCTTTACTTTAAGGTACGCTTTTCTCTTTGACTTTTTTCAAGAGGTTGTCTCATCTCCAACAATTAAATCGTGGCTGTCAACGTGTTTAATTAATTTGCCATCAGAAGAATTATTACATTTTGTGAAGGATGAGAAACACTAAAGATATTAAAGATCGGCTTTGCTAGAGCAGAGCTGAGTGGAGGAGAGTTGCTGACAAACAGCAGCATCTATGCAAAAGATTCAAGTACTCGCCCACCTCCTAGCCGGTGTCGTGGCAAGCCCCTCGTTATCCCTGATGCGGCAGTGTGGGTCCATGGGTGAGCACAGATGGAGGAGGGGCAATGCTCAGCAAATACCTGATTTCTTCTCGGCATCGCTGGGTGAGACCTGCTGCTTCTGGTGCCGGGCCAGGAGCAGCAAGGGCACTCACAGGGCCACCTACCTGTGGTCACACGATGGTGGTCGTACTAAGCCTTCGAGAGGGACTGCGGGGGCTGAGCTGGTGCGAGCCGCCTGCAGCCAGAACTGGAAGCAGGGTGCCCACAGGCACCCCATGATGCACGGCCTCGGAGGCAGCGTGGTCTGCCCCACGCATCAGTGTGTGCGTGGTGCTTCCCAAACACTTGCTGGGGGAAGATCCTAAATCACTTTGTTTTTTCCTATCAATGTGCCATGGAGGAAAACCTCCCAGAGAAGTCAAGCGGCTGTTGTGGTGTAGGACGGGACAGGCAGCTGGGGCCTCAGCCTGCAATGCTCTGCAAAACTCAAGCCAAATACTCCTGGTTCACATAAAATACCCAAGAATAAGATGTTAAAACATTTGAGCAGTTTCCAGTGGTCCTGGCTGACTAGAGCGCTCCTGTGATGCTCACAGGTAGCGAATCACTGGTGGTTAAAACAGACAAGAATCCCACTTATTTTTTGTAAAAGCATTTGGGATAAAAGGTGATGCCAAGTGGAGCTCTTTGACATGAGTGTTGCTGGTCTTAACACCAGAAAAAAAAACATCCTTTTGGTGAGACCTATTGGAAACTATTTGGATGGTAAATTTGTTGTATTAATACAGTTTGAGTAATGGATGGTGTTTGGAAACTGAACTTGCCAAACAAAAGGAATAATGTACTATATCTGGCACAAGAGTTGAACAACAGGAATTCACATTTTCCATTTCCTAGTGTGGAACAAACAAAGTAGACTTAAAATTAGTAAATCTGTTAGTCATTGCATTATGAATGACATGGACAAGTAATGCCACTGCTTGGGGAAAATGTTTGTTATAACTATATACAGTTTTCTAAATAAAACGGACCTGCTGCTTGGCACATGGATCTCACTTTAGGAAGATGGAGCATTTGGCATCTCGCACTTGAGCATCTTCATTTGTGTGTGACAGAGGGATTTGGACTCAGATGACCAACAGGAGTCAGCAACGAGGAGCCTTTGGACTTTGCTGGGTTGGGATGTATCTGTTTCTACAGAAAAAAGTGGTAATATCAACTATTTAATTTAAATCTATGAAAATAATGTATGTCAGTGAAATGGAAAAGGACGCAGGAAAAATAAAAAGTTTGTATGGGCTTCGTTTAAAAGATTAATTTAAAGAGCAGAGCCCCGGGGCGGCACGCTGCTGCCTGGGCTGGCTTGCCAGGAAGCTAAGAGAGCTCTAATGTATTGACAGTGCTGGCACTTCTGCTATGATGACTTTTTCAAAACCCATGCATTTTGTAGCAATTTGTGATTTCAGTGAAAGAACTGCTCTCCTGTAGTAAGTTTGGGTCTTCCAAAGCGTTTTAGTCTGGATTTTTAGCTATCAGCTTTTCATTTAGTGGCAACCCATTCTCTAAGGACCTTTGTTTTTCAATAGTGAGAAGGCATAGATTCAGCCAGGAATCTGTAAAAGCGGAGTAGAGTAGTTTGTCAGAACATCTTGGTAATGAAGTCCAACCCTTCTACAAGCATTGTCATTAAGGTCACCTCACCATTTGCTTGTGGTGTTTTTACCCCCGGACTGTGACCGAGTATGGCTTGTCGCAGGCACCAAGCAAGGTACAGGCAACAGAGGCTGCTTTTTCAGTCCCGATTGAGAACCAGCATGGGTTTCAGCCTTGCTTGTTGACCGAGAAAGAATGGAAATTGTGAGTTTAGCAATAGTCCCTTATTTAAAGCAAGAGGAATGCGTGGCAGCCTGATTTAAGGAGGGACAGTTTCACTCCCTGTCTAGCCTATTGTTTTGAGTGGGAGGGAATTCAAAAAACTGGGAAGCCTTGTTTGCCTAGGAGGAAAAGTAATGCCTAAAGTAATGAAAATATGCAGCGCGTGGACAAAATGTCCATGTGTGCACGTTTAAAATGTGTATGTGTATAAACAGACATATAAAAATCCCAGGCGAAGAGGAGGAGCGCAGGGCGAGGGAGCTGAGTGAGCGGCAGCCCAGGCGGGCAGGGCTGATGAGTGCGGTGGGAAGCACGCTGGGGGAGCCCCTTGCCCACTGATCCACAGCATCCACGCATGGGCGGTGGGTGCTGTGGAGATGCAAGGCGTCTGCTCCCTGGGCACGTGTTTTTGACTTGGGTTTACCAGGATTTCTTACAAGTGGAAATGTTATAGATGGTGAAAGTAGGACAGAGCTTGTATTGTCCAACAGTTCCCCTCTTCAGAGATGGTAGCACAAGAAGATTCTTGCTTTCTTGCCAGTCTAGGAGCTGATGGTGCAGAGTAAAAATGTTCTGTGGCTCTTAGAAAGCCATCAGATTATGTGGGCGTGCCTTTCACGATCACAACTGTCAGCCAGTCTTCTGAACTTCAGAGAGCTGGTTCCTTCTCCTGAACTTTCTGCTGAACTTGCACGACTGCTAAGTCTCTGTCTCCTTTTCTTTTATGTCTGCATAAAAAAAAAATAGGACACTATGCTGAGGGGCTGGGTTTTAAGGCTGGCAGTACAGATATTGTGAATCATCAAGGCATTTATTTCAGTGGACTGGGCTATGCTTCAGTATTACCCTCCCCATTACTGCCTTTGACTACTAGCCACGGGATTGATTACCTGATATATTCTCCTTTTTCTCTGCCTTTTTCAGTAGCCTTGGGCTCATGTCTCTGCATGACTGACAATAAAAGTTTGACTGGAGTGCTGACAGCCTATCTACCACAATTAATCTCTTCCAGCATGCGTCTGAGGTTCACTTTTAGCAATATCATTAGGTGGAGCTACAGCCTCTGGCACTTCTGGGAGGTTCTGCCTCTGTCATTCATTAAACACACTGAAGACGGATGGTAACTTCAAAATCAATTAATTATTATCATCATTGCCTCTAATTACATCACATCTAAACTCTGTGAGAGGTTTTCTAGGTAAGCGAGAGATGAGGTCTCTGCTGCGAGGAAGTTCCTGTTAACACATGATGCTGATACAGATAAGGCAGAGGAGGACTTGCCTCAAAGTACGGAGCAGCCCAGCAGCAGACCCTGTGTTAAGCTTTGTTTTGCGGCTCTCCTCCTCATCTCGGCGTTGCAGGCCCTGCTCTGAGGTAAGGATTTAAGTGCTGCTTAATTGAATTTGCATAACCTCAGCCCAAGACAATTCTAGTTAAGCCTCATGCTTGCAGGCAAGGCTGCTCGTCCCCCAGGCCAGCACAGCCAGCTCCGAACCCCCACGCATCGCTGGCATGCCCTCCTGCAGTCTGCAGGCAGCTTGAGACACTAACTCCAGGCAGGTATGAGACAAGAGACGACTTTATTTGGAAGGGAGGAGAAATAGTTACTGATTTTGGCTAAAAATGGGGTTTCTTGCCCACCAGTTGAGAAGAGGCTGTCTGCTCAAGCTTCTGCAGCGCGTTTCTCCTCCAGACCTGAGAACAAACTGGGTGGCAGCCGTGTTAACACAGCAGACGGTGCTCAGGTGTGGCAGGGACAGGCACGGGGTGAGATGCTGTATGGGATGGATCTGAACTCAGGACCAGCTGCGATAGTGGTGCTGCCATACAAAAGTCTGTAGTCATGGTCTTCGCATTTTCCATGCGTTTACGGTCCACAGGTACTGTGTGATACTGAATGAATGGGCTCAGCCCCACCGCTAAGCAGAAACTCCCAGCCAGAGTTATGCTCATCCAATGCTACCTTTGTGTTTGTTTTTTGATGCGTATTTTTGATTAGGGAAATGCCTCGATCGTTTTAATGTGTTCTTAATTCACATAGATCACTATTGTCTCTAATTTCAGCAAGACATAGGGAATTGTCTAAAAACATGTAGTGCTGTGCAAGGAGCGCCTCCTGCAGCCGTGGCTGCTGGTAGCGGAGAGGCCGTGCCAAAGGCTGCTTAGCTTGACACCAGTTTCTTACCGGTGTTCCCTAAACATGTGCTCTGGCCACTGAAAATACTGGGTTAAATGGAATTGACCAGTTACAGCTATTTGCACCTAGGAGCTGGTCAATATTTCCTGGAAGAAAAGAATCACAACTCGTACCTTTGCTTCAAGGCGTTTCGGATGCTGGGTGCCCTGTCTGATATTCACATCCTCTGAGTCAGCTCACGCCCTTTTGCTTTTTCTCCCATGCAACGTGTGTGTCCAAGCAAAGAGGAGCCTGGCAGAAAACACTGGAGTAAAACCACTCTTAGGCTGACTTTCCTGTACTTTCTGCTCCTAAGCCTCAGGATTTCATTTCCTTCTGCTTGGTTGTGACCAGAGAAGAAAGATATCCTATGTGTACTAATCTCATGTACTAACCAAAGAATGATCCTCTTATACTAACCAAGGAATGATCCTGCCCTTTGCTTATAAAGCTACGAGCGAGTTGTTACATAGCCCGAGCCGCTATCTAATATGTGGCATCACGTCTGTTGAAGAAAACATGGCTGATGTGGCTCACGCTTGCCTTTGATGTCTGGTTTAGTTGACGAATACGGGAAGCCTTCCCTCCTTGACCCACAGAAGGATTGAGCAGCAGGCAGTTTTCTTGTTCACCGCTTCCAAACGGCAGGGACAAGAAAGCTGGGGCCGCGGCGTGAGAGGTGCCAGGATGGCCGGAGGGTTGGGCTGTGCCCAGCACTCACCCGAGGCAGAGGAGGGCAGGACAGACACCAGAGAGCAGGCGTTATGTGTTTCTGGTTTTCAGACCCTTGTTGGGATGACGGCAGTCAGGTTTTTTGCTGGCTGAGCTGTCGGGGTGCAGTGATGAAGAGACCTGCTTCACTGCCTTGTCCTTGCTGGGCTGATCTGGCTCCTCTGCTGCTGCTCGGGAACACATTTTGGGACCAACTGCAAAAGCTCTGGCGGTGCCCTCGAGGCGATACACAAGGTCTGACTTGCCTTACATCAAACTGGGAGAAAATTTACTCACACTAACATGGTTAAATCTGTCTGAAATTGGGGTAAGGAGAGATGGGATGCCCAGGACAGTGCAAACCCGTGCCAGTGCTTCGGACTGCATGTCCAGAGAAAGGGCGTCTCAGGGGCAGTCCTGGCCCTCTCGCTCTGCTGTGGGTCAGTGGACCAGAAACACAAAGGATCTCAGAGGTTTCTGAAGGGTGGCGATTTTCTCATGCCGCTCGCATCTGGTGTTTGCTCAAGGGGGAAAAACAGCACTGCAGGAAGATACGTGCGGCTGCTTCTGGAGAAAAGCTTATCTGTGCCTCACTGTAAAACATGCAGCTTTTTTAGGAGAAGAAAAGAGAAAAAAGAAATCAGGACTAGTGCTGCCTCCGAAAGACTTCCTTGATAATGCAGGCAAGGTTGGACCCTACGTGACGTACAGGTACAGGAAGCTGTAGGTTGCATGGGCCAGACAGCGAGTGTATAGCTCTCATTACTTTAGCCAAATTAACAGAAAGGTATTTTTCACTTTTGCTTCTCAGGCTACAAAGTTCCCCTTCCCCCATGATCTGGCTCTTCTCCTGAATGGGTGCGTTTTTGATAACATCCTTACTAGCATATGGAGGGCCCTCCTCTCCCAACCTTACCTAGCAATTTAGTGCAAATTCCTGAGAGATTAGAGGGGGCATTTGGACAACTCGGTCATTCTGTACCATTAGGGAATCTTTGATCTTTCTTTCTTCTGGCAATAATGCCAGCAAAATTGGTTTCTGGGCATGAAACATCTCTGCTTCTTGGTGTATGGGGAGAGCTGCTGATCAAAAGGTGGGTATAAATTGCTCTCTGAGGTGGCTGGATTCAGTGGAGGAAAAGCCAAACGTTCAGTATTATTTTTGCTTAAGCAACATGCTGCCAAAGGAGAACAATGCAAACCTGTCAAGTTTTCAGTACTTTAAACACTGGGAAGATGAATAAACCTCCAACAACTTGGTGATGCTCTGGTAGCTTCCAAAAGCCCTTCCTGCCTGATGCTGTGGCTCTTCATGAGTCACTGCGAGTACAAACCCTCCGCTGCCCATGCAGGTTTTCGGGATTGGGGTGGGGTTTTTTTTTGGCGATCCTATCATTTAATGCCTGTTGGCTCTTCAATACTGAGGGATCTAGTTTGATTAGATGTGCTTTGTGAATATAACCTTTGAGTTTTGCCACCTGATTGAGTTGGGATTGTGGTTTGTCAGCCCACTTTTTCCCACCCCAAGGCGAGGGGAGGGGAGCTGAGCACCACGGGGAGCATCACCTGGGTACCCCTTGCTTGACCAGGAGTGCTGCCATGCCGTAGGGAGAGGGGGTACAAACCACTGACTGCTTTCCTGCAGCATGGATATGCTGTGTCCTTTTGGGTGCTAAGCTCAGGTTGCGATGGGCATTGCACGGTATCTGACAACTCCTGGCTTACTGCTGCAGCAGCAGCAGAGGTTGCATGGTGAGCTGCAAATATAACCTCAGATATAAGCAGGGAATGGGGTTTTGGGTTTTTTTTTGTACTGTCTTGTCCGTACGTGGTTGGGTGGAACATGAGACAGTGAATCCTGTCCAGTCACATGCTGTCACTTGGTACTTGGTACATCCTGAAACCTGCATCTCTGAGGTGGATGGTCTCTGGAAAAATGCCATTTTGATTTCTTAATGGAATCTGACATGGATTTCAACTTCTGTGTACTGCAAAGGAGGAGAAAGTTTACAGTATTTTCCACTCACTAATTAGTGTTAACGTGACCCCGGCATCAAAGTATGGAGGGGTGTGTGGTGCTTTTCAACTGCACTGTTTTCATAGGCTTTTTTCGCACAATGTGTTTTTTTTTTTTTATGAGTATATGGCTTTTGTAATTCCACCTGGTTTAAGTGAGATCTTCAGACAGCATCTTTAAATCCTCAGTCAAGATACGTCTGAAGTGCTATTTTAGCTGTACTTTGCTCAAGATAATCCTTCCTTTTGAAAGATGCATGTAGCCTCACCTTTTTGTAAACCATGACAGCAAACAAGTACCTAATCCCCCTTAGACAACCTGGGGAAAAAGTGTGGAGAGACTCTTGAGTGGATCAATCCTTCTGGCTGTGCACAGGCGGTGCAGACCTTCATGATGCTCATCCTCACCTTCCTCCATAGCAGCAGAAAACAGGGCCTTCTAGTGTGCTCAACCAAAATGGTGATCCAAGTGAGTGCTGCCTGGCTCCTGCCGAGCCCTGGAGGTGCCCAGCCATGCTCAGCGTCTTCCCAAAGAGATCTGCTGCAGGGTGCTCCGGAGTGGGCCAGAAGATGTGCTCCTGGGGAGAATACGTCTGAGCTTGGGATCCAGAGTCTCATCCATTCTCCGTCTGCCTAAATCCTGGAGGTATGTGTACAGCCACCTGGCATTTGCAGGATACACCTAACACAGGCTGGGTAGGATAGAACTTCTTGTAAAACATATTTTTTGGCTGCTTGCATTTAACTTGCTGGTGGTGGCATCGACAGGTTACAGCAATTATAAAGGGAAGGAAAGACAAGGATTTGGTTGCATCCTCAAAAAGTTGTAACCATATCACCCGCTTTCCAGGGCAGCACCTTGCAGGCTGGTCTGGGTGTGCCTCAGCAGCTCCAACTTATGTCACTCTGTTGAATGCAAAAATTGAGGCAAATGCCAGAATTCAAGTCTCTCCCCTCCCAGGACAGGGTCCTCATCCACAGCTTGCAGAGTAGGAGACCCTCTTCACTCCTCTGCGGGGCCAGGGGGATGACGTGACCCAGCCTCGGGAGGAGAGTGCCCCACGCACATGGCAAGAGCAGCAGCCTGCACTGTGGGGCCATGTCTTAGGAGGTGGGTGGTGAAGGCTTGAGATGCTTTGGGCCAAGGAGACACATGCCCCAGGGCCTCCTCCATCTCTAAGGCTTTGAGTGATGGAGGTCAGAGCAGCAGTGTGGCCAACTCTCCCTGGTGTCCTCGGGTGTGGTGGGCTAGTGGCCATGTGGAGGACATGGGTCAGGAGCTCAGAGGCATGTCTGGCTCTAAGGGGCACTGCCAGCCGGGTGACCCTTGCTGGGAACACCGGCCGGGGTGGGGGGGGGGCTGGGGGCTGGCAGGAGCAAGGCACCCAACTGCTGAGGGCCTTTATGGGTGCGCATGCATGCCCCTGCTGCGGCATGAACAAACTCAGCATGAACGAGCAGGTTAGGCTGGGCACTTCAGTGGTTAGGCAGCAACTACGTTTGTTTTGGTTTTTTTTTAATTGCAATTTTGGCTGGGTTTGTCAACAGGCCAGGATCACCTAGGAAACCTATGAAGGGTAAAGGGGCTCTCAGTCCTGACCCAATATTATTAGGAGCAGAATATTCTCAAGGAGGTAGAACTGAATGATCTCTGCAAAGGAATTCTTTTTTTTTTGTCTCCCAAATGGGTGCAAGAGTGAAACAAACAAATCCTTGCCTGGTGTCATCTCGGTGGTAGGAAGGAGTCCCCTGCCATCAGTGCTTGCAAGGTCGGTCGAAGATGTGTGCTGAGAGAGGGTGAGCCGAAAACGGGCGTCCTGCAGAGAGGAGCCCTGGACATCTCTTCCAATAGATGTGTGCAGAGGGGAGATGGGTCAGATGCAGGCAACGCTATCTCCCCTCTGCTGTTTCTGGCTTGTTGCTGTAACACTCCTGATGGGTGAGGACCTGACGTTACCAGCAAAGGCAGAAGGTGGGGCAGGCTGCCCTGATCTCCGAATCGGCTATGGAGCTGCTCTTTGCAAGGCACTGCTGGGAAATGCCTGCCTCCCCCTCTGCCCCGTGTCCTCCCTCACCTTGGCACACGCGGACGTGCTCCTCCCGAGAAACAAATGCCTCCATCAGAAATGAACAGTCAAACATTTGCAGACCTTTTAAGTAGCATCCATGCCCTAAAAAGAGGGGGGAACCAGTCCCTGGGCAGCGACCGCCTGCTGGCGTAAGTTGCCCCTTGACTGGCACATGGAGGACTTGCCATGGCACAGGATGCATGCTGGAGCAGGGATGATCTTAGCCACATGGATACCCTTGTTAGTGCACCCAGGGCAGCACATGTGCCTGAGCCAGCTTTGGATGAGGGGGGAGATGCTCCCGAGCAGACTCAGCTCTTGATTTATGCCTGCACAGAACAAAGCTAGAGAAAAGTGGAAAAACCAGCCTAAGCATCCCTTAGAGCAAAAAAGCTGCCTGTATCACTGCTCCTTCTCAAGGAAACACATGATGATTATTCTTCCACTTCGTTAATGTGGCTTTTTAACCTGTGGAGACAGGAGCAGCAATGCAGACAGGCAGGCGCTCTCCTCCTGGGAACACGAAGGAAGAAATATGATGGTTCTGTCATGACCTGGTCTCCTGTACCACAGCTTGGGGCAATAACTGTCCTCTTCTCCTTGGGCTGTCTTCAGGGTGAGGGGAGGATTGGAGGATTGTTACCCATTTAAACAGCATCTTTAAAAAAAATCTTTTCACAGGTCTGAATGTTTCTAGGGGAGTGTGGTGAGGAAAGGAAAACACACAAAAAAAAAATCCTGTTTTTACTTACCAGACTCTACCCATTTGAGGGAAAAATTAGCCACCATTTGTTAAAAAAGGGAATTGAATATTTTGTAAGTAATGCGCCCCACTGCTGGGTACCAAGGGCCAGTGCTGCTGGTGGTTATTGAGCTGTGGCCACCTGCCATAGTGCCGAGACTGAGCCGAGACCATTTAATGTGATTACTGTGCTCCTGTCCTGGGAAGTGCTCATTCCCCGGCAAGAGCGGGGCAATTGTGAAACAACATTGCTAGCCAGTAGGAATGTATCCAGGAATTTTATGGCCGTCTCCATGTACCCGTGGAGCGTGACTGTGATTTTTTTTAATGAGGTTCTGCTTATTGTTAGGTAACCAAGCTGCTTTCCACATGTGTTTGCAGCAGTGCCCAGGGGACCAAGCGGTGGGGACAGTAGAGCTGTGCTGCATGGTGGTGAGAAAGGGAGTCAGTCCTTTCCCTGCAGGCACCGCACCGCAAATCACCCGAAACGCTGCTACTGGAAAGGGGCAGGAGCCACAGCACAGGTACTGTGGGAGCTGATAACCACGGCTTGCTCTCAGGAGACGTAGTCCGAAGTGGATGTGAATTTGTAAGTAATGGTACAGTCTTCCCACGACGCTTGGTGAACTGTCAGAAGAATAAACTGTAGCATCGGTCACCGCTAAACTGAATTTCCCTTGTCTGGTCATTAAAGCAATGAGTGCTTGCTGATTGGGGGTGACTCATCTGAATCATCATCATAGAAGTATAACACTCCAGCCTTTATGCCTCTGCCGGCATCTATGATTTGCTCTTCACTAAGGGAATCGCATTTAACCTTGTTATTGGGGTCAGAAGCGTCTCCATCCACCGTCTTTTCCAAATGCTGCAGGTGTCAGCACATTTTTAATTTAACATTGTGGGTTTTTACAGTCTAAATTGTATTTCACTGGCAGGCTGCAAATGGCAAGCCAGTTCCCCAGCTGGTGTCAAGCCACACAGCTCTGCTTACTTTGCCGCAGCTCCGCCAATTTGTGCCAGCTGCAGCTCTGACCTGTAGCATCGCTCCTGCTGCTGCAGCCGTGCGAACCTTTATTTTGTGGCTGCATAATAGCAGAGGTTGTGCAAACGTAAGGGAGCAGGTGGTCCAAGTCCTTGCTTTTAGGAATTGGATGTGCTTGCGTTAGTGCTGGGATATCAGCAAGTGAATTAGTGTCGCCCTCTTGGCCAGGTTCGCTAAATGTTACATGTGACTCTGAATACATTTATTTTTTACTATGTCTGAGTTAAGCTTCATTTGCAGAAAGCCACTACTTTCAGCAACTTTTCAGCACTGTGCTGAAAGCCCATCCTTTGTAAGATGATTTGGATAACCCCCAAATCCAAAGTCACTTCTACAGCATTTGGGCTGAATTGAAAGTCACATCCCAATGAGGCCAACCGAGACCTTTAGCAATAGAGCCATTTGGTGGGAAGTCATTCTTGGGATGGGGGACAGAGCTGGAGAAAGGCTCAAAGCCCCATTTGTTCCCCTCTCCCCTCGGCTCAGCTGTAAGGAAGCAGAGGCGAGCAGGCAGCTGCCGCCTGGTGCCTGCCGTGAGCTGAGCCCAGCTCAGGTCACTGTGGGACCAGAGGACACCAAAGGCACCTTCTTAGCTATTTCTCCCTCCCCTTGGGCTGCCCTGAGCAGCCCTTTCCTCTCTTGCTCAGGAGCCCAGCAAAACTCTGCAAGTAAGGGCTTGTATAACTCCAGTGACTTCCCCTGATTTTGAGGGATTAACATGAGATGTATGGGAAAGTGCCAAAGATAATGATCTCCTGGACAGAAGTAAGCTAGACGTCATCTATTTATGTACAAGAGCCACAGCAGTAACCTTTCTAAGAAAGAGTGACGATTCATTGAAAGAAAAAACTGTATTTTCTACTCCCCATACCTACTTCAGTATTTCTTTCCTCTAAATAACGCTAAGACCAATTTAAAAACAAAAGACCTCCAGACCTCAACCAGGAATATGGTTTCAAGAGATCTGCAAACTCTCACCTTCCAGAGAAAACCTGTGTTTGCTTTCTGAGGGATCCCATCACTCTTCATGTCGTCATTGTACTGAAGAAAATGAAACCTTCGGCTACTGACAGATCTGGGAGGGCAAAGAAAATTCTTTCCTGGAGCAGTTTTGTAGCTTTGAGCCTAGCCTTTGTATATTGCTATTGCTATATGAAAAAACAATCTCCCTGTCAGATGGCCCTCTCAGGTCCCATCAAAGTCAAATAAAAGTTACACAGATGCTTCTAAAACAAAAAGAATCTGCTCTTGCCTAATGAAGACATAGTCTTCCTCTCAGCTGCAGTGGAGCCCTACGGGCGTGATGGTGGGGGAAGTGAAGTCCCACACACCCTGAGATCTCCTAAAAATAATCCTTGCTTTGGTTTGCCCAGCCCCACGGTTTAGCCCCCTCTGGGGCTGCATCAACTGGGGCAGTTTCGCCAGAGGTTACCCCAGCGCTCAGTGGTGCGAGGAGGCTACGGGGTGAGGGAAAGGAGGGGTTAGCCACTGTATTAGCATTTTTCTTCCCCATCACAGGATGTTAGCTAGTGGGATCCTGTTCACAGATCTCATGCTGATTTTAGGAATATGACTGTGAATATCAAGCAAACCCCAGAGGCGCAGTGGTGTTTCTAGAGGGTCTCAGGGAGACTCGTTCCTCGTCCCCCTGCAGAAGGGGTTCATTCCCTGCCAGGCAGCCTTCGCATCCCTTATTGGGTTGGTAAGCTCCCTGCTGCACTTGAGATGGTAGGTTGACACCCCACTCTTCACCTGTCCAGGTGGTGGCAGGGGACTTGTCACCCACCAGCTGCTGCTCCCTGTGATGTGCTCCTGCCTTCCCCAGGGAAAGCCTGCTTGCCTGTTTCAGCGTGGGTTTGGCGGTGCTGCCCAGCATGGCTCAGGTGCTCTCCATGGCCCATCGTCCTTTGTGCCAGCAGAGAGCCCTGCCTTGGGGGCAGATGACAAGAAATGGGGCCACTGCTGCTAAGCCTTGGCTCGAAGTGCCTTCCTTGGGCACTGTTGCCCAGCCTGCCTCATGTCCCGGTGGCTCCTTCCCCATGCCCATCCCTCTCCCAAAGGAGGGGCATGGCCACATCAAAGCAATGCTCCTCTCTCCTAACACCTTCCTGAGTATTCAGCCATGGGAAGAGGAAGGCTGAGCCAGGAAGTGATATGATCTAATTTTGTCCCTAATTTCTCCCACAAGGAGGAAGCAAGGCCTGACTGTTTGCTCTCTGCTGTCACTAAGCATGCATGCTTTCCTTCTGTCCTCTTCCTCCCTCATCCCCTTTTGGACCCTCTCCAGGCTTGAGGGCTTGCTCCAGGCTTTCAGCGTGCTCAAGCTGCCCTGAAGCGGAGTAGGGTGCAAGCCTTCGCTGCTCTAACCCTATTTTTGATCCTTCTGCATCACCGGAAAATTTAATCAATTTGTTTATGAAGCAGTGCACTGTTTGCCTAATTAGCCAGTGCCCATCCTTACAGCAGCATCTTTTTCCAGCAATGCTCTAGTGTTCAGTTAAACTCTCGGGACACCCTTCTGTGATTTGGATGAGCTCACACACCCAGGCACATGATTTCTTTCTATTCTGGTATTTTGGTGGCTGTGCTTGGCCTCAGGCTGGTGCCGCTGGTCTCCTGGGGAAGGGAAACACTTTCCCCAGTGCTGGGGGAGCAGTCCCACGCTGTCACCAACTC
This sequence comes from Burhinus bistriatus, assembly GCA_013397275.1. Lineage (NCBI taxonomy): Eukaryota > Metazoa > Chordata > Aves > Charadriiformes > Burhinidae > Burhinus > Burhinus bistriatus. Next base: position 696,495 of record VYXH01011832.1, on the reverse strand, counting down.
CTCCTCTGAACTTGGGCCATCCCTTCAACTTCTCCGTCTTCCCGGGCCCTACAAACACTGTGCCTTGTGGCAGGCATTAAAATGCAATGAAAAGATCTCGAAGGGGAACGTTATGTGGGTGCTAGGTGGGTGCATGAAAGCAAGAAGGATCAGATCTGCCTCAAGGCTTCCCAGAAGCAAAGTGAAACTTAATTTTGCTGCTCTGGAGGAGAGAAACTGAGCCCCCAGCAGCACGCAGGAGCTGGACCAGAAGCAAGCCAGATTTTTCCAGAGCTTTGGGCACAGCTCAGGACAGTCGCCAGCACTGCCCACCCCCTCCTCCAGTGAAGTCTGCTGTTGTAGATATCTCCCTGCCTGGAGCCAGCCTGGGAAATTATCCCGTCTTGTTAACAGCCTGCTCCCTCATTCAGATGCAGCAATGTCACGGGCAATGAAAACATGGGCTTCATCCCCCACTCCACCAGAAACGCAGAATAAAGCTCCTGAAAGTGGCCACGCAAGAAAATATCAAGATACTGTTTTCATCCATTCCTTTCAACACCTCAGTCACCGTCTAAATTCTCTCTGGCAGCCATCCTAGCAACAGCCCCCGGTAAATCCGAGGCGCATCAGCCGAGGAAGGGCCGTCCCCATCCCTGCTGGCTGTGGGCTGTTGAGAGTCTCAGGACAGGGAATTGCCAGGGGCCACAGCACGCACCAGTGATGATCTGCCACAGCCCTGGGGATGCTGAGGATGCCGAGGGCTCATTATTCCACATCACCAGCATCATCTGAATGAGTTTAAATGCAGCTGCCTTGCAAAGCTAATAAATTCATTTTATATGTTCCAGGTGGGCATCAATGAACCCCCCCTTTGCTAACTGGTGACTACAGACTCTCGAATGGAAAATAGGTTTTTAGGGTTTGGGTTGGTTTTTCTTTTTTCTTTTTAGGTGATGGATAGGAGTTAGCCAGTGCCCCCTGTAGCCAGATATTTGTGTTGGGTTCGAGGGGCAGCCCTGGAAATGGTTCCCTCTGTCCTTCTCACACCCCAAAGGCTGTAATGTCACTGGAAGATGGACCTCATTTTACACTGTAACTGCTTCTAATCCCAGGGGATTTTGCGGGCTCTACTGCTGTTTCTAAAAAAGCCTCCATACGTGCCTATCTGCACAGCTTTGGTCCCTTGTCTAGACCCAGGGACACGGCAGGGCACGCTGTGTTTGTGCGTGTGAGCACGCAGGGCAGTGAGGAAGGCGAGTGTCAGGGTGCGAGGGTGGCCCGTGTGGGGCAACCAGGGGAAGCCAGCTGGGGCAGCAGGACCAGCGATGCCCCAATGCCCTGGCATCCTCCTCCCGCTCCCCTTGTGCTGCCCTGCCTGCACCCCACGCTTGCCGGGGTCCGTGGCACCCACGGGTGCCAGCACAGGAGCTGCCCCCCCTCCACCGTGCCCCCTCAGCACCTCCCACCCGTGTGCCCAGGGCTGGAAGCGGCACCTGCAGGCTGCAGTGGGAGGCCGGCCGACGGCACCCACGCCACGGGCTCCTGCCCTCCCCCAGGCTGGTCAGTCCGGGTGTTTTCCTGGTTGCCTCTTACCTCTTGCACTGATCCCGGGGACGGGGGACAGTGACAGCCAGGCTTCTGTCCCTGCAGGAGCCAGCAGCCAGCCTCTGCCCGCTCACACGCCAGGGGTATTATCCCGGGGGGCTTTCCAGGGCTCGCATCTTCCTTAATCCTCTTCCCTCAGGAGGGGCTGAAGCCCTGCATCCAGCTGTGCTCCGCTGCCAGGTCTGTACCGACGCTCGGCCCAGAGGGGCTGGGGGACGAGAGCCGGGGCTGGGGGAGAACTGGGAGGCCGCAAGAGCCACGGAGCTGCCGAGCCGCAGAGCTGAACTGATGGAGGAGAAGAAGGAGCCGGGGCTCTGCCTGCCAGGTTTTGTTTGCTGTTAGAGCCGTGCCAGTGTTTGCCTGCTCTTTGGGGCTGGGTGCGAGCCCAGGGCAGCTGCATCTGGGAGGATAAACTTGGTTGCATATTGGTTGGGGAGGGTGGGGGGGTGTTTGCTGGGTTTTCCCCTTCAGAATAGTGTGCTACATACACAGTGTGGGTAAGAGGACTAACTTTCGGTCTTGTGATCAGACAAAACCGGTACTTTTGGGAAGAAACGAGCGTGTACCCCACTGCATGAGTGCTGCTTTTTAAAGCGGCACAAGGACCTGAAGTGTTGCTCAGGTGGGTAGGGATGGATGGCCCAAGGAATGCTTGGGAGAGGCTGCAGATTTTCCTAGAGAAAGGTGGGGACTGCAGAAGGCTCGTGCATCTTGTGTATAGCTGCAAATCTATCCATACAACCCTGCTTGCTTCTGGGCTGTGCCGTTGTCCCATCTCTGATAGTATCGCAGCGTCCTGGATGCTGCACTGTTGCAAAATTCCCAGGACCTGAAGGGAGGAAATAGGTCTATCTTGTGCAATGCTCTGGCCTCCAGAAAGTTGTCTGACCTACTCATCCCTGTAACGAACAGCCAGGGAAATGAGCCAGGGAGGTCAGTAGATCCATTGCTTTACGGTGGTGGAGAAGCACGTTGTTGGCAGAAAATGTGGGGAGGTGGGCAATGTGCCGTGCTAACTTTTGCTACTCGCGTAGCACAGGCTTTTTGTGTGTGTCACCAGTTCATGAGAAGTTCCTAGAGCTATGTATTTTCTAAAGGTATGTATTCCTCTAGACTCCCTCAGTTTCTGGTGCTTGGTTACTGATGCTTTTGGCAGCAATATGAGCGAGAGATTGTTGGAGATGTTTGCTTAGTATAAATTAGAATATAGGTCTTTTGATTTGTGAGAGCTGAGAAAATTGTATTAGGAGACGAGCTTGTGTCATTTAATATCCACCTCTGTTTACATGACAAATATCACATTTTGACCTCAGCAGGGAAGAAAAGTACAGCTAGCCAAAGCAAATCAGTTTGCCCACCTAATGCTCGAGGACGAAATTCCCACTGAGCTCCAAAGCTGAGTGTCACATCCCCTAGGTACATGTTGTGGTTCAACTCAGCAGGCAGCGAAACACCACACAGCCGTTCCCTCGCTCCGCCCCCAGCGGGATGGGGGAGAGAATTGGAAAAAAGGTAAAACTCAGGGGTTGAGCTAAAGACAGTTTAATAGGATAGAAAAGGAAGGGGAAATAATAATAATGATACAAGAATATACAAAACAAGTGATGCACAATGCAATTGCTCACCACCCGCTGACCGATGCCCAGCCAGTCCCCAAGCAGCAACCGCCACCCCCCAGCCAACTCCCCCCGGTTTTATTGTTCAGCATGACATCATGTGGTATGGAATATCCCTTTGGCCAGCTTGGGTCTGCTGTCCTGGCTGTGTCCCCTCCCAGCTGCTTGTGCACCCCCAGCGTCCTCACTGGGGGGGCAGCATGAGAAGCTGAAAAGTCCTTGACTTAGTCTAAGCGCTGCTCAGCAGTAACTAAAACATCAGTGTGTTATCAACATTATTCTCATCCTAAATCCAAAACACAGCACTATACCAGCTACTAGGAAGAAAATTAACTCCATCCCAGCCGAAACCAGGACAGTACATTACATGACAGAAAATTGCCTCTTTTCTTTTTAAAACCGGGCGGTTGACTGGGACCCAAAAACATCTCACGGAGTGTGCTTCACTGAAGCTCAGCTGTTGGAAATAAGCCCAACTCAGAGAGGGGCAGAGAGGACCGTGCTGGAGCTGGTGGCTCCAGCCGGGTTGGGTGCACTCCACTGGCAGCAGCAGCATCCAGGCCCATGGAGCAGCCGCCAGCCTGCCTTTGAACAGACAGACCCATTTCTGCTTTGCCTTTGTTGGGAACCAGCCAGGTGTAAGTCAGTTCTGATATTTGTAATGTAGACAGAAGTAGTATGAAATGCCAGATGCTCTGCAGCTCCAGATCGCTCTATTTGAAGTCAAATGTCAGTTTACAGCTCTGTAGTGATATCCCGGTCACAGTCCTACCTCCCCAGCAGCAGCAGGTGTGGCTGCCTCAGCACCCAGACAGGCACAGCATGCTCTCCAGCGGCTCAGCTTGGCCTCTCTTCAGACCCAACCAGGATCAGACTCCACATCACACGAGCAGTCTCATGGACTTGCACTTTGGAGCTCTAGCACTCCATAGCTGAAAGCATTTGGATGTTCAAGAGATTAAGATTGTCATAGAATGGTCATTCTGGAGACACATGGCCTCAGCCATGTTCAGGTATGGTTTCTGAGATGACAATGCTTATGGAGCCTATCCACGCTTGCCCATGTGTCTCCATCCTCCAGTCCCACAATATGTCCTGCTTCACAGCTGCAGGAGTAACTGGGTCTTCCCTGAGCTTGGTTGCCACAGCCCTCCATCACGTGCAGCCTTTTTAAACCAAGAGGCCTTGGTGGCTTAAAACTTTCTTCCCTAATTCCTCCTGTTAACTGCTAAAATGCAGTTTTGACAGATGCCCTCCGCCAGAGGCTCTTCAGCCCTCTCCTTCAGGAGGCAGCTCTCAGGGTGGGTGCTGGGTCCATTTTCCATCCACCCCGAGGGAAGATACCACCATGAAAAAGTGTCTGCCAGAGGTTTGTTTATTTTTCACTTTTCCTTCAAGAGAGGAGCTTTCCATCTCTAGTAGGTCTTCCTTCCCTTCTCTCCGCTGTGCCCCTTTGGAGATATATGTCACCTGTATTTAGTGTAATGGACAGAAAAGCAGCAATGCACCTGAAAGCAGGATGTGGCCCAAGCTGCTGCCAACCTTGAGGAACTCCCTCTGAATCCCTGGCCAGTAAGAGTTGCTGAACTGTTAAGTTTTGCCCCAGGTCATTTTTAACACAGGTAGTTCACTGGTCAGTGCTTGCCCCCTCAAAAGACATAGGAGGGGTGACCCCCCAGCACACACTGAAACCTCCTGTGGGATGGTGTGGGATGGGGATCACCACTCCAGGTGACGTCCCGGCTTACTGGGATGCAACCCAGGTAAACAGGGATGCTGATTTTGGGCTGGGCACGATTTCACTCAGAGCTCCTCAGGCGAATCCCATGAGGGGACTGGGGCAGTGGTCGTGTTTGCAGCCCATCAGCAGTCATCTGGGTAGAGCAGCGAGGAACAGAAAACTACTTCGGTTGTGGTCAAACCAGATTTTTTTGGGACGGTGAGATGTGACCATCAGTCATGGAGTAGGCCAGTGACACAGGTGACTCTTCCCAGTCCTGTGTACTCCAGATCTAAACCAGTCCCAGTACAGATTTCAAGTGGAGTTGCACAAGGCTTGTGCATCGGCGGATGAAATCTTTAGGCTTGCTGAGACTTCAGGACATTTCCTGGGGAACAGGAGTGTGCCCTCTCCCTCCCTCAACCTCTCCTGTTATTGCCATCTGATGTGGTTATGGAGATGGGGCCACTAAGCTCCTGGCCGGCTTCCAGCCCAGCCAGCGTGCAAGCAACCCAGAAGTGGGCAACACCTTGCAACCTTCAGAAACCTCCCAAAAGAATACAGGGAGCTATCTGAGGATATTCAGCCTCAAAATGTCAATTCATCAGCCCCAAAAGTGTTGTCAGTGCTACTGATGATTATTACGAGAAATGATTGCCTGTCTTTCTTGAAAAAGTTGAGAGATGCAGTGATTCTTCTTTGTTTTGCCTTAAAGTTACTGCAATGATTTGTTAGCAGTTTTACATTTTACAGCGTCGACACGTTCTACACGCTTAGGAGGAGTAATCTCAGATAAAGGTTTAAACTTCTTTTTCTCTTCCTTTCCTTCTTAAAGGATCTGAACACAGCTGTGAAATCTGAATAGATTTTAACTATTAAGCCCAAACTGCCAAGATGTTATTTCCTGTAGCTTTGACTCATGCAACTGAAGAAATAAATTGGATCAGGATATTGTTTTGTACAGGGGATTTTTGTCTCCCTCTGCCACCCCCGGGCTCGGCTCTATTTAAAGCCAAAATACCAAGGCATACTCTCATGGGTGCTCATTTTTCCTGCTGGCAAGGCACCTCATGGCAGGAACTGCTTGCTTGGAGCAAGCAAGGGTGAGTCTAAGCCCACAGGAGCCTGACCTGGGCTCCCAGGGGTCACCCACTCTCCAGGGGAAGGAGTCTGGTGTCATCTCATATGGGCTGGTGCCACTTGTGTCCCCCAGGATTGCACGGTGAGGAGAACAGGGCTTTCTCCATAGAATTTATCACCCTGAGCTGAGCGTCTGACTTTCAGTGAGACCCAGCCCCAAAACCATGACTGCCCAGCTGGGAGGTCTAGCAAAAGGGTTTGGAGTGAAAATCAGCACGTGCAGTTGCAGTAGCATTTAATTTATGCAAGTATGTTTGATTGTATTCATGTCTGCATTAATTGTGTGCTTTATTCAGCTGCAACAGCACCTGCTAGCACAGAACACACTAGGTAAATAACTTCTCTTCATACGAGGGACAGCAGGTCATAAGATCAGTGTCCTCTTCTCACTTCGTCTGTCTCAGCATCTCCTTTTACACCATTTATGCCATAGCAAGGTGCAGACACTTCAAAGAAGCCTCCAGATACAACTCGTCTACTGCAGTGTCATTACCGGCAGCTGGAGGGCTGGGTGCGCAGCTGAACTCCCTCCCGTGCAGAGGTCCTGCACAACATCTATGCATCATTAATGTTGCCCTCATGGAGGGATATAATTGCTGCCCAGGCCTTTTGGTGGCTTTCTGCCCAAGGGTTCATTGCATTCTTGATGTATTATAAATTATTACAATGTAGTACCTCTTAAAAAACCCACACAACAACAAAAGGTAAGTATGCTGGAGAAGCTTTTGCTAACATGCTGGCCTGCTCTCACAGATTTAAAACTGTAGAAAGCACTGACAGCCATCTTATATGATTACAAGATTGCTGTCACAGAAGTCACCTTGAATAACAGTACCTCATTCAGATGCGCTAAGGGCAAAAGCAGAAGGAGACTGTTGTCTTAATTTTCTAGAGACATTTAAATTAGGCATTGTAGTGAGATTGTCAGTCGTGTTACCTGGCTGCTGAGGCTTTGGGACTGCAGTGCTGATAGGATTGTCCTTATTAAGTGATTTACAGCTCACGTTGGAAAGGGGAAAAGGACCCTTCAGCTTCTCGTGTAAGACGGTCAATGCAGAGTGCCATGTTTAGGAGGCTTTGGATGTTCAGGTGCTTCTTGCTGTTACCGTCTCCTGCCCTATTCCTGACCTGCAGTGATGCCAGTGGAAGTCCTCCTAACCAGACACCAAAACACCGGTTGCACAACAATTAGTTTGGAGGAGAAAGCAGTGACCTACCTGGGGGAGAACTGCCAGTCTGTAAGGGGAGGGATGAAGGGAGATGCTTTTCCTTTCCACTGCCGGGTAGGCAGTTGCTATAGACTCCCTCTGCATCCACTCCTTGGGCAAATGCCCATTGGGAAGTTGCATTAACTTAGTGTGGGGGACATTTCTGCCAGATGTTTGGTTGCTTAGTTTTCCATGGTGCATATCATTATGAGAGCTGCAGGAGAAAGGCAAGATTCCTCAGCAGGGGGGGACAGGAGGAGCTTGCTGCAGGCACTGGGTGATTTCAGGTACAGAAGTTTTGTTTCCGAATTCCATCCTTAAGCTGAAAGTAGAGGAGAGAGGACCAAGAGAAGCCATGATAACAATCTTCAAAGCCAGAAGCAGTTGCTGCAGAGTTGGAGTGAGACACTCCTCATGCCTATGGGGGGCTCAGGGGAGAAGTCATGGGCTTTAAGTAGCAGCAGGGGAGGCCTGGGTGAGGTGTCCGTGTGAGTGGCCAAAAGCCGGGGCAGCTGCGCACCGCGACAGACCGTCTGTGAGGACTGAGGAGAGTCTACAAGGCAAGTGTTTATGGGGGATGGACTCAGCCTAACTGGCCTGGCTTGGAAACAGGAGGTGAAGAGATGCCTCCAAGCTGGTCCAGCTGCCCTGCCTCTGCTCCGACTCTGAGGTAGCTTCCTCACTGAGGTGGGGAACTGGTAAAGGGAGACAGAGAGAACTGCATCTTTATCTGATGATTTGTCTGGCATGTCCCTCATTTTTATGCTTTTCTAGAAAAACTACAAATAAGGAAAAAAGAAGTGCGAAGGACAGAAAAACAAGATGTTGGTGCTGTCTAATGACACAGCCCTGAATTCACTCCTCTCCAAGCTGCTTCAAGACTACCTGGAGCAGACAAATAGCTCTGCACCTTCCCAGGTCAAAAGTGCCAGCAGCAACCTGGAAATCGTCTACGTGCTGCTGATGATCGGCCTCTTTGGCTTCTTCACAGTGGGAGTCATGCTGACCAACATCCGCGCCAGGAGGCTGGAGGACTCCCGTGACCCCTACAACACCTACATTGCCACAGACATTTGGCACAAGAAGGACAGGGAGTATTTTCAAGCCAAGCTCATAGAAAATTACAAGCTGTGCTGTGTCTTTGAAAACCAGCTGGCCGTGGAGCAGCCAAGCACGCAGATTCCCGAGGCAAAGTCTTCCTAGCAAAATGGGAGAAAGGATTGCACTTTGCACAGGGACAAACCGAACGATACCTGGTATGAACCAGGCTAGCTGCTTGCCCATCTGCAGAGCCAGAGGCGATAGCCTCGGTCAGGCTGAACAACTGTGAACTGCTGGTGAAGCTGACGGGTCTGTGATGGCCCCGGTGCTGCAAAAGTGCCCGGCCACCAGTACCCTTGTTGCAATCACTGTAAGGTCAAGGAGGGGGACACGCAGTGGGAGTATCACAGACTCATCAGCTTCACCTAGCGAAAAAACCAAATGTTGGCATTGCCAGTGTGAATGCTTGCAGTAGTCCATGTAATTAAAACCAAATTGGATCAAACACAAGCCAGAGGTGTTGAAAGCCAAATATGGTTTAGGCAATCATTTTGAAGTAAGACCAGTTTCTTCCAAGAAATAGTAGCTGAAATATTTCATTTGCATTTTTGTCCAGCATAGAACAACAATTTTATAAATTGTACAATGCTGTGGATGACCTATTTCTTTCAGAATCTGAGATAAAATTTTAGAAAAAGATTCCCATTTTTTGCTGAAAACCATTTCTGTGGAAAAATACAGACTTTGGAGGGAAATTTTTTAGTGACTGTCCCTGATTCCTAACAGGTACCCCAGACTGGTCTTGCTGGCTACTTTTGGTTTTCCTTCTCATGGGTGGGGGTTGATCCTGGCAGCAATATCCACCCTCGTACGAAGATTCAGCAGCTTACAGGGTCTATGCCGTGCAAGTGTGTAATCTTTCAGGAGTTTCAGTCACTTTTAATTATTGCACAAGACCTAAGTGCTAGCCCTTGGTTGGAAAGTGAATTGCCACTCTGTGAAGGGCAGGTCCACAGTGTCTGATATTTAATCACCGACACAGCTTATGTCTGTGCTTAACTTAAATCCTCTGAGCAGTTCCTCCAGCTCTCCGGAGCAGCCTCCCTCAGTACAGCTCTTTATCTATTGCAGTACCTGACACGAGGTTGGTGCCAGCAAGGTTTTCCTGCCCTTGGCCACCTTACTCCCTCCTTCGGCAAGCTGTGTCTGCCGAGCCACAGGGGGAAGGCAGCAGCCAAACTCGTCTTCTGCGGCAGCAGCTATCAGCTGTCTCTGTTAAAAGGGAGAAATGTGGCTCCCCTGGGCATTGCATTACTCATAATAGCAACCTCGCCAGCTTGATGCCTGTTTTCTTGTTTGGGATCAAAGAAGCCATGGCCTGGGCAGGAGGGGTTTTGTATTTCTGCTCTGCAGATACACATACCATTTTTAGCTACTGGAGAGGAAAGAAGTGGGAAAGGCTTGAAAGAAAGTTGTGCAGAGCAGGTGCTTCAAAGGCAAGGCAAGGGCAGAGCATGGGCACATAGCTACCCATGTCTTTGGATGGGCAAGTGATACAAATCACAGCACATCCCCTCTCCATGCATAGGTACTTCCTCAGCACTGCACTTTCACTAAAGTAATATTCTAGCCATGTTTGTGTTCCCAAAATACTTAGGGCAATTAAAAATGCAGGGTATTTTTTTAAAAAAAATATTTATATGGTGCCCACCATTAAGCTGAGGACAAGATACATGTTTTCAGTGTCTTGAACAGCTTGGAAAAATCTCTATCAGCTTAATTATCTGAGTCACTTTTTCCTCTAGAGGAATGTAAACCAAAGCCAGGCTTTGGAAAAGCGTTGATTTCTCAGCTTGGGCACTGCTCTTTTGGGATCTCACCGTGCAGTCTGTTGATGACTTGCATTCCCCTCCTGCTGCGAGGGTGCAAATGCTCTTGCTTGCTGGCTCTCCAGAGGCAGGCCCATGCAGCATTGCTGACAATGTTTAAACTTGCATCAAAAATGGCCTTTAATTACATTAAAACCTTCAAACACTAAGCTTGTCAAAAGGGCTCCCTCCTGCAGCTCCCCCTCCACCCAAAGTGTTTTCAGGTATTTTGGGTCTAGGCACTTGCTTAATCGCCTCAATGTAGTTCTTTGTGACAAGAGTGATTGTCAGCATTAGTTGGCTTCCACTTTTTTTTCTTTTTTGAGCTCTGCCATTTTATTTATTTAAAAAAGAAGGGAACCACTGTGCCTTAGTCATAACGCTTTTCTGTGCCACCCTTCATTGGCAGTTGTGGACTCCCACCACGGCCTTTCACATCACCTTTCAGTCTTGTAGTTCTCCTTTTTCCCCTGTTTTTTCACTTGTACAAAGCAATAAAATATGAATTACAAACTGCGCTTGTGGCCTCAGATGTTTTCTTCTCCTAAGCTATTTCACAAGCTCGCAGAAAGAGTGCTGATACTACCTGACGGGCACCCACTCACCCGTCCCCTTTCTACACCCTATTAACCAGGGCCAGGCCTGGGTGCTGGGATATCTCTCGGTACACCTAGATCTGCAGAAATATCAAAACGTTAGGAACAAATTCCTCATCTCAAGTAAACTCCCAGGGTTTGCAATACCCCGGGCAAGACTGGCTCCGGTGTGTGGTGCAGCGATCCCGGCTGCAGCCTCCAGGCACACATCGCACATCGCTTTCCAGCAGCACCTGCCCCACGGGGGCTTGGGTTTTGTTGCACACCCCCCCACCCCGAAACAGCACCGGGCCTGGCAAAAGGCAAGAAATAGCTGTGGGGTAGTAGTTCCTCTGGCAAGGGGGGAAGGTCTTCCACCCATCTGGAGCCCAGTGGCTCTGCACAAGGCATCGGTTGGGTAGCTAGCCCTCATGGGATGCTCTGCTGATGAGATTTTTCAAGGCTAGAAAGGATGATTCTGATCATAAGAGAGGTGGGAGTAAATATCATGAGATCTTAAGGGTTCAGGTCATCCAGGTCTCTTTACGTGCAGTCCTTGAAAAAGGCTCTGAAATCCTTTTCTGTATAGCTCTGGATTATGTAATAACAGTTTTGGAGATGGGAAGTGCGAGCCAAGCTGCAGCCTGCATTGCCGAGCATCCTCCAGGGCTTGTAAACGCAGCTCCCACTTCCTCTGTCATTACCACTGACTCATGCAGGATGGCTGACTTGGGACCCATCTCTGACTTCATGTAATAGGAGAAAGAGCATTCACTGGCCAAGGAGTGCCTAGAAATGTGTGATTAGTTCACTCGCTCGTCATCTTTGCCATAGACCAAAGGCCAGCAACAAACCTGTCATATAATTACCATCACACAGTTCACGTTTTCCGATTTCCTGCTTGATGGGGAGACTGAAGAATCTTAAAATCATTAAGCAATTGTTGCACTTTCTTTGGCCCAAACTTCAAAAGTCTTTTGCTTAGGAGACATAAAATCGCCAGGGAGATTGTCAGAGGTTTATTTTCCTCTGGTCCCCAAAAGCTCAAGTCCCTGGCTTCATCAGCTGTGGCTTATTCTTGTTGGTAGCCCTTGCTGCCAGTTGGCCTAATGAGCATACCTCCAGGCACAGGTACTGCTCTCGGGCTGCTTACGGTTTTTGTAATAGAAATCACATTATATAGAAATTCCAGCATTATAGAGAAATAGCATTTTTGAATTGAAGCCCTACATTGTTAACAGTGATGTGGTGGTAAAGCACAAAGATCCCAAGCAAAATCAAAGCCCAATATAGCAGGTTCTCTCCTGTATGTATTTTGGGAGGTTCTGTTTCATACAGTTGCAGACTAATCTGGCAGTCATGTTGTACAAAGCCACACAGATAAAATATTTATAAATAGCTGTGGTACAGCACAAATGCGGACAAGATTCTGTGTCCTACCTCTCGGAGGGGAAAGGCAGTTTTCATGACTAGGGGAAGAAGATCCAGGGAGGTTTTTCACTAGGTCATGTGGCCACTGACTCATGGGCAGATGAGGTCTCCCTCTTCTCCCCTTCCCTGCCTTCCCTGGAAACCTGTCTGGATTGCCCAGACTCTGGGCAACTCTGTGACTGCTGCAGTCCCCCAAGCCTAAAGCATGTCTTCTCAGGCCATGCCTGCAAATCTGTTGCAGGAATGTCATCTGCAGTGCCTCTGCCTGAGAAGACTTCGCCAGCCATGTGTGGAGCAGGCTGCAGCATGCAGCAGGGCACAGCCACCCTTCTCTGGCAGCACGCAGTCATTTGCCAGAGTGGGATTATGTTTACCTGAGGATATGTCTGCATGGTATCGGTGGCCCAAGCTCAGCTTCAGGACAGCCAGATGCCAGCTCTAGCTGTAAGAAAACATGGGTGCACTGCTGAGGTTGAGACCATATGCTCTAAGCAGTGGCTAGAAGTGGTTTACATCCCTAGAGCACAGAGCCCAGGGAAGCAAGTCTGTAGCCGCTCTGTAGCCTGATGTGCACAACCTTCCTGTAGAAAGCCCAAACTGAGAGCTCATCCTTTGTCTTCACTGGAAAACCTTCCCTCCCCTCTTGCCAGCCTGGAGAGCTTCAGGCCCTGATTCTTATTTCCCATCTCATGGAGAACTTGTGTCTGCAGCAGCTGGCTTTTCATTGTACCCAGCAGAAATCCTTAGGGCTGCAGGTGTGAGAGATCAAACCCCTAGTATTAAATAGTCCAGCTGGAAAATACTTTACAGTCAAAGGCAGCCTGAGTGTGCAAGTCTGAAGTGAGCTCCCCCCCTCCTCACTTTATAGTTATCAGTGTTATCTTTATTTGCAGTTGGTTGGGTCAGACCTGCTACACCGGGAAACGTGCACAAAGACAAGCAGAAGGAAACCGATAAAAATAGAAGATATGAGCAATCAGAAGCAAGCAGAACATTCTTTACAGCCGATAACTGGAATTATCTTATATAATATTTCTATGGCATCCTGTTTCATTTTTACACGTTGTTATCACTATGCCAAACTCACTCCCTAATCTCCTTATCGAGCTGGAGCCATCAGCGACGCATGTGAAACCTCCACGATGCCTTTCTCAAGAAATTGCTCAAGGGACCAGCACAAATGTGATTGCTTGGCAGAGGAGGATGCGAAAGGTCACGCTGCGTTTCACCAGTGAGGTGGGCAGGAGGCTGTTCCCCGAGACCAGAGCTGTCTGCGCAGCTGGCTTCGTGGACACGTTCAAGCAGAGAAATGGTCCCAGTCAACCACTTTCAAATGGCAACAAGCAAAGGCCCGTACCATGTCAAAATAGGCAAACAAAAAGTATTTAATCCTTGGTAGTTGTAGGGCAGGGCTTGCAAGGATAGTTGTTTCTAAAGCCAGCTTTCAACTGTACCCACAAGCGCCCTTCAGATCAAAGAAAAGGGAAGATGTACATAAATATCAATGGAAAATACATGGATGCTAAACCCAGATGTGAACATTGTGACCATCTGATGCGATTTAGTAGAAGAAAGGCCAAAGACTCTAAGGCAATCCTTTCTCCAGGCAGGCCTAGAGCTTCTGGCTGGGCTACTGCGCATTATTTTCAGAGGCACACTCAGGCTCACCAAAATAATTCCTCTGCTCAGTCCGTAAAATCCACACACTGGACCAGGGGCCACCAACCTTCCAAGATCAAGAGCCAAGCAAAATAAAATGTGAAACCTTAATGTGAGAGCACTTACTTTAAAAAACGCTTAATTCAGTATTGGTCTGATGAGTGCAATAGCAGTTTTATGACAGGTACACCACACAACCCAAAACACAGCTGACCTTCACAGAAATGCACTGATTTTGACTGATGTCCAGTAAATGGATTCTTAGATAGTTCTGATTTTGTTTCTAGATGTGGTAGCTTTTCTGCTTTTATACAAGGAAAACATAGCTCGTTAGCCCAGCTGTGAGCATTCCTTTTGATTTAATCCTGAGGATCAGGGGTTGATCGGCGGCTGCTGTTCAGCACAGCACACTTACCTGCCAGGGAGGTAATGTTCATTTGGCACAGCCCCATCAGCAGTATCTCTTCTGCCTCCCCCCACTGCGATATTCACCCTTCTCCAGGTTTCCCCCCAAACCACAACCTCTGGCCTTCAGACCTCCCTCCCCAGCTTCCCTCATGGGCCCACAGGTCCTCCCTGGGCACAAAGGAGCATAACCCCTCTGCCTTGCCCAAGGGGGCCATATCAGGGGAGGATCTAACCCATTGTTCCCGAAGTCTCAGCTCCAATTTCCTTTTTCCTTGTGACCTCCAGCTTCGAGTGGCAGTGTAATTTGTCAGGGGAACAGTTGATTCAGCAGCTGTTCTGGTTCACTGTTGTGCACATAAGCCTCAAGCATGGGCCTTTGTTCAGACCCATGGCAACAGCAGGCTTAGGGACCTCCAATCTGATGGGACTTTTTGCCCTGGCAATGTTTTCTCAAGCCTTTATTATCAGCTTCTCACCTAACAATGCAAAACGAATCTGGGAAAAGAGTGCAAACAATAATCTCATACCGACTCTGCACCTGCAGGCAAGATCCCTTCTCCGGGCTGCTCCAGCCGAGCTCGCCCTGCAGGTGCCTCTGCTTCACCCCTGGCAGTCCAGTTCCTGGGGACTCAGGGGTGGATCTGACCCTGAGCTGCACGCAGAGACCAGAGGAATACAGCATCAAATCCTCCCCAAACTTCTATTTATTTTTCACCTTACTGTGCAAGAGTTATGGTGCAGGAATAGACAACCCAACACACTCATCAGTCAGGCGTCCTCCGCCAGCCAAGGAGCCACAGAGGTTTACCCTTGGGCAGCCTGACCCCTAAAATTAACCCTCTGCTGTGCTTCTATTTATTTCCTCCCCTCAAAAAAAGTGAGATCTCTCTTTTTAACAGGAACAGCCCAATAGTATTTCCATCCAAACCCTGACCCTGAGAAAGGGATCATAACAGAATAAAATGCAATTTCAATACAAGTAAGTAGACGAGAAACATACTGGTTCATGCTAATCCATATTTCCAGTGGTGTTGGCTAGCTCACTGCAGAATACAGGCAATAGAGACAGGGACTTCTTTACTTACAACAAATTATTTAATCCAACGTGTGCACATTAAACAGTCTCCTCTCGATTTCTTTATGTGCATGTTGCTCCTTATTTCTGTTTGTAGAAGTCACTGAAAGGCCGAAATTGCCAGGCCTGTTGAAACTACCATCGGATAAGACCTTTCATCTCAAGGGCAGACTACCCCGGCTCAGATTTCTGTCCTATTTTTCTCTCATTTCCCATGTCACTCCAGGGGAACATGACTATGTCCACCCTGGCTCCGTGGGCAGCTCTTCTCCCTACTGACCCCCCTGGCCAGGCTTGGGCAGGAGTGGAGATAATGATAACGTGTCTGCTGATGGCAGTGTGGTCACTGACAGCAGTGGGAACAGGATCTCACCCTCTGATTGGGATTCATGAGGGGCCAAGAAAAGGGCATCACCCTATAGCATAGGACATCACGATATCTCAGCATGTGTCCTGCGAGGGAAATGGCCTGGTCTGAAGAATGGTGTTATATGATGTAAACTGATACCTTGTGATCTGATAGCGTAAAAAAATGAGCAAAACTACCTTGTCAAGGTGTGTGTTCAGCATTTTGTGGCACAGCATGTGGATGCCAAGGCATAACTGCAACAACAGCTGAGACAACCGTCGAGCAAGTTAAATGGCAATGAACACATCCAGCAGCAGCACACAGGGGCCAGCAGCCATGCCAGAACCCCAGACCAGCTTCCCAACTCTCCCAGTAAGATACCCAGGACCTGGAGTACCAGAGGCGCTACAGCTGCACTTGTGGTACCAACTCTTCCTTCCTTCCTCCAGCTCCATGCAGCTTCCCTCTTCCTTCCCGAACTTCCTTTGGTGGGAAATGACACAGGCGGTGCATTACTCTGCATCCTGGTGCTCCTCTTTATTTATTCACAGGGGTGGTTGGCACTTTTGGGGATTTGCAGAGAATTAAGTAGTCTGTGAAATTTCAGAAAAGAACAAAAGGGATGTTGCAACCTGATGTGTTTATCAGATGTGTTTGTGGCTTTATTCCACAATACAGTTTCCATTCAACGAGGAGCACGAGCCCGCACCTACTGCAGGGACCAGACCACTGTGTACCAGTCGATGGCCAGCTGTGCGGCTGCACGCTCCTGGCCGGCTCTGAGGAAACACATTAAGCCCCAGTGGAGGTGGTTCAGGCTAACACATTTTATCTGGAAATCTTCAGGGGAGGGGGAAGAGGAAACAGGCAATTACAGCGGCAGGGACAACATGGGGCAACCTGTCAAACTGCCTGCCCGCTGCTGTCATGTGTGGCCGTACCCAGGTGCCTCCCTAGATCAGGGCCCTACACAAATACTCCTCCTCTGCTGACACCTCCTTCTTCCATTTTTGGGACATTATAGGCAGATCCCAGATGGCTCTTCCCAGCTACCCAGCCTATGGTTTTAGAAATGTCCAACTCAAGGTCAGTGTCTGAGAAGCTCATCACAGTGATGGTCCAGAAATAACACCCTGAAGGGTAACCAGCCCACCACAGCTGTGCCTCTGCCCATGGCTGCAGTCACAGGGCAGCAAGCATAACTTTGCTTCCAGTGCTGTAAGCCCTCTCTGTGCTCTCCTCTTCCACCCACCCTGACAGCTGCCTGCAATCAGGAGTGAAACACGGGAGAAAAAAAGGTCTTTGCGAAGTTTCACAGGTATTATCAGCATTCATCACAGACGGTGCTGGACTTCAGTGTCCCACTGTGCTTTGTCTTCCTGCTCCACCTCGCCTCCTCCTGCGGGGAAGGCACCGCTCGTCCTCTGGTGTCACCAGCAGCCAGCAGCCACTGCCGGCGGGCTGGCTCAGGCTGTCCCAGGGTGATGTTGTCCTCATCGAGAGCTCCTTAATCTGTAGCCTGTGGTGGAAACAGGATGTGAAGCACAGGATGGGAGTGACAATTGCTTTTATTGCTGTCCTGAAGGTGATACTACTCAGATCGTATTGCCATGTGTTTTGGACAGGAGCCAAAAACGTGAACATCGGACCACAATAAACATGGACATTTTTGCTTCCCGGGTACAATTAAAGGGCAACATCCAGAATTTTACTGTCAGTAGGTGAGTCACAAGCAGCAAAACGTGGATGTGGCTCTGAGACAACGAACTCCTGAAGCGGTTACATCTGCGCAGAGCCTGCACGTGAAATGAATTAAGGGATGAAGGACGGATGAGGCCACAGTGCTTGGCAATGCCTTTGTCTGAAGCGCACTCTGTTGCAAGAGGATGGGTCCCGGCGGCACTGGCGGCCACAGCTGCCTCCCAGTGATATGGGGTCACAGCAGCACTCAGACAGCACTAGAAAATGAAATTTCCTGGCAAAGGGACAGTCTGAGAATGGTGGGAGAGCCGCAAAAACTGTGGAGGTCTGTTACACTGGAGTACTGAGAATGCTAAATGCATTTAGAAGGATCAGCCAATAAATGTTGGAAAAGGTAGAAAAAAGGAAGAAAGAAACAAAGAGCCTAAACCTAACTGCCTGAGACTTTTATCATCAGAATCACTCATAATACAATGTCTAATAATAATCATTTTTGCCATCTGACACTGCATATCTCACAGAAGGTAGAAGCTTTTTTCTTTCACCTCCTGTATTCAATGTGCAAGTAGCTATTAAGGGTTCGCCCCTATCGCTGAGGTAGAGTGCTGGGAATAGCTAAAGGTCCTGTAGGAAAAACCAGTTGAGAAGCAGTGAGCCACATGACTGCAGTGCATGGGCATGGAGCAGAGACCCTTGAGCAGATGTGCCAGCACCATGCTGTTTCTACTTAGCCCCATTGTACAATCAGGGCTGCAATAATGTTCTGCATAAATACTCAAGGATTCAGACGAGTTTTTTCTCACACCTACACTTGAACATGGAGAGAGAGAGAAACAGGTCACTAGATAACCAGGACTAGCCCAAGGCTTGTTATTGCAACAACAAAATGAAAGCTCTGGCTCATTCTCAGCCACAGAAACTTGGGCAATGCGATTCGTGACATGGTCTGACCTGCACAAGAGGCAATGTGCACTGCCTTGCACTGGGGCCATTACCCGCATCCCTCACCCTCAGCCACCGCGAGTGAGTGCCCCTTCTCAGCCTCTTCCAGGAAGCCAAGATGACTGAGCCACCACCGAGAGGAAGGACACGGCAGATTATCGCCCTGCCCCACCAGGGTCCTAGGAAGGGGTTTTCTATGCAAAATAGCTCAGTACTCTAACAAATCCTCACCAACTCTTGCCTAACTCTCTGCAAACTCAACATATTTCTCCTCCGGTGCTGGCTCCACCAATTCCCTGCAGAGCAGGTCTCCTGTCGGTGCTGCAGGAGCGTGCCAGCCTCCTGAGCATTGTGCCCCTGCCTCGTGGGCAAGCCAGGCCTGCTCTGAGAGACACCTTGGGCCCTCCAGCCAACAGCAACCCCCAGGAGGATTGCTGGGGAAGGGGCACCCCTCAGCATACCTGTCTTGGGGATGGTTCGTACCTGGAATAAAGGGCATGACCTAGATTTTTTTTTTTGAGGAAGTCACAGGACTAGCATGCAAGGAACCACATGGGGTTGAGGTCCTCAGTACCCCAACTGTCCTTGATGACCGGTGTGGTCTGTTTGCAGGACTCAGCCATGTGAGGAATGCTCCGTCACTCATCTTAGATCCAGACATTCCTTCATCCCACTTCCTCTGAGGCAGGCAGGTTGCCCTGGCTCAACAGGAAAGATGGCTTGAAGACATGATCCACCTTATATCCCATGGGGGTGAGAGCATGGAAAGAAAACAAGCTAGCATGCTGCAGACAAAAGTGTGCATGGGAAATGCTTCAAGTCTAAAGCTCATCTGGGCTTGTCCGGGCACTTCAATAGCATGATGAATCTTCCATTCCTGGCTCATTCCCACCCATAGGATTTTAAAGATATGTCTGCCTGTCTTGGTCATGTCCTGCACATGCTTCCAGGTGTTGTTTGCCCTGGAACAGGGACAGCACTAGTTCAATTTCCACCAGCTCCTAAAGCCCCGTCCAGGGCTTTGATTCTCACTGTAGAGTTGGCAACATGCTAAAATCCCACAGTTGTGCAAAAACATGACTAAAATAACCTTGCTGATGTGCACTGTTTCCTTATGTTATCTTTTTTAAAAAATGAAACTTTAGTAATAAAGGAATCATATCCTCAGCTGATGTGCCCTGGCCTATCTCCTTTAAAGCTGATGGAAACCTCCCAGCTTATTCTAGGGTCCATATGCCTTCACTGAAAGACTGTCAGAAATACTTATTCTGGCTGCGCTGTTATGTTTGTTCTCCAAACCCCTTCCCCATCCTTCATTCCTTTTTAAAAGGCATTGGCACAGACTTCCAGGGCTGCAGGTGGAGGAAGGAGGCTGTCACCATCA
Organism: Burhinus bistriatus; assembly: GCA_013397275.1. Classification (NCBI taxonomy): domain Eukaryota; kingdom Metazoa; phylum Chordata; class Aves; order Charadriiformes; family Burhinidae; genus Burhinus; species Burhinus bistriatus. Next base: position 676,791 of record VYXH01011832.1, on the reverse strand, counting down.
GGCAGGTGCCAAGTGCTTGTTCCTGGTTAAGGGGCATGGTTGTGGCTACGTGCCTCTCTCCATCCACACCGCAATGGGATCCTGTGACGCACTCCCACATTTTCGCCCTCCCCCTCACCTGGACATCTTATGCTACCCCAGCTCCTGCGTTCTCCTTATGAGGAATGGTATCTGGATGCTTCCTCTGTTGACATGGGATCTTTGCTGTCCTGCCTTGGGAAGGACAAGTAGGAATCCTACCTCCTTTGCCTTGACATGACTGAGGGGGGAGTCCACCTCACAGTACTTTTACTGTTGTCAGGTTAGAGGCTGACACTAATCACAGTCATTAGAAAGCAGGCTCCTCTTGAGGGCACGTTGAGAGGTGGACTCATCGCCCTTCGGGGTTACCTATCTCTCCCCGTTGAGCAGGGAAGCTCCCCACAGAGTCCCAGATAGTGAAACAAACCCCACCTTTGGTGTATGCTTGAGCCTCTCCCTCTCATGCTCCCATGTTGTGCAGGGGATCAGATGGTCATGGTCACCAGTGGGTTTGCTGTCAGTGTTTATACTTTTACATTTCCATTTGATTTTGTTTCCAAGAAAAAGGACCGTCAAATCTAGGGAAGAGGTATGACAACAGGTAGGTTTTCCATCTCCACACTCTAGCTAGGCAAAGGGGTGGGGACAGGAGCTGTACTTGATGGGGCGAAAGGACAAGGTGCGAGGCTCACCTTTCCCTAGCCCTGACCACGCTTCCTCTAGAACTGGAAACAAGACAGCCATTTCAGTGTAATGCCACGTCTAATCTGACAAGCCTTACCAAGAAGCCGGCTAATTAGCTGTGCTGTAGGGCCGCACTGACCCAGCTACGCCGCTCCCTGGCCCTCGCCGGCATCTCCATCTGGCACTGCACCCTGTCCTGACGAGCATTCACAGCCAGCCTGGGTCCCTGGCGCTGCCTGGTGCCAGACCGGACAGATAGGCCTGCTGGCGTTTCGTGCTGACCGCTGGGTTTTGGCTCTTGGAGGGATGGTGGCTTTAGACCAGTATTACTCTTCGCACCAGGGTTTGCTCCGAGAGCTGGGGGTTAGCTGTAAAGGCAGCCTGCCAGTGGTGGGGATTATGCACTAATGCGGGATGGCACAAGAGGGATTTTGCCAAACCTCTCTTTCTCCATCAGCTTTGCTGCCTGGGAGCCCTCAGGTCTCCTTTCCTCCAACCTGTAGCTCCCTGCTTCTGATTTTCTTCCTCTTTCTGTGTTTGTTAGCCAAAGGTGCAGCTCACCCAACGAGCTGCTGATACTTTCAAAGCACTGTGTGTTACCCAGCGAAGATTAGACACGTGAAGAAATGAGTAGTTTGAACTGACTCCCGCAGCAGGATTTATGAATCTGTCTGACCGCAATTTAACAGCAATAGCTGCTCCCGCTTCCCGAAGGCAGGCATACCCTGCTGTCACGGGGCCCTGCTTCCCTCGCCTTTAACAGTCCTCCTCCCTCCTGCTTTCCATGGAAGGAAAACCAGTCGGCTTTGGCATGAGCTCTCCTCTTCCCTCAGCTGCCTTCCGTTGTTCCGGTTGCACAAAGTAACCCCACGCCAGCCACCGTCTGTGGCTCCCATGGCAAAGTCAGAGTTAAATTAGACATGTTGCAAGGCATGGCTGGTGTTATGTGTTGATCCTGAAAGGGGACTTGGCTGTGACAGGGTGTAACTCGTGCTGTTTTGCCATGGAGAGGGTGTATGAAGGAATAAAACACCCATGCCCAGCTGGCAGAACAGGATATAAGAGGTTGGGGCAGGAGGATGCGAGATGAAAGATAGCAAGGTTGCTTCATCCAGCATCCTCTTTCCTATTCCTGGCTACTTTCTTTCCCCATCCTTTCACCAGAAGGGTAGAGCAGGACGAGCGGGGAGGTAGGTGTGCACTGAACGAGGAGGCACAAGTGCGTAGCCTCTTTCAGCTGGTGTGACGAGGTGGCATCAGCCAAACGCATCTGGGGGATGCTAGGACACTGCTATTTTCTTTCCCACTTCTGAGAGTTGCTGACTTGAAAAATGACAGCTCTATGATGAATAACCAAAAATCACCCCATGCCCACAATCTGCTCTTACAAGGTCTCTGTCCAGCAGGAAGCACCCAACCGCCCAGACCTGCCTTCATGCTTTCATTTGCCCAGTATTGAGGCAACTGAGTCCTGCTCCACCTCACTCTCCTCCTCCCCCGCACAATAAGGGAACATATATGGCCACTTGCCTGGAGCCCCCATGTAGTAGGAGCCTCACAAGGCCATAGTATCCTGTTACCACATTGCTTTGCCGACACTCCCTCACGCATAATGTGCCTGTGATTACTTGCTAGAGGCGAGAAGCAGAGGCCACTCCTCTCCTATGCTCCTTAAATAGTTAAATGCACTGGTCAGCTGGGAGCAAGCCTGACAGCTGAAAGAGGTGCTGCTCCCAGGACAGAGCCAGGTCTGCATGTAAGTAAGCCGTTTGAATAGGTACAACCTTTCATAGCTGCTGTTATGGTGCCTGGGGTGTCTGCGACTTCCTCTACATAGTGATAAGTAGGCACTGGTCTAAATTTTCATTTACATTTTTCCATTACTTTGGATATATTTCCCAGATCTTTTTTCTCCTAAAGTGCTCTTCTCTGAAAATCAGCTCTGTTTAACACTCAAGCTACTAGTAATTTATTTTTTTTTTTAAATTAGGTAGATATGGCATTATACATGTAGCTCAGTGGATGCTTTTATATATCAGTGTGTGTTTGTGTACATAGCGAGAGGAGACGTATATGCACACGTATCTGTGTACGTGCATTTGTATGCATGGACTTATGCCTACTCAAAAGGCAGATGACAGTGATGTGTATCTCTAGTTGGTGTGTATGGGACACACCTTGGCACACTCACAGAAAATGGTGAAAACGGAATAACAATCCTTAGGTTGTGGAAAAGCAGTGGAGAGGAGAATGGTAGAAAGGGGATGAGTCCCACCATGAAAAAAGTCTGATTTCTAACCTGTGTGTCTAATACAATGATGGGGGAAAAGTAGCAGTACAGATGTTTGAAGCCTGGAGGAGTGCTGATGTGGTGTCCCAGTGTCTTTCCAGCATTGTCTGTGGTTGTGAGTGTGTATGGGGGGTGAGCATGCATGTATACACAGACAAATGACACACAGCCTTATTTGTACAAAGCCATCTGAAGCCTGGTTTCTTTCTCCCAGAGGCATGGTGTGGCACAACAGCAGCCACTAATCCTTGCCCTAGTTGCTACTAAAGGCAGATTCTACCCTAGATGACTTCTTTCTCATTTTGGGGTGAATACTCAGGTTCCGCCTTTCAGTGAGATCGCACTTGTGTTTGGCCCCCACAGCCTGCTGGTTAAAAATCCCCAGTGTGCTGTGTGCCTGGCCTAAGGAGAATTCGGCAGCCGTTAAAGTTAACGGGCAATAATCTGTCCTTTCAGCTTGTTATGTCATTTGCCTCAAGCCTCTCATTATTGTTTTCTGGGGATTAGTACCTGTCATGTTGGTTTTCTGTTGTATTTTATATGGGAAGCAAAACTGTTAGAAAAGCATAAATGCATATTCCCCCCCCTTCCCCC
>VYXH01011832.1:652417-673183 GCA_013397275.1 Burhinus bistriatus | reverse complement strand
AATACAAATTCCCCCCCCTTCCCCCCCCCCCAATTTTTTCTGTAAGACAGGATTTTACTGTAGTGAAGTGGCACATGGCTCAGTGATACCCACACTTGCAGATATTTTAAGTACTGGTCCAACATTTAGCTAGTTTCACTGTTCTAGAGCAGAAAGCACTGTATTCCTTAGAAAGCCGTGTCTGACGAACTGTGCGTCAAAACACTGTGATTTCATACTAAATTTTAAAACCCCAAGGATTTGTACACATCACAAAAGGAGCAACCCAACTCCAGTGGTGGCAGGACTTGCGGAGCCCGTGCCAAGAGCCTCCAAAGGGCAGTGAGGAGCTGCGGTTCCCAACCGTACATCACCTTCCCGAACGTGAGAGGGACGGTCCCTCTAGCTACTGTCCTGTTTCCAGGGGTCTGGAGTAGAGTTTGAGGTGACCCATTAAGCAATACAATGAGTGCAGAAGAGGCCCCTCAACAAAATGCAAGCAGTGGTAGGCACGGGAAGTAATAAACATGGATAAGAGCATTCAAAGCTTAGCCTCACTTTTATATGATAGCAGATGAGTATAGTTGTGTCAACTGGGTACAGGGTAGTCTGGGGGTGAGCAGAGGGTGGATTGTTTGGGGTTTTTTTGCAGTGGGATTGCAGAAAGTTAGGCAGTCCATCTATCAGGAAGACTAAGGACCACTGGTACATCTCTGAACCTTGGTCCTCCACAACGTGTTCTAGCTCATCATGGCATTAGCCACAAGGCCCAGGGTAGCCAGTATAGCAGAATAGGCTGGAGAGGCAGAGAAGGGAAATGTGGGTTTGGGGAGCAACAGAGAAAAATCTTGTTATCAGAAAGTCAATTTACTTTCAGTAAGTCTCTTTCAGAATAAAACTTTGACCTAGTACTAGTTCAGCCAAGGTATGGATCACTTCTTTCCCATTGTGCCCTCTGAAAGGGGAACACCAGGGCAGATTTCACTTCTGCGGAGTATTGTGATCACTGATTTCTATTGCAGCCACGTAGATGTCACCAGATTGGGCTGGGGCAGAGAGGAGTTTTGTAATCTACGAGCAGTTTACTTGTATCTGACTTGGAATCTGGAAGGAATCTTGCCTTTCTGTTTTTCTGTATAGACCAAAAAAATCCTGGCTAGATAAAAGCTATACTCTATCTATCTGAACCATGTGGTCCCATACCCCCACTGTTGCTGCAATTCCTTATATTCCCTCAGTACATCTCCAGTTCCCGTGCTGCGGTTGTAAATCTCCACATGCCTCTGCGAATGGGTCCCGCAGAAGCTCAACGCTCGACTCACGCAGCCGCCTGTCGTGGTTATTTGGCTATTAATAGATTCCAGGCAGACCAGTCACAACCCAGCCAGCAGGGTAAACATGTTAATTAAAAGGTAATAGTTGCAAGAAGGAGGAAACCTAACCAGGAACAGCTAACCTTAATCACCCAGGATGTTCAGGCAATTTCAGACACCCAATCGGCACTTCAGTGGTCCGGTGATGGGCTCATCCTAGCTGGACCAGAGAGGAAATGCCTGACTTTCCTGAGTCAGGAGTAGTGAACATCCCAGTGTGAGGCACAAGGAGGGAAGATAAAACATCTCCTGCCACCAGTGCCTGCAAGCAGGATGAGAAAGGGAAGCAGGCTGCAAGCCAAGGATGCAGCTGCCCTGACCTGGGGTTCAGGTCACGATTTTTTCCAAGGGTAACCCTCATTTTAGTACTGCCACATGTTTCTGGGGTGACTGGGAGGCAGAGCTGCTCTGAGGGAGCTTTCTCTAGTGTCCATCAGAAATTTTTCAGAGCTTTTTATTCTGTTATTCATATCTAGCTCTTTAAATGGTTTCTTGTATGAGATTTAAGGGAGTGGTCAAACCCTCAGGTATTGTGAATCACCAGAGCTCTTGTTGCAATGCGTGGGGTTGCAGCCTCCGTTTGCACAGAGGCTTTGCAACAGGAGAGCTACACAGGTTAATCAGCGCTGGCTGAAAAGCAAGGAAAACTGCAACAAGGAAAGTGAATGACTTTAAATTAGCAAAAGTTGCATGTTTGGGATGAAACTCTTGGCTTCTATTTACGGCTGGGCAAGACCTCATGGGCAGATTTGCACAAAGCTTCTCCAAGATTATCACATACCTCCCAAAGAAAGGGATTTCAGAGAACCAAAAATTACACATAGATTTGTATCAAAATTGGAAAACCGTTGCTGCCAAAAGAAAAGGCTTATTTTTTGTATGTGGGATTGGGAGATGGAGTCAAAACTTTTTATCTTGAGATTTTTCAGAATGGAAGGATTTCATGCTTCGCTTAGAGGCAATGATTTAAGTTTCTCTTGTGCTAAAAATTACTTTAAAAAAAAAAAAGCTCATAAAGAAAAAGAAGACAACCTCAAGAAACATAATTTGGCAGAAAAGAATTTCTCTCTCAAGTTCCTTCTCAGCAAGATAACAAACATGCATCCGTTTGGATTCATTTAGCTCCTTCCACAGCTCTTTTTCAATTCAGCAGGTTTTACTGTGGATGATGGAGTGCGAACGGCCCTTCCACTCAGCAGCCAGGGCTATAATACCAGTATTGCTCTTCTCTCCCCTTAGCGGTGTTGTTGTTTGAACTATCCTGGTACTTAAGAACGAGTCGTCCCGTTTCCATTGAGATAGTTGCTGGGATTGGCAGCGTTATTCCCGTGTCCTGACTTTGACGCTACGTGACCAGCAAAACAAAGTCAGCCTAAGGGAGTGGCATATGCCCGTGCATGTACACGCATGTCTTTCATGCAGAGAGCAACAGCTTTTGATACTCTGAATTCTTGCCCTAACCTGCCACCGACTTTCACCATGGCTCTCTGCATGCAAGACATGCAGCCAGAGGATAGCCGAGTGCAGTTAGCTACACAGCAGAGGAGAGGAAACAGTGCGAAGGACCTGAGCTAGAAGACACAAAAGGACAGATCTGCAGTAACCAGCTAAGTTGGTTCTTTTGTTTTGCTTTGTTTCGCTTAGCTTTTTGCAGCCAGAGTGGAAGTGTAAGATGGCTCTCAGCAACCACACAAACAGCAGTTTGGTCATGCCGAATTTACTCCACATGTTTGTGGAACAAAAGAAGACCCTTCGGTTCAATAATTTCAGCAACCCAGCCTTGGAGATGCAAGAGGAGATAATGGCCTCATTTTATATCCTCATCATCGTTGGGTTTTTTGGCTTTCTTCTCTTTGTCATGATGCTCAGCAATATTGTTTCCAGCAAGCCTGAAAACTACATTGACTATCTCTATTCTGGGAAGCTTAACCCTCAGAGAAGCAAGGTGGAGCTTCCAGGAAAGGAGAGCAAAGACACTTTTGTTATTATCAACAGCGCTGCCTTACTGGAGCAGCTCAGGCAGGATGGCAAAAACAACCCTGGGTCTGAGGCGCCGAGCATGGATGCAGTCCTGAGGAACGTATGAAAATGGTTTCTTTTCATTATCATTCTGTTGTGCACACGGAGCCTAAACAGGGATATTTTTCGTTCATGAAAGCAAGAAACGAGGAGCTGTGCCAGGACAGACGGAGACCGCTCTTGTGCAAGCTTCCCACGTGCAGCTGTGAAGGTACCGGAGTGCAACCTGTGTTCTTTCAGCCCCAGGCCTTTGGAGAAGAGGCTGGAAATCAAGTCCTTGCTGGCCTAGCTCTTTCATGGCTGTGTCTATCGTGTTTTTATGGCTTGCCTCTCGGGAGAATGGAAGGCCTTCCTTTGCATGCTGTTGCTTCAAGCAGGGCCAGTACATTTCCAGCTGGGGCACAGCTGGCGTGCCTGTTTGCTGTTATTATTTATTCATTAATTCATTTATCTGGGGGGGTCAGAGCTGCCAGTGAGCCCACTGGGTGCAAGCAGAAAGAGCCGCAACAGCCTTTGTGTCCAGCCTCACCGCCACGCCGGGCACCCGGAGCTGGAGGCGAGCTAACCCCTGTCTGGCCCTTCTGGAAGGAAGGTTATTTCAAGGGTCTGGAGGCACACGTCAGACTTGAACTTGTTTGCTCGCTTGGCAGGCTTGGTCTGCAGCGGGTTCTTGACAGTGGTCATGCATTTCTCAGCAGCTCTCTTCTTGCACGTCAGCCCTTTACCAAAGCCCAGGAAAATGAGGAGGGCCAAGAAACCCTGACATCTCTCCAGGGTCCCTCCCGGGGCCCACCTGGACAGCATCGGGGCTGACAAGTCACAGCTGTAGCCCTCAGAATTGTGCCACCATTGTGTCAATAATCCCTGACAAATTCCTTCAGTGTTTAGTGCTAACCCCCTCATCATGAAATCCCACCGAGCCCTCAGCCCCCGCTGATTCCTCAGGTGGTAGACAGTAAGCAGAGGGGTGCCACGGTAGTTTTAGGGTGTCTTCTGGAGGCCACCAAGCCCCAGCAGACACAAGAAGGAGAGCCCTGGCATCCAGGGGTCCAGGATGGGCAGCTGTGGAGAGGCAAACATTGGCAGTGGGCTTCAGCTTGCTATACGTGGTCCACGCATTCATTGGAAAAAGCTCTGGAGTCTGCAAATCAAAATGATTGGAAACTGGTGGTACAGATACTCCAAGAACTTTAAGGCATTTTGTTATGGAAGCAAAAATCCCTTGAAATCCTATAAAATTGTATGCCTGTGGGGTGGGTGTTGCTGGTTCCACTCAGCCTCCTTTATGTTGCTTTGTGTGTTTGCTTTTTGTTACTGATAGGAAAAACGTTCTCAACACTTGTGTACCCTAGGAAAAATTATTTCCTAACTTTTCTTAATCAGGTTTTTACTCTATCTGTAGCTTCATGTTTTGCTACCGTGATTTCTTTCTTTTTTTTTTTTTTTATATATCCTTTTCTGCCATGATATAGTGTTATTATTATGGGGTTTTGCCACTGTTTGGTCCAAGCCAACCACCTGGAAATGATTTACTTCATGTGGGCGATATCCTTAAAGGGAGTTTCCAGAGCCTGATCTTGTAAGACATGTTCCAAGGCTGATGCTTCCAGCTGATAGCCAAGATGAAATCCACACCACTCTCTTGGCTTTCTGCACTTCTTTGAATTCCAGAGATTCAGCTTTCCAACACAGACATCTCCTTTTTTGGACAGGTGCATATTCCCCAGACACTGTCTCCAACAGAGGCCAATTAGGCAATCGAGTTAGTTTTGGACCCCATTGCCTTTGGCTTCATTACCATGTCTGGTTTAACAACTGCTCGGTTTGAGCCAGGATCCACTATTTATGCTCACTGCTCCTGACTGCACTCAGTAGCCAGGCTCCCATTGCTGCAGAACAGCTATTCACATCTGAAAAAATCAGAGGTGTTTTAAAGGTAGAAAAAACATTTGCAGTTCCAGGTTTGTTCCTTCTACCCAGTGTGGGTGTTTTCCAGAAGGTGGCGAGCATCGCCATCCGTTTTGGAGAAGGATCATCTTCTTCCCAGTGCCAGCATCGAGAGGAGACTTTAGCCTGACTTCTAGCAGTCATGACAATTCCTCCTGCTTTACAGATCCAGTTTATCCATTTTCCCAGTCATGCCATAGTGTCAGGAAGCAGACTCAAATCTGTCTTTCCATCGTGAGTGTTAGATACAGGTTTCAGACATCCGTCACCCACGCCAGGTTCTGTGCAGTGAAATTTCACCTCCTGCGGCGGTGGCTGCTGCTTTTCCGGACAGGCTGATGCAAGGGAAGCGCCAGGCTGGAGAGTGAACTCCACAGCCACAGGAAGTGCTCTTTGCCTCCCTGCAAACTGAGCTTCTGAAAACTAATTCCCTGCTGCCGTATGACAGAAGTCCACTGATACTTTGGTGTCCCCTTGGGGATAAGCCCATTCCTGCTCACAGCCTCACAGGTAATCAGCTCTTGCGGGCAACCTGGGGTGGGCTTGAGGTGAGCCCTTCCTCTCCCTGTGCTCACCCTGCGGCGGGGGCTCTGCGACCCATACTGAGAACTCGAATCAGACCTCGACCACTCGGGTAACGGACCTAACAGCTCTGTCCCCTTCCCAGACCCAGGCACACCCATCAGCTCTATGCCAGCCCCTTGGCCCTGAAGCTTTCCCTTCTGTTGTTTTCTTCCCCACCTCAGGGAGATGCGTAAGTGTGTACATACCGTGTCAACCACAGCTGATAAAAAGCTTCAACTCCTACAGATACCCTGTTCCTACAGAGTCCAGGCAATAGACGGCCAAGTATTTCTACCTGAAATAGTGGCCGTGCTTAGGCAGAAGCCGTGACTGCGATGCCACCAAGGGGAAGGCTGATAAGCTCAGCCTTGGCAGAGTCCCTAATGCTGGAAACCAAATTTCATCAGTTTTCACAAGGTGTCTTGCCAGTCTTTGCGAGAAACTGCCAGCAATTGTACTAGCTCTGTTCTGAGATGTTTAGGGCTCTTACTTTAGGTATTGCCGTATTTGTTTTCTGAAGTTTCCACCTTTTTCTGTTTCCATCCTGAGGCCCTCTTTGATTTTGGCAAGTGCTTCTCTTATTGGTTCCATCACGGATCAAGAGCTAAAATTACTGACTTTTGGAAAGTCTTGTTTGACACCAGAAATACTACTTTGGCATGGGACTTTAGCTGGAGTTCAGGACTTCATCAGACAGCTAGGAGGGAAAATAGATTATTTAAATTGGATATGGTATTTGTTAGAAAAAGAATCCTAATTTTTCTCACTCCACGTGAGACTGGAAAAGAACCAATTTCACTGTAGAATAATGTTCTCAAGTGTTGGTTTTGGAAAAAAAAATCATACTTACAAAACGTTTTGTTTAGATAAAAATAAAATGTTAAATTTCAAAATTAGCAACTTTATTTTAGCTGCTACATGTAATATAATACAGCAGTAAAACATCAACTGTTTGCCTAACATCATGCCTACTGTTTATGTGTATTTCATTACGTTCTGTATTTCATTATGTTTTTATTTGGCATTTTAAAATAAAGGTTTTGTGATGATTTTTAGCTTGCATATAGAATGTGGTGACTGGTAACCTAATAACATAATTACTACTGAAATGGGTAATTGGTATGTAACTGATAATCAGTACCTAATTGCTTCATTAACAGGGACTTTGTTCATGGGTAATTGGTAAATTTGTTATTTAGCTAAGTGGTACAATGGAATTTGGTGAAGCACCAAAAAAGTGCATTGGGGTGAGGAGTGGCGTGTGTCGCTGCTCGGCCCCGACTTGTGTACCCAGGCAGTGATGGAGGAGCTGGCAGCAGGCAGGGGCCAGGCCTCCCACCTCCTTCCCAGAGGGAGCCGGATGCCGCTGACCCTGGGCATCCCTGTGAAAGGCTCCACGTGCTACTGAGCCCACCCTCCCACGCCCACAGACACCTGGGGGGCAGGTACCACCCATGGCTGGTGCCCTGTGCATGGGATGCTGGGTGCAATGGCGGCGTGCAGTGGGGGCGGTGGAGGAAGACGGGTGGTCCCAGCGCTGATGCCCAAACACTAACCTTCAGGGTGCTGCCTTACTGCCCAGCAAGACTGCAGGTCTTACTGGTAGGGCAGCAGGGCAAGAGCGGGAGAATCCAGTGCAATGGCCAAAGGATAAGAGAGCGATCAGAAGTGCCTTTTCCCAAATCCCAAATGCACTTGTGAGGCAGGGGCTATGCCCAGAGATTTTGCACTGTGTGGCCTTGCTAGGGAATGTCCGAAGTCTAAAATTACAAAAGAAGGAAAGGTCCCTGCCCAGAAGTGCTCCCTGGCTATGTAGACATGGGGTGGGAGGGAAAAGAGGCAAAAAGTGACACGGCAGACTAAAGGTAGCATGGGACATAAAATACATCTTTTTGTGTCTCAGCCCAGTGCCTTATGTCTGCTGCCCAAGTTTTTTAGATGATGTTGAGATGCTGGGACTGTGAATAATTGTTTTTAAAGCAGGTTAACAGGTGGGTTTGTGTCATATATATGAGTGGGAGAGAGGAGAATCCACTTCTCAAATAGTTACTCTGAAAAGGACATGAAAGCAGTCCATCCCTCCCATCTCACTACACATCAGCTGCATTATCATTGGTATTTTCATAACCAGTGAGGCTCAGACCAGTTCATAGGGGTTGAAGGAGCCAGAGCCAGCCAGAGACACAGGCATCCATCCACGTTCTGTGCCATCATCAGAGACTGACATGTTTGTGCTGTTCAGCCCCATCTGGCAGGCTGACGATGCTGCCAGCATTCACTCCCAGCTTTGCAGGTACAGCTAAGTGGGAGCAATTTAACCATCTTGTACTGACAAGTTTGTTCCTGCGGTAAAATTCTGCGTGTGTATCTGCAGGGAGGCAGAGAGACACGTAAGAAACCAGTTGGGTCAAAATAGTCTTCACTTTCTGCTGCTCCACAACCTTCCCCAGCTGAACACTTGCTGCCCTGAGTGTGCCTACACACACACGCATGCGTGTACACACACGCATGCATGCATGCACACACACATCTTTCCCATGTCCCCAGGCCAGCTGCAGCCCTCACTTCGCCACGTGCTCCTGTGCCCCCCTTTGACTTGCCATGGCAGCAGGGTGGTAGCCATCTGGCCTTCTGCTCTGACCTTCATTTCAGCCTGTGTGTTCCCATGACACCAAATGAGCAATTTCTTTTTCCCCCACAACCCCTTCCGTTTCTCTGGAGGTGTTGTTCACCCTTGGATTATGGTGTTGGTGTCGAGCTCAATGGAGGTCCCTCAGGGGTTCATCAGTAGGGCCAGCACAAAATGGAGAAGCAGGTGCACAAAATGGGAACCTAAGAGGACTCTAGAAACCAAATTACTCCTAAAAATACCTCACCCTGAAGTGATGTCTGAGGCATCACTTATTTCTTCCCCCTCCAAGGACTGGAGCTGGGCAGGCTGAGCATTGTGGAGCTCACACAGGCTGCTGTGCTCTTGGCCGCCAGGCACCGGGCACCAGGCATCACCTCGCAATGCTGCCACAATTGGGCCTGCCCATCAGAGAAGCTCGTGTCGGGGTCCAGAGGTTCTCCTTGCCCCCATAACAAGACACCCAGGGTTCAGCCCCCTCCTCCACCCAGGAGGATTTCAAGGCCACACCTTCCATGAGGCCACACACTTGCCAGGGAGGGAGGGAATGGTTTCTACCACTGGTCTCAAAGCTCAGGCGTTGGCTCATTCTCCATGCTGACTCTGGGCAGCTCCTTCTGCCACATCACCATCCCTCTGGACCCCTTCTGACGGTGCCTGGCTGGCCCACCCACGTACACAGAGCCCAAGCACCCACCCAGTGCTGTCAGAGAAGGAACCACGATGTTCAAAACGAGCAAAGTCCTGGTGCCAGAAGCCTCTAGCTGCACAGTTGCAGCCTACCCAGCCTGATGGGACCACTGTTTTCCAAGATGCCTTTTGGAGCGGGTCCAGAGGAGGGCCACAAAGATGATCAGAGGGCTGGAGCACCTCTCCTATGAGGACAGGCTGAGAGAGTCGGGGTTCTTCAGCCTAGAGAAGAGAAGACTCCAGGGAAACCTTATAGCAGCTTTCCAGTATCTGAAGGGGGCCTACAAGAAAGCTGGAGAGGGACTTTTTACAAGGGCATGTAGTGGTAGGACGAGGGGTAATGGCTTCAAACTGGAAAAGAGTAGATTTAGATTAGATCTCAGGAAGAAATTTTTCACTATGAGAGTGGTGAGGCACTGGAACAGGTTGCCCAGGAAAGTTGCGGAGGCCCCATCCCTGGAAGCGTTCAAGGCCAGGTTGGATGGGGCTTTGAGCAATCTGGTCTAGTGGGAGGTGTCCTTGCCCATGGCAAGGGGGTTGGAACTAGGTGATCTTTAAGGTCCCTTCCAGCCTGAATCATTCTATGATGCCATGATTCTATGATCAGCCACCTGGAAGCCCCTGCTGATGCTGCCGCTGGCTGGGTGCGACACCGCAGGGTAATGCCAGGGCAATGGGCGCATTGTGAGCTCTGTGAGCATCCTTCATGAGCCCTGAGACACCAACATGCAGCACTTCACAAATCCGCTCCTCAGACACATAATTCACAGGGGCTGCTGTGATGCTGCTTCAAAGAGGCAGTGCCTGCAGTATTTAAGAGCTCTAAGGACACTGCAGCTTAACAGTTTCAGCACTGTTTTTTTAGGGGAAACAGATATTCCAGAAAGTCTTGTAACAGGACAAAAAATAGCCAAGGAGGCCAGCCTGCGCTGGCCAGTATGGACACTTGTTCACACTGGCAGCAGCCATGGGTGGGTACCCTGGAGGTACAAACTGCTCTTAAGAGGTGATCTGCCTACCCATCAGCAGAACAGTATTTTTCAGGAGTTGTGTGATTCTCTGACCACCTCCTATGGGAAATGCGTAATTGTGATGAGGGACAAAAGGCAGCCAATGTGTATGGGGGCAAAAGACGGCAAGGAGCCGGAGACAGGAACTCTGCTGCCAGTCCCACCAGCGATCTACATGTCCAGCATTGAGTGGTGCCCCGAAGTTGCCAGAGCCAATGGCTATGAGCTTCCTGTTGTACCTTTGTCTTACAACTATCTCTATCCTATGGATGTGGCCTGGTCTTCTTTGAAATGGTTTATTATAAACAACAGGAAGGACTTTGCCCTGAGGTCTACTGAGAGGACCGATTCCTATAGGTGTATCCTCTTCAGTGACTTGATTGTTAAAGGAATAGAGCATATGACCCCAAACAAATGGAAGGTAGTGATTAACAGAGTGAAAAGATGGGAGAACTACTACTTTGACAGACTTTCTTAAATAGTTCTTCCCTCAGCCAGGCCCTAAATCTGTTTTGAATGAGTTACTCTGTTCCAGCTCTGCTGAGCCCTTTCTTTCAGAGGGTGTAAACCTAAAAACCACATGTCAACAGCACTAATAAAAGAGATAATTTAAAATCTGCATGTTTCATTTTAGGTGTATGCCAGGATTAGGTTGATGTGCACTACGTTTATATTGGGAAGGGACAGTTAATTTCCCTTATCACAAAAATGGGCCAAAGCATGCCTAAGATCCAGTTTAGCCATGCATGAATTCTGCATTAATTCCTCTGTTATGGCAGTTATAAGCCTATGCCTCCGATGTAAATGCCCTCAATTTCGAGAAAGACTGGGCTGCAAAATGAATTCTGTAGGTCAAGCCTGTCTTTGACCTCAGTGGGAGATCCGGTCCTGAGCAGGGAATATGCTAGACCATGACTGACACCGGAGTCCAGGGCTTAAAGAAGTCTGAAGAATTTAATGCGACTTTCTCATCATATACGCATTAACATCTGCTATCAGCTCAGTAGTTCATTACTCCAAGTACCTTGCTTCCAATAGTGGTCTGCAATAAACATTTCAGTGACAGGTAAAAGAAATCTTTCTAAAAGGGAATTTCCTTTCTGAAGCCTAACAATTAGTAGTTGGTTCAGGCTTTAAAGCATGAAGAGTTCAATCCCTCAGGATAAAATATGGCACTCATCATTGGAGATTTTCTTTATCCGTGACATTGATTGCTGAGATGTAATGATTTCTCATGGAATTGAGTTCAAAAGATTATTTATGAGTCATGCAAAGCAGTATTTCTTACAGCAGTTTTTTCAAGTTCATTGAACACTTTCTTGTTTTTTTGAAAGTGGCTTCCAATTTACAGTCTCTGTGTTGCTCATTTCTGGGTATGTGTTTATTGTGTACTTCTAAGAGAACTAAGACCATAAAAACATAAAAGAAGTCAGTTACGAGATGATTCACAGGTTCACTAAAGCATTTCAATACACTGAGGCAAGTCTGTGCAGTTTTTCTCCTGTGTGTGGAAACCATCTAAACAAGCATTGTAATTTGGTGTGGCAGAGAGGTATCTAAAAAAGGGAGTCTCATCTACCTTCAGAAGAATCCACGCATGTAATTCTCTAGAGCTGAGATGTGAATATACAGAGAAAAAGAACCATCTTTTCTCAGCTTTATATTCATCAGCAAAAACATCTGCTCGTTTTTTACAAGTATGGATGTAGCAGAGACTGGAAAATTAGGTACTTAAAATGCAAGGAGGAAAGAGCGGGGGGAAAAGAGGAGAGACTGGAGAGGGGCAGGAATGCTTTTATTGTCCTGGTATCACGGCCCTGAACATAATTTCACATTGGCTTGAAGCAGCAATTGCTCCGCTAAGTATCGATGAATATGAAGTGGTGTGAAATCAGCATGAGGAAAGAAAGAGGTCTGGCGCCTCTTTACCACAAGGATAGGCAGAGATTGCACCCTAGCTTGGTTTTCTTCAGAAACAAAGGATGCACACCCCATTTTCCCAATGACTGTCTACCTTCACCCCATGACACACTATACTGTTGGGGAGAAGTAACAGTGACAGAAGTCAAATCAGCACAGACCTGATGACTTCATTGCTGTGTTCTGGATTCACATGAAGAAGAACGAGACCAAACCTGAGCTCAGCCTTAGCAGTCTCTGCTGCCACGGTCTATGCAGCTGCGGCTTTAGGGCCACATTGCGACATTCCTTCATTGGTAGGGTGTGTCTTCTGCCATCCCTAATTCGCAGCGGAGTCCATGGGACGAGGTATAGAATCACCTGCTTTCCATACATTTTGGCAACAAGGAAGTATCAAAAGGAAGTCGTTTGTGTCACAGGAAGTCATGAGTCTTTCCTGTTTTGTATTCTTTGGTAAAACAAAGGTGAAGCCTCCATGAAGGGTTTCATGGAAGCAAGCAGGAGGAAAGAGGAAGTGTTTGGTGCCACATCTCCCACAGAGCGAGGGAAAAACATCCTTTCCCTGCAAAGGGCTGGGAACGCCTCGCTAAACACCTTCACTCTTCCCAGCCTCCCGCTGGGAGGTTGAGGGCTGGTGAAACTTTTCTACCCAGCCTTATTTAATGTGTATGGAAACCTGTGGGCAGGAAAAAGAATCGAGTCCGCAACCAAATGAACTTTGGTATTTTATATAAAATCCTCTGAGATGAGTCCTCTTCTTTCTTCCTCCCTCCCCCTTTGCTGCTGCATATGGGTAATTACAACCCATGTTTTCTACAAAACGTCGTAACCCTTTGTACCGAAGAAAAATATTGTGGCTCATACAGTTCTGACTCAACTGGTAATTTAGGATGACAAGCAATTCCTTTAACATATGACTAAACAAGCTAATAGGAGGATGTTACCAAATAGCATGCACCTTATTCAAGAGCTCTTGAAATAGCATGCATGAGTCTAATATCTGCTTGCTAGGATTTTAAATACCTATTATTTTATCAGGTTTGCTAGCAATAGCTCTTGTAGTGAGGCTCAGTACACTTGACCATTGCAGGATGTCAAAGCAAATCTCTTTGTTCCCACTCAACGACTCTCCCTGTGTGACTGAAATGCACCACTAGAATAAAATGATTAAAGTATCTTTGCATAAAGAGGAGAGGCAGATGCAAATGCGTATGTTGATGAAGAAGCTATAACAGATGTCCCTCTGCTCTAAGCTAGCTGGAATGCAAATCACCTGAGTTTTCGTGATGTCTCACTGACTAATTACTTCTAAGTGCTTTTCCAACCCTCGTCTTCATGGAAAAAACCATTTCTTTTCCTCCAGCTCATGAAGCAGGCCTGTAATGATTGGCTCAACACATTTTTTTCCCTATTTTCAAGTCGTCTGTCCTAATAGCATGCTGCAACCCACGGTACAGACGGGACAAATGCACTTGGGCAAGAGCCCAAGCCAGGGATGTAATGATGGGACACGAGATGTGAGCTTCTGTGACTGAGCAGGCAGAGTGGGGCCCATTTTGTGCCATGCCTGAGAACTGGGAGAAGGCTGGCCAGGTAGTGGAAAGGCAACCAGCATCGCTCAAAGCCCAGCCTCCATCTCTGTGAACTTGTTCCTTGACATTTCCTTCTGCAGCAACCGTGTGGAGGAGCTATGGAGATAAATGCACAGAGGAAAGAAGGAGGGATACAGGAACAATGTTCTAGGTAAGAAATGCAAAATAAGAAAACTGTTTTAGAAAACAAATACATGTAAGGGCCAGTTAAACTGCACTTAACTGTCAGTGTCTGACATTTTTTATTGGCTAGCTCTAAGCCTCCTCAAATCATTGGGAAACACTAAGACAGGAAGTTAGCCCGAGTTTAGGCCAGAGCAATATGAGTCTCAGCAAACCAAAAGAGCCATAGGACTGCGAAAGTGCCACGCCATTAGAAGCTGAGGCACTGGAGAGCAAAACAAAACAAATATGAGGAAGTCCAGGAAAAAAAGAGATTAATAAAATGATAGCCACCCATGGTGTGTTTCTAGTGATCAACAGCAAGCAGCTATATACATTCTCTGCTGTGTGACAGCCATCTCAAGAACCTTTGGATAAACTGGAAACAGTCTCGTGGTGAGGCACAGCCTTTGATGCTGGTACACATGGACATTTTCAATAGCTCTTCTGTCATATTCAGAAAGGGAGAAACTGATGCCATATGGAGATACACATGAATACATGCATAATCACTTATTTGTGCCCAAACTTCTTCTCTACAGGAACATATGAGGAGTCCATTGCTATGGGGATAACTGTTCTGGCAACTACCGGGTATTTCTGTTACCAGATGGAGAAGGGCCAGCTGGTGCTCTGATTATTCCCAAGACTGGGACACACATACGCCAGTCAAGCTCCAGCTGAGCCTAGATGATACACTGGGCTTGCTCCAGTAGCCAAGACAAACCAGCTTCAAAAGCCAAAGCCAAACTGCGGAGTGATGTGGGTTGTGCGTAAACATCCAGCCACCTCCGAGTCCCCAAACCAGGTAGCCAGCCTATCTGAAAATGGCTTCTGGCACATGTCTGGGGGGAAATGTAAACTCAGGTTTTAGAAATTTTACCTGATCTGGCTCCACACACTCATGTGGGTTGTACACTTGCACAGCCATATCGCTAGGTTTGTTTTCCATGTGATTGGGAGCATGTCAGACACAAGACTGTCACAGGGTAGTCAGCTCCTCCATGTGAGGTCTCTCAGCCCCTCACTAAACTTGACCTGGAGGCTGAGGTTATTACATAGTTAATAAATAGGGAAAGGATGCAGCAAGTTGATGAGTCTTTGGAAGCCATTTTGCAAAGACTGTGAAGAAACTGGTGAAGTCTGAAACAAGAGAGGTTTGTTTCAGCTTAGTCTACTGGTTTCTTCCACAACAGAGCTGGAAAGAGGGCTGTAAGGGTTTGCCGCAGTGCTCCTCTTTGGGCAGAGTTGAGGCCAGGGCGTTGACAGTCAGCAGTTAGGCAGAGATGCTGACTGATGTCACAGGTTAGGGCTGGGATCAAGGAGAACCGTGAAGGACTCTATGCCAGGCAGAACATCTGCAGTGCCTTTACTGAGAAAAGCAAGAAAAAACAGCTGGAAATGCTGACCCTCAAGAGGAAAACGGAGGAAGGAAATGTTGGAAATAGTTGTTTGCATGTGAGGCTCTTGGAAAAGCTGAAAAATATTTAGCACCGTGACTTGCAGCACAATGGCTCAAGAGCAATCTCTTCTGCCTGGAGCACTGCTCAGGGAGCTCTGCCTTCCTCCAGCACCAGTGCTGTTGTGTTTCTGGTAAGTCTCATGGTCTTCAGACTAAAAGCATCCAGTGGTACTAAAATCAAGCTGAGTTAATTTCAGCCAAAGTCTAGAATGGATAATGAGAAAACAGTCCCACTGAATGCTTCTTCACTTAAGTTTTCTCTTTAAGGATCACAGATACCCCACAGCCACTGGGCTCCTTCAGGCTGGCAGAGCCCTATTCCAGCAGCCACTTACGTTGTCTCAGAACCTGTGAGAGTTTATTTTTTACCCTTAAAATCCCAACAGCTCCTTTCTTTATTACTACACAAGGATTTGGGCTTTTGTTTAAAAACACACGGCCTTCATGACAGTAAAAGAAAGCCTAAAGGTGCAAACACTAGAAGTTTAAAAGCCAGTAATCTTTTTATTTTCTCAGTCTTCAACACTTGGCACTGGTGACAATGACAACATCCAATAGTCAAAGACCTGTGCAAGTGAGGTACTACGTATGCCCATCTATACAACATGAATGCTCTTTTTGAAAAGAGTCATTTTATGGACTGGTGGAGAAGGAGGAGACTGTAGTTCTGTAGACACCAGAAGAGTGTGACCTGGCTCGCTTTCTGGGATAGGAACATCTACAAGAAGATCCTGTGTAGATCCCCTGCTGTCTAACAAGCTGCACACTCACACACACTGAGCGTTTCAAGGATCTCCATCCTTGCTGCCTCCTCTCACTTGCAGAAACTCAATCGAATTGAATTCTCTATTCCTCTTTTAAACTTTCCAGGACTAATCGTATAACCCTTCTTTCAGTAAGAAACCAGACTTCGAGGTCCCCAGCTGGTTTCTGAACAAGAAACTGAAGTAAATTTGAGCTGCTGTCTCCCCCCAGTGTCAGCATATTTTCTTGTTTAAGGCTGCAACTGCAGCAAGTAGGATGTCCAAGGGTAAAAAAAAAAAATGCTGTAAACTATCCAGTGATAGCATAGATCAAAACTCTACCCTGGTATGTCAGAGAACAGATATTGGTTCAGGTTAGGGAATGGATAAGATCTCTTCTTATTTTGGAAACTGTAGGATATTAGCCTGCTGCGACACCCATCACAAGCTCTAGGGGTTATGTATGCTGTAGCACTACTCTGAAGTTAAGGTAAAAAGCAGCCAGGTTGGACCAGATTTGAAGTCTTACATGTACAAAGAGGTTTTCTGATTTGGCTATAGAGGCAAAAGGGTGATGATGTGGAGGACTTCTGAGGAGACTTCTCAAAGCTGCTTTCTCACTCATTCAAGCCAGGGACAAAAACACAGGCTCCTTCTGTTAATAATTCCCTTCTTCCACATGTTTGGCAAGGTAGGGCCCCCAGATTTTAATGCCAGTCTTGATTGCTTGCAGTGCTAAATGGTGCCCAGTTGGTGCCCAATTGCTTTGATCCTAAATGACTTGCTTTAAAGGGAAATTGTAAACCTTTGATTCTGGTTACAGAGCAACTGTATTGAAGTAGAGAATACTTCTGCTTTCAGTTTAAAAAACAAAAAATCTCTCATTATTACTATTGGTCTAGAAAAATCCACTCTTGGTTGAGAGTCCAAAAAAAATCCAGATTGGGGCCAATATTCAAAGGCAACCAGTGGCTTCATGGAGCCAAGACATTGCTTACTTTTGAAGGTGGTGGACACTACACAGGCTTGACAATTTCCTGTTAAGGTCTGGGCATGTGGCTTAGCTAAGTACCTTGGCGCCTTTCCCTCAATAGCTGTTTAATGGAGGTGGTTACCAGAGTCTGTTCTCACCAAACACCACAGAACCATTTAATTAAATTACCATTCAATTCCACCTTTGCATAGACAGATGACTGCTGAGATCGTAGAGGGAAACTGCTGGTTTACAATGGCACTATGAATTCCCTAGCCTAGCAGTCCTGAGGCTGCTGTAGCAAGGATATTGCTCTATCCTGGGAACAGGTTTCTGCAATACTTATATTCCCCAGTCATCAAGGTGACCGCATGAACAGCAAGATTTTAAAAATCACTGCAGTTCCCAGTGAGTAACTCAACCACAGCAAGAGCCCTCTGAGCATCAGCTGCATCAGCTGCACACAAACTTAGGTAAGGCTTGGAAGGGGGATACTGCGGCAGCGTACGCTGCTGTGACCACGGCTGGCACCTCACCCGGCAGCTGCAAGGAGAGGGCAGGAGCGAGCCATCCCAGAGGTCTCCCACGTCCTGCTGGGCTCCCAAGGCTTCTCCCAGGGCCCTCCACCTCTCCTCTTCCCTCCTCTCCCCTCTCCACTGTCAGATTTCAGCTTCACCTTAACTTCCAGAAGATACAAGGATCTAGGAAGTGCTTTACAATGGAAACGTGAAGGCAAACATACCTATTGGCACTGCTACACATGCCTAAGCCTTTATTTCTTTGAAAAAAATCTACTCAGTTGATTAACCTACCGTGACTGAGTTAGCTTATCCTCCAGGATTTGGTATTATTGCACATGCAGGAACACCTAGCAATGGTAATGAAAACCCCCTCTGCTTCATAGGCCGAGTAGTAAATAGAGAGCCGTACACAGTTCTCAGATACTGTGCACAGCAAAATAATGTAAGAAACCTTCTAGCATGAAACTTCCTCAAAGGTTTTCATACTGATACTGTGATTTGCATTACTCTAAGGTAATGGAATTACCTATTCCATTACCAATGCATTCCAGGTAATGCATTACTCTAGGTATGGAAAGTGGTTTGAGAAAGACCTGCCTGGAAAAGCTCATCTCCTGTGTTTGTTCATCTGGATTCAATAAAGAGCCCACAAGTCTCAGATTTACACCCCTGAAGGAAGCAGTTGCTCTGAAGAAGTTGCACAGAGCCCTCCCCATTTCCTTCTGTCTGTCCATGAACCTTGCACACACCCACAATGGATTCATAGTATTTTTCTCTTTAAAACCATCCACCTCCTTGCAGCTAATATCTAAGAACTGCCTCCCCTGCAGCTCTAACTGTAGCGTTTGAGTAAGCAGCAACCAAGGCTGTTACTTTTTTTTTCTACAAAGGTTTTTTTATTGCATAAATAGAGGCTTAGATATTTTGCTGTATGTATAAAAAGTTGAGATACAGTTCAAGTGAACGTTACTCTTGAGGGTTTTATTCCTTTGACACATCCTTCATCTACAGGAAGGCTTCGTTCTCCCAGGAAAGGAATCCAATGCAAGCTGCCAAGTGTCAGAAAATCTGCAGGGTGGGGAAACAGCAGTGAGAACAGCAGGCATGATACGCTGGCAACGCAGGGGCTAAATCTGCCTGCCCACATGGCACACTGCAATCGGAGCTAATCGCAGCTCTGCGGTGCTGACACTGGAGCACATTTTTAGGGTAGGAGAATTTGCCCCTTCTTGCAATCCCACTATAGAAAGACATGGCTGACAGTCCAAGAGATGGAAGAATTTGGGAAGGACTGGGCCTCTGGTAGGCAACACTGGGTGACTGGGCAACTAGGGTATTTTCTGCAAAATCAGAGATGCTTTAATGCCAGTCGTTCAACAAGGTCAACGCTGCCTGCTGGACACGGAGGCCTTGTGGGATGAGCTTGTTACCCTGGTGCAACCATCTCTTGGGCTGTGGACTCTGCCAGGCAGAGCTCCCTGGGACCCAACGCTACACACACAGCACAGTACGCTCTGCCCATTACAAGTAGCAGGCTTGCTCGCGTGCAGGGCAGCCCATCTCTCATTTTTTAGCAATAAAACTCCGTATAACTTACTCTGACTTACTCTGCAAAAACAGAAAGAAGTCTTCTCACAGCATCTTCCAGTGCTTAGTGAAACTGATTTAACATAAAAGTTTAAAATGGCACAAATCTGCCCAGAGACAAGTCCTCAGTCTGATGTAAACAGGAGACTGAAAAACACCTTTGTTTTTGTTGCTTTTTCTATGCAAATGAGCCACTTCGTTCCCATGGTTATTTCCAGGGTCCCATTTCTAGTCACAATTTCCAATCCTTGTTGCATGAAATAAAACAGTGATAGGTTTGAAATCAAAACCAGTAAACATATCTAAAAATGGAAACTGTCTTCATATGGGAGGTGATGACCTCAAAAAGGGAAAGTTAAGTTTTTTTAGTTTAATAAAGAGTAACATTACATTAAACTCCCACTGAGCTTACAAAGGGCAGGCAGGAATAAAATTCCCATTTTTCTGCAGAACAGAGAGATGTGAAACGAACTGATACAAAAATCACATACCAAACAAGTCAGGGAATATAATCTTAGCACTGGTCAGAACTCATTTTGCTAATGGACTTGATCCAATAAGGCAATGATTGCTTAAACTTTGAAAGCTGAGGGAAGGAATTCAGCCATGGGGAATGAAAACCCAAAACTTGAAGAAATTTTGTAATGTTCATTTTGCTCTTTTATGCAGAACAATGTCCATTTTGCTCAGTTAAGTATATAGGTGGATGTTACATAGCATAACCTGTAGCATTTCTGTTACCTTGGAAAGTTCCATGGCATGAGATTTGGCCCTTCCAGCTAAACTATCTACAACTTGTCATGTATTTAACTAACATGGAATGGCTGATTCTTAATTATGATTAATGATGATCTTAATTATGTGACTTAAGGCCAAGAGGTCTTATTACATCATCTTGTCCGTCATGCCTCTCATGCATTTTTTGCCCAATTTAACCATCTTTTTATGCATCAGGAATTCCTGTGCAATTGGTTGGGCATAAAAATTCAGAGAGATGAAGAGCAGAGAAGGAATACTGTGTTAAGATCTCCTAAATCACAAACCATGGCCGCCAAGTTTTCTGGTGTAACTGCAATTCCTACAAAGAATGGGCATGATACTGGTGTTCAGATACGCTGAAACACCACAGGAGACAAACATTACAAGAACTCTGATAATGGGGATATTCTAATAGCACAATCCAAATGCATCCAAGTCAAAACACAATGGGATTAATATGTCAATGCCATTATCGAACACTCAGATGTCAAATAAATTCTATACCTGAGAGACTCTTCAATCATCCTTCTTCTCTGCTTCTGTTTTCAATTTCTCTTCACGTTCCCTCTTCAGTTTTTCTTCANGAGGCAGGCAGGAGGGCAGGGCAGGCAAGGAGGGCAGGAGAAGGCTGCAGGGAACCCGGGGGTGCTGGAGCAGGCAGGCAGAGAGCAGGCCGGAGGGCAGGCAGGAGCACAGGCCAAGCAGGCCGGGTCGGGGTCGGGGGGCCGCCCCGCTGCTGCCCGATCTCGCCCCGCCGCCCCCGCCAGCCCGCCCGCTCCCCCGGCGCCGCGGGCGGCCGCCCCGAGGAGGGGGGGGGGGCAAGGCCCGGGGAACGC
>VYXH01011832.1:593355-645250 GCA_013397275.1 Burhinus bistriatus | reverse complement strand
GGAGCAGGGCCTGAGCGGCTCGGTCAGCTGCTGGGGATGCCGGTGCGCCTGGGCAAGTTCTCCAGGGGTGTACCACGCCAAAAGGGGCTCTCCCTGACCGTAGCGTGGCCATAAGCGCCGGGCCCAGGTGGCCCCCGGGTCCCTCCACCGGCTCGGTGCGGCACAGCGCCTGCCCTGGGGCAGCCGGCGGGCCCCCAGGGTGCGGGAAGTCCCTCAGCCTGGCTGCGGAGCACACCCACGGCAGGAGCCGGGCAGCCGGCAGGCACCCACAGGCCACCCGGGGAGGTGTGGGGAAAGCGGGGTTGCTGGGTGGGGAGCAGCTCACCAGATGGCTGTGCTGGGACCTGACAAGCCTTCCCCAGCGCTGGCGGACTGAGATTATCCAAAGGCTTATTAGTATGCCAGCAAAAGGCCCATCTGGAGCGTGACAGTAGCTGCTGTGCCAAATCTCAAGACCAGGCTCCAAAACAAGCCAAAGCTTCCCGACAAAAGAAGCCCATTTCTTTTTAACACGAGCTAAACAAAATTGTTGGAAATGCAGTGCCAGACATGGCTGAAGTGTTTCAGCCAGAACTTTCTAAAAACAAACAACAAGCCCACGCGATAGCCAGCATGGGAACTTTTAGCTTAAGCGATTTAAGTGTGGCAACTTGAACGGAAGCTAAACCCAGTCTTACAAAAAGAAAGCACGTTTTAATACTAGAAGTATCACCATTTCTGCTTGTAATTATTCCCAGAGAGCCAGCGTCGTGACACTTCAGCAGCACAGGAGAAGATAAACCATCTTGAAAACCCGTTTCCCAGCCAGTGGAAACCAGTACTCAACATGGGAAACACTTAGAAAGCACAGCAAGGCTTCCTAAGGCCATAAGTGGTTTACCCTGAGCCCTAGCTGATGGGATGTAACCAGCGCCTCCATCACCCAGCTTGCATCCCAGATAGACAGATTGCTCCGGAGAACCAAGGAGTAGCAGAAGAGGCAGCTTGGCCAGCTGTGGACTTGGGGACAGATGATGAACCTCTGGAAGCTGTGCTGGACAATCAGGACATGCTCCTAGATGAGACTGCTATGCTAGTTTAGCAGCTCTTCTGGTATAAAAGAGGCCTTGTCAGAAGGCCATGAGTCAGTCTTTGCTGGCAATGAATAATGAAATCAAAATGGGAGCCAAACCATTAAAAAAATAGTTTGGAATGAATGTGTGTAGGTATAGGTTACCTCCTATGATTCATACCATAACACATTGTTCAGTCAATAGATGGAGATTTTGATATTTTACTGTACATTTTCAAGTTATTTTTAAGATGGGCTTAAGTCATACAGTTTGGATCGAAATCAGCATTTTTGACCACTACTTCACACTTATTCTGAGGTGGGAACATCGAGATCTGCTTCTGGATTTAAAAATTCTAAAAAAAAATCAAGTTACTCATTCTTTTGGTTTTATTTTCCCGAAGAACAGAATATCAAAGCAAAGCACAATCATGCATCTTTCTTGGGTGTTCCCTGACCAGCTGTACCAGAGTCCTCATGGGAAACAGTAATGTTGATTTCCTCAGCACTCCATTCCACATTGCCCTGTCTGCTAATTTAATGAACGGTTTCACAGCTATTTGTAATTCCAGTGAGTTCCCTGCACGTGGCGTTATGATTTCCTCATTGCTGATATTTCCGAGAAGTTAAGGTGATCCAGGGGTTGTTTTGTCCCTTGCACCC
Source organism: Burhinus bistriatus (assembly GCA_013397275.1). Taxonomy (NCBI): domain Eukaryota; kingdom Metazoa; phylum Chordata; class Aves; order Charadriiformes; family Burhinidae; genus Burhinus; species Burhinus bistriatus. The sequence continues at coordinate 643,536 of VYXH01011832.1, read as the reverse complement.
AAGTTTTCATGTATCACACACTTGAGGTCTTCTCGATTCAGAACCTGGCTTTTATACTTCTCGCCCCAGTCCTCAACGATGTACTGATGATAGGGGTCATTAGAGTGCTCTCGCCTCTTTGATTTCACAGTACTCACCAAGATTGCCACAATAATGAAGGAGAACATCCCAATCATCACCATCAAATAAAGGATAACATAGTCAAAGTTTTCAGCATCAACCTTGGCTTGCAATTTATTCGCCGCTTCCGTCATATTTTTCCTCCAGCCATTCATGTAAGTGAGAAAGGTTTCTTTGAAAATATCTTCCACTGCCCAAGTGAAGTTTCGCATTTCAGCCATCCTTGCAAGTTACGGCTACTAAAGACAACATGATACTTATTTTAATCAAATATCTATACTAAAAGAGTTACATTGGTTTCTTTTGTCTGCATTATGATAATTAAATAATAACACCTGTCACTTGCCAGTGAAAATGTAGTACCAATTTTAGACCAGCTGAGAATCCCCCTCCTCAGTGGTTCAATATGTTTAGAGACCCAAGGAGGTCTTACTCCTCTCCTCAGTCATGTCAGTTTCAGTCTGTGGGAAGCCAAATATGCTTGGGTGAAATCCAGTGAGCATGGGCGCCCGTGACCTACGTTACAGGGGTCGAGGCACACTGCCTTCCCTCCTGAGGCGGCAGCTCTCAAGAAGCTCTGAGAAAAGCCACTGTCCTTTTCTGCGTCTCCTACATAAAAAGGAGGGCATGACTGGATTGCAGCCTGCTAGCCTGCAAAAAGCCAAGGGTCTGGTACAGCGTTTCAGTCTGATGCTCCTGTATAACACCTGTCCTTCAATGCTTCAGGCCAACCAAGCCCTACAACATGTGGCAAAGCTTCCACAAAAAATCATTTGATTTCAGTGCAGTCTTCAAGCAGTGATGAGCTTACTGCAGCCTATGGTAAGGGGTGGTGAATTTTCATCACTAATAAGACATTGTGGTGTCTTTCGAACTGGAGTTCAGCAATCTACCTTCCTCTGGTTGTGGGACTAGCCTTGCAATATCAGCATGCACAGAACAGGCACGCACACACAGAAGGACACAGGTACACGTGCATTTATACACTCACACACACTCAAGCATAGGGGATAAAGGTGATCTAATGAAAGTAAGCAAGCTATAAGAAAATCCAAATACAAATTGTCTTGAAACTTTTTTTTGGTGTAAAATCTCTCTGCTTTTCCTTTGATTCAGATCAAGAATTACTATGCTTTTTCAATAGGAAATAAAGAATTACCAACAGAAACTTACCCTTCCTGTGTCCTTCTCTGATGAGATTCACAGTAACAATCAGGATTTTAAAACTCCACTGGATAATATGATGATAGTCTCAAAAGGAGCAGAGATATCTTTAAGTAGCCTCCAGCCTGCACAAGCCTATAAGCAATTGTCTGTTAAATAAGTGCCTTGTACTGCACGCTTTATGTTTGTATTAAATTAAATGCTAAATCTAATCTCGGCTGGAAAGTCAAATATTGGCTGACAGCTTACATCAGTCATCCTGTCAGATGCTGAGTACTATTCTTTATGCTTATTACTGCAATTTCATATAGTGTAAAAGAGCACTGTTGTGCTTTCTAGGGGTAAACATTGATGCAGCTTGGTCTTTGTTGACCCAGACAGAAGAAGAGTCGAGGTGAGCTCTACAAAATAATGCTAATAATAGTGATAATAATAGTAATTTCCTTGGCTGATATGGGCACAAGAGGCTGAGCACTGAGTAGGCAGCGTGAAAGGTCTGCCAGCCTGTCAGGCTGCTTAGTGCCCATGATTTGCCTTTCCTTTTCTTCCACCAGGATCATGCTTGTTAGTGACCAACCCTCCATGAAGCCCTTGCTGTGAGAAGCAGGTCTTCATGCACAGCCAGGACCAACCTCTCTGAGCTCTGCTCTGTATGCACCCCACTCGTGATTTGGAGCAGGAAAAGACAAAAGCCTATAATAAAAAAAAAAAAAAAAAAAAGGCAGAATTAATTAATGTTGATTTTATTTCTAGCAAATGGCACACGCTGGCACCTAACTGAAAGGCTCTGAGTCACACCTTAGAAAATAGCAGTGCGCTCAGTGAAATGAGACTTCATTTTTAGTCAGCAGCGGTTCCTAGCTATGATGGGGACATCCAAGGGAGGGGGATTAGGGTGGGATTGTGCAAAGTGCTCCACAAGCACAGATGCTGGATGCTGGGACAAACTTTCTGTAAAAATATTTTCATTTTACAGGTAGGCCTGCCTAAGCAACTTGCAGAGAAAGCGATTTCTCGGGTAGCTCTGCTTTGAGGAAGATAAAGCGAACATGGACTACCACTGAATCAACAGCACACATCAGAAAAAGGGAGATACACTCTTGGTACAGAGAAGCGTTAATCCCCGAGGAAGCCCTGCAAGTGCTGTGCTGCTGACATTGTCATGGTTACTGCTATCATTTCTTCTGGATTTTCTGTGCATGAACACCTCCCAGCACGGGGGCGTGCTGCTGGCAGCATTTCCTCTCTGATCCCCCGCTTCTCTCTGGCAGTTTCCCACATGCCCTCGGCTTGGCTCCTTGAAGTCGAGGTGGCTGGCAAGCTGCTTCTGTTTGCTTTGATGAAACCAGTAAGCCAGAGGGACAGCAGCAAGTCCAGCCTCCTGCATTGCGCAGCCAGAGACGTGTCCTGGTTGGTTCTGGCTGGATAAAGTCACCTGGAGCTACCAGGATGCTGTTAGAGGAGCTCCCAAATGCAGGGCTATGAGGCTGGCTAGGGAAATGAGAGAAGAGCCGTAGCCCTGGAGGTTCCTAAGCAGAGTGGCTTGGGAACTGCTGCCCTGGACTGCCGAAAACTGGGTGAAAGGACTTGTTCGTCCTTCAAAGAACCTCTTCTGCCATCTGTTCTGTTCCATTGGCCAATACTTGCAGGCCACACACACACACACACACACACACACACAGAGGCATACCTACATATATAAAAGCTGCATATGTTGTCAAGCAGACATGAAGTTTAACTGCCAACTCTGTTCTCAACCACACCAGAAGAGTCCTTGAATAATCCCGTTCTGCTGCATGTCCCCCTGAAGGTCACATTTGCTCAGGGTTTGCTTAGTCTAAAGCAATGAGGTGATCAAGGACAGACAGTGTGGAATTGGTTAAAAAGAAGGAGGGGCAGCCAAATGTCTTGGGCAGGAGGGGCAGCTGTTTTAACATTAGTCTCCCAAATGGAGACTAGTATTAAGCAAAATGCTACTGGTCTCAATGGAGAGAGGTAGGAACAGCTGGTTGAGCCTCCTGTCTCTACCCCAAGAATGGCTAGGTCATGGCAATCAGGAAGAGTCCCGGGTGACTGGAAAAAGACAAATGTCATGCTCATCCTTGAGAAGGGCAATGATGGCCCAGGGAGCTGAAAGATGATCAGCCACACCTCAAACCATGTGACGATTAAGGGACAAATCCTTCTGGAAGCCATTATTAGGCATCCGGAGAACAAAAGGTTGTTGGAAATAGCCAGCATAGATTTACCAGTTGTACCTGGTCAAGCTGATTGCTTTCTATCACAAGATGATGGGAGGATTGAAGGCAGAGTGGTAGTGGTGGTTCACCTTCGCTTTAGCAAGGTTTCAGCATGGTCTCTCAAAATATCCTTGTAGCCAGATTGGAGAAATATGGACCAGATGTGTGGACTCCAGAACTAGTAGGACCACTGTCATGGGCAAGATAGAGTAAATGACAGCCCATAACCTTCATGACTGATAACCCTTCGGTGACTATTTAGCAGTGTATTCATTTGTTGACTATTTTACAAATCCTTTGTTATTCTTACTGGTGAGACAGTGACGAAGGCAGCAGACATACTGAAGATCTTGTGATTAAACTCAGATCTCACAGGAGGCTTTATGTGAATTCATTAGCAATTAATCTCTCCCAACATTTTGCAATATGTATTGTAAATGCATAAAGGGATACTCATAAATAAACACAAATATGCATACACATAACATACATAGATCAGTATCTATAGGATTGGAATGGGGTACTCAATTTGCTGTGTTTCTTCTAGAAGATAAGATTAACAGAAGATTGTTATTGACAGTGATCTTTGTTCCCCAGACATTTCCCTTCATAGGAGCTTCCAGTATACTTGGTGACTTTTTTCCAATCCTCCATCAGTTGTTTTCCCATAATCTCTACAATAAACAGACAAACTTTACACTTTACTTTAAATGCACAGCTGATGTATTTATACACAGCTTTTGCCATCTTCCTTTTCCTTCCTTTTCTTTAAAGTAAGGAAATTAACTATACATAATTCATGAATTACAGGGTTCATTACTTAGGATCATGAATTGTATAGCTTAATTCTTAGAAACAAAAGAATATAGATGTTAAGTGTGGTTATTGGAGAGGTATGAGTATCCTGTCATATGTACCTATGTAACTTTCCTTTGGTATTCCTTCTGTTCTGGTTAAATCATAATATTGTACTATTCACTGTGCCTTTCAGACCTCAAACCTTTGTATACACAGACTTAACCCACAATCTTCTCAGCCTTTAACTACTGATAGGCTATACTGCTAACTACTGATACTTAGAGGGCTGATAGCATTTAATTAGTTTCCCCACTGCTTTAAACTTTTTACCTTCTTGATAGCCCTCCTAGATTCCTTCTGGTATTTACACATTTGCTTAAAAGAACATTAGCGAAACCAACAGTTCTGGGTCTGGCTGCTGCTTTTCAAGTTTTTGTCTGTCAGTCAATCACCCTGTAAAAAACCAGAAAGATCAAGGCCACTAGGTTTTTATAGTTTGGCTTTAACTGTGACTGCTGAAACCTTTCATCTTAAGATTACTCAAGATTACATGTATTAATTAAGTTTGAACTGGTTTTTTATATTGATTTTTCTTTATAATCCAATTTTTACTAAATCTCGGGACATGTTCCAACTCCTTCTGGTTTCTCATAACAATGTTAGTAATCAAAGATGCTGCCTCTTTATTTTTTGTTTTGTAGCTCTGCTTCTAGGTCTCTTACCTGTTTCTTGCGTTCTTGTGCTGCACCTCTGCAGTGGGTCAGCGTGTGTAAGCTACCACCTCTCCAGGAGCTTTGACTTCCACCTTTGAAACACTTAACTCTTCTGTTTGCCATTCCTCTAAGCAAGTCTTTATGGTTTCATTTTCATTCTGCATTCACCCCATGCATGATGGGTGTTCTTTTCTTTCCCAGGATAAGGGAGATAGGATTGATACATCTGTTCCTCCCAAGGGTATGGTTTTCAGCACAACTGGGAGTTTTCATAGAATCATAGAATGCTTAGAGTTGGAAGGTGCCTTAAAGATCATCTATTTCCAACACCCCTGCCCTGAGCAGGGACACCGTCCACTAGATCAAGGTTACTCAAAGACCCATCTAACCTGGCCTTGAACACTTCCAGGGATGGGGCATCCACAATTTCCCTGGGCAACCTGTTCCAGTGTCTCACCACCCTCAGAGTAAAGAAATTCTTCCTAATATCTAACCTCCTCATCTTTCCTGTAGGCTCCCATTAAGTACCAAAAGGCTCCTATAAGGTCTCCCCAGAGCCTTTTCTTCTCCAGGCTGAAAAACCCCAAATCCCTCAGCCTGTCTTCATAGGAGAGGTGCTCCAGCCCTCCGATCATCTTCGTAGCCCTCCTCTGGACCTGCTCTAACAGGTCCATGTCCTTCTTATGTTGGAGGCCCCAGAGCTGGACACAGTACTCCAGGTGGGGTCTCAGGAGAGCAGAGTAGAGGAGGGGAATCACCTCCCTCAACATGCTGGCCACGCTTCTTTTGATGCAGCCCAGGATGCAGTTGGCTTTCTGGTCTGCGAGCACACATTGCCGCCTCCCGTTGAGCTTCTTATCAACCATTTTAATGTTTTCTTTTTAAGTGAGGAAATCCTTTTGCAATTGTTTATTTCTTATGTAACTGTTCTTCCATCTTTCAGGGAGCAGTGTTTAGAGGTTTCATCCTGAGCCTATTTTCTTGGGCCGTTGTCTGCTCGATGGTAAATACATTTGGTGTTCAACATTTGGGGTATTCTGTTTTTCTGAGAGACCCTGAGACTTAATTGTGTGTTATACAGTTTGATCATCTATTATAACACTTGCAATAGGTTTGCGGAAGTATTAATGCTCATCCTTTTACATAGGATCTGGTATAGGTGCCAGCCAAGAGGAACAGCTGATCTGCTGGAAGGTTGGCTGCTATTCAGAAGGATCTTTACAGGCTGTCCCCAAAATGTTCATAGCTGGTAAAAACCTGTCTCTAAATATTGGGGTAACTCCATGTGTGAAGATCGCTCCCTTATCACATCAGAGACCTAGATCAGGATGCACTGTCCTTAATACCTTGTATTAAAACAATGAAAAGAGTGTAGACAGTGGAGAGGGACACCTGGAATAGACCTTTGTGACTAAATAAAAATATGTTTGACAAAGCAACGTTTTCCAGTCATCACTGAAATGAGAGGAAAAGCATTCAGAAGGAAAGTGAATTTTAGCCATATTTTTTTAAGCAGTACAACCATAAGGAAGGTTGTGAGGTAAACCCTTTGTGTCTATGAGAAAAGAGCATATCTCATCAGGATGCATACGACAGTGAGGGGCTCCAGCATAAGCAGTTTCTCAACCTTGAATGCCTGAAAAAACCAACCAAGGGGTTAGAACTCTGACTGTGTCTTGTGCCAGGACTGCACTGTAACTGAGATATAGGCACCTGCCACCCTGTCAAGAAAGGCACTGCTCTCCTCAGCCCAAGATGCAGGGATGGAGAAATCATGGCCAGGCGGAGACTGCAGTCATTCAGCTTTGTTGCTATGGTTTTATGTGTTGCTGTTGCAAAAGCTTTAGAGGATAAATAAGGGTGTTACCTGCACATAGCCTTTAAACGAAAAAGCAAACACTAATATTTCACCATGTCTGATGATAAGCTTCTAGTGAGTTAAGGAAGTTCACTCCTCAGGCTCTTTGAGATCACCCTTCTGAAAGCAAGACAGAAAATAAACACATTTCCAAACAATGACCACAGGGACAGCTTTTGCTGGGAACATATAGCTCTGAGGGATGCATTGTCCAACATGCTGCAGGTAAAGGTCATCCCCACATCACCCCCCAGAGAACATGAGCTGCTGAGTGACCTCCACTCCCAGCACAGGCAATGGAGATGGTGCCTGCATGCACAACTGATAAATGTGCAGCAGCTGGAGGCGTTGCCCTCCTCTTGTCTGCTAACACCAGGGTAAGACTAACAAGGGCCACCTATTATGGCCACTTGCCCATTAACACCGCAGTGTGTGCCTGCGCACAGGCTGATCACCTCTCACGTGGAAACCCCATCCTTACTGCAGCCCAGGCAGCCAGAGGGCTCCTGCAAGGCAGATTGGGCTGTCAGCTCCCAGCCTGACCTCTTCACACCACCGCAGTCTGAGGACAGCATCCTTCTGGCTGGGAAGATAAAATGTGGCACCTCAAATCCATGTATGTGTGTCCCTCAGAGAAGAAAAGAAACCTGTGGTGCCCACACCGGTTCTCTCCTAGATATCTAGTGGATTTTCACTATACTTTCAGCTGTAATTAAAATATTGTTGCCTGCAGCTAAACAGCAGTGCACCACCTGCAGTTATCTGAAGGCAAGGTCCTGCTCAAGGGCAGTGTCATGAAAGGCAAAGTTAATGACAATAACTGACAGCAACACTTTTATTCCTAACAGATTAAGCTGAATCTGTCCTTTGGATGGGAAGCTGCAGGTCAGTTGCTTGCTGGGTTGTAGGTGGGAACCACAAGGCTCTGCAGACACACGCACACCTCCTGCATGCATAAGCTGTACCACCCAACATTGCTGCCCTCTGCTCCTCACCCACAGTCCCCAGGCCCTTATGGGGGAACACGCTCAGTTGCTCGGCCAGAGCAGTTAAAGAGTTGGAGAGACGGTAGTGAAGAGTTGGATGAGGAGTATAAACGTCACCCAGGGCGGCACACACAGCAAGGGACTGGCTGTGCCCACCTGCCCTCTGCTTCCATAGGGTATCTCTGAAAACCACAGGTCATAGGACATTTGCCATTAGTGGTTTGAACTAGCACTAATGGTGGTATGGAGGTACCTCTGTCCCTCGTGCCCCCCACCTAGCCTGGAATCTGGGCCCTCTGCCCTGGGAACCCCAGGGAACTCTGGGAACTCTAATGCTTATACACCTGACAGCTGCACTCCTGGTCCTGGAAATAAAATTGCATCGTGATCCATCAGCCTCAAATGTGTTTTTTTTTCCTGGCATTTGCTCTGATAAACAGTAACTGTGTAGCTAAAGACCGACTGAAGAAGTGTGTGCCGTGCACTTCAATTAGCAAACAGAGTAAGACCTTCTGAGGCATTAAAGGTAATGACTGCTCTTCTTACATAGAAATGCTTGCCCTGTGCAGAGAGCCAGCCCAGCCTAAGACTTAGATATCATCTGTACCTGCATCTCAGTTTAACTTCCAGTGGTGTCCACAGCTGAAGATGATGAAAGATGAATGTTTTTCCCTTCTGCAAGTGTTGGCTTTTTAGGTGCCTGGGCTGGGGAAATGGAACAGCTCTTTACAAGTTCTCTCCACTTCCCCGCAAGGCAGCCAGAGATAGGCAAGCAAGACCCAAGGTGGTGCGAGAGTGCCAAAGGTATGTGCTTTGGCCTCAAGCTGACCTGAGGTTTTGTTTAGGATTGCACTGGGCAGCAGGTCACAGAAATTGCGGAGCAGATGTACAATGGTAGCAGGCACCATGCCACACCTGCTCTCTAGCAAAAAGCTGTTTCTCACAACCAAACTTACTTGACCCTGGGGTCTCCTTGAGAGTGAGCTGCTAGTATCGAGGAGTTTTCTGGGGAATGGAAACTGGGAGAGGCACCCTTGCTGAAACCACATTTTATTGCAAAGTCCTGTCCTCATAAAGCAGAGGGGAGGGAGAGGAGTAGTTACAGCAACAGGCCACGGGTTTGGCAGGAGATCATCGCACTGACAGAGGTCACTGATTGCAACAGCTCCTCTGGGCAAGGGCAGCTCCCAGCTTCTCATAGGGCTGAATGCCCATGGTAACACTGCCTGGCTTCAAGTCTTGTTCCTTCTCCTTTCATATCCTAACCACAGAAGGTGGCCTGCAGGCTGGATCCAAATCCTGCCTGAGTCTCTGAGTCTTTACAAAAGGAACTTGTCCCCTTCTTTCTTCACACAGTGCACTGCTAAGCTGTGGACCTTCTTGCCACAGCACACTGTAGATGCTAGTGGCTGGCAAGCATTCAAAAGAGATTAGATTGATTCAGAGAAGAAAAATGCATCAAGAGTATTTGAGTAAAAAGTTCACATCATGCCCTGTCACAGCAGACTGCTGAGGATTGTTCTAGGAAAGCATGACTACATGCTTGCCCCACTTTTATATTCTTTCTTAGGCTTCCAGGTTTGTCCATTCCCTTGGCTGATTTCTTCACTTAACAAAACATCCCCACCCTGCCTGGTAAAGGGGAGGGAGAGGCAGGAAAGAAGGTGGTGGGAAAAGAAAAAAAAGCATGTAGAAATCAACCTGTCCAGTAGACAACAGAGAAAACAAAGGGAAGGATGTAAAGGTCACCAGGATGCTCCCGTCAAACCTTCCCCTCTAGGGGCAAAGGTGCCATGACTTGATGGAGCTTCAGATTGGACAAGGTAAATAAAAAGGGCACGGCAGGGGAGCAGCCAGAGCCTTGCTAGGAGGCTCTGCAGGGGTCAGAAGAGAGATCACAGCCTGCCAGCATCAAGGTGCTTGTGTGCCAGGGTGTCCCTCTTGTCACAGAAGGCTAGATGAACTTGTGGCTGACTCAGGATAGACATCCTTACGTTGTTGTAGCCCACTGATGCACCAGAGTGGGCTTCAGCCCCAAGTTTGATGACACCAATGTAGAGTCACAGTTGAGAGGTGGATCAGGACAGAGGTGCAGGGGTACTTAGGCCAGCTTTGGTCCGAGCCCTCCTGTGGACTGGCCCTCCGGCACGGCCCAGATTGTAAGTGAGCTAGTTCTGCACTCCAGGCTCAAGTGAAGTCCAGAGGAGCCAGTGGGGAATTTGGATGGAACGGAGCAAAGAGAGCCTAAACTGGAGCTGGAGTTACTGCTAATACCCACTGTTGTGGGGCTTGATGTTAACTCACATGTCTGCAGACTTATGGACTTCTTGCTGAAAAGTGACACGTATGAGGGAATCATCCATTTTCGTAACTCCTCAGCAAAACAAGTGGTCTGATTCACATGGGCAGGAGAGTTTAACCGTTTCTCCAGGACGGCTTGCTGCAACTCCTTAGCAAGGATGCATTTCAAGACACATTTTAAAGCAATGCTGTTTAGAAGACAGAGGACTGAAGGCAGGGATTAAATTCCAGCCCCCCGGTCTCTGAAAAATTACAAGACACTTCTGGGCCTTTCAAGTTCTGTTGGAAGCATTTCCTCGTATTACCGAGCACTGCAGATCCCGACAGCAAATCTGTTACTCCTCCAGTGGATATATCGACACAACTTCACCTGCTCCCGAACAACCCCTGCTTTAAACCAGCTTGCAGCCACATGTAAAAGACTCTGCCTTACCTCACACTTGATCTCTCCCCTACCAGCTGCACGTAGCCAGTGATGAAGATCGGCCTCCTTGCTTGGCCATGAGATGCTTCTGCTCAAGACAGGCCCCCTTTGAAAGTCTGGCAGGTAGCTAGGTACCACTGCCCCATTTCTCGGAGGTCGTGAGAGCAGAGCAGTGTCAGAGCAGCATGCCTTCCCAGCGGGTACCCTCGGGAGTCGATGACTTGCAGAAGCTGGGAATTAAAGTGCTTGCCAAATAGCATGCCTATCTCCCCCTATCCAAAGCCTAGTGCAAACTAGTCCCTTTTGCACAGGAGCTGCAAACAGCACAGTCTCACGTTAAGCAACTTTGTGTTTAAAACTCCACCTTTGTATGCCCACATGCAAATACATGCCTACGTATAAACATACACATTTATATATTTTAATCTCTTCTGTTTGTAAAGGCTTTACTATGGAGTCAGGGAGGAGAAATAGACTGGAGACCCCAAGATACAGCCTGAGGCTTGCAGAGGCTGAGCTTAAGCTGGGAAGTCTGATAAGAGAGCAAGTCAGGGTGCAAATCAGTGAGATGTAATGCAGGAGCAGAACAGAGCTCAACTCACTGCTTCATCCACGCCTGTGCAGACACAGCCCTCAGTGCGAGCTCAGCTTTCACTGCACTTCTTCCAGGAGTGCACCAAGGCCTCTTCCCACCCAGATGCCTGGCAGACAAATGCTGCCCGTCTGCTGGAGCTGCTGCTGGCCCTGGATCTCACACTGGAGGAAGGCTGCTAGCCAGTGGTGTGCTACCTGGTAGGGCCCCGTGTTCAACACCTTGGTGCTAGTGAGCAAGCACATTGCTTGAGCGTAGCAGCCACCCCTCAGCCACACAAGCCCATGTGGCTCTGCCTCCCATGTTGGGAAACAAGAGATCTGAAAGCTGCTCTTCTTGTCTTGTGGCACCTGAGCCACACTGGTGGGCTCCAGGCACTGGCAAAGCCATGCAGAGTGCCTGTGCCACACTCCGCTGTGCAGGCGGGAAGAGGAGGAGAGCACCCAGCACAGGTCATGCCAGTATTAGCTGATACGAGCACATGGTCACTGTGGCTGGGGGCAACCAGCTGATGAGCTGAGCGTTTTGCAGAAATCTCAAGTTAGTACTAGAGATGCTATATATTTAGGGTTTAATGCACTCCACCACAGCACATTAAAAAAAGTGCTGGGTTTTTTTTCCCAACCTGGAGACTCGATACAATCTAGTAGAGATGCTCATTGCTCATACTTGGGACTTTAATGGAGTCCTGTGATCGCTGAAGCCGTTGATACTGCTCAGATGGTGATAGTGAAAGGGGAAGCAAAGGCCAGGTCAGGACATTTTCTTGAAATAGAAAACCAGAGCAAGCACCCTACGCAACCTCATGCAATGGCATCTTCTGAGCCCAACTCCACTGTCAGAGAAAGTTACATTACACTGGTATTTATTTTGGCAGAAAAAATCTATATTTTACACACAACAATCCATAGAGGTCATTGAGGCCAAAACATATCCTGAGGCCCCGCATCACCTCAAGAGCTCTAAAAAGTAAAGACAACTGATCATTTCAAGCTCACTGGCAAGGAAGGAAAACAACTGTGTCAGCACATAAGTTAAGAAATAATTGCTCATTTAACCTGGAATATGTTACGTGAGCCCAGGCACATTTCTTGTTTCCTCAGCCTGCCTTGACCTTGGACCCATTTGCTTATATGGATGCAATCCACTTGCGCAAACTGGCCTTGCAATCTACCGTGGCCTTCCCTATGCCACCATCTTTCCTGCCCCTTCCCTGATACCTGGCCGCTGGCTTGGGGTATGGGGCAGGTGGCGTGCAGGGGGACCTGGCACCCCTGGCACCAGCCTGCTCTGGATCTGGTCCTGACCCCTCCGAGCGGAGCTGGCTCCCTGCCATCCCCCACATGCTTAAGTGCTGCTCTGAATAAAGATGATTTCCTGAACTAGAGCCCCTGCTGGGAGCTGGGATGGATCCAGAAGAAGGTTATTCTGGGTAAGCTGCCTGAGGGATTTCAACAGATAATTTTGTGCATCTATATAGCACCCTATCTGGAGAACAAGAGAGTAATCTTTTAATTGGATTCCATCCGATTAATTACCCTCCTGGATCTGCTAACATCCAGCGCTCTAGAAACCGTATTCTGGCATCTCCATTGAAGGCTCCAGTAAAAGCTACAGTAAAGAGCCATGGACCGTTGACTCACCTTAGATTTCAAAAATACTATGGATGTGGTGGCCAGGAACATGTGCTGCAAGCATTGTGGCATGGCATGTACATTTATCCCACCAAAGTCATGGAAGTGCGTTTTGGTCTTGCTTTCTTTTAGTTCCAGGACTATATAATGTGCAGTTCCTCAAAGCACCTTCTTTGAGAAGGATGAGTTTAGCATTTCTGCTGGTGCCTTTCACTGGACATTTCTGAGATGGAAGAAAGAGGAGAAATTAATATTTTCATAAAAATTCAGTCACTTTAAAAATAAATCAGATTTTATATAGTGCCCAAGAATGTCTGCAGACCTGCACAATTGGAGTACGCACACCTTTCTGTGTGTATAAGTATGTGATTGTTGTGGTTTACATAAGAATGTGTTCACAAAATTTCCATCTTGTGTTGGTACCTTACCCAGCTTTTACATTGACCCAGGTCCTCCAGAGGTCTCATTGTCTCAGTGGGGTAACCACAGACCCCATGCTGGTGTCTCCTGGATAGGGATGAAGCTGCCCAGAGCAGCATGGAAGGCACCAGCATACAGCAATCATTGTGCAGGCTGCGGAGGGTGGGTCTGGGCTCAATACCATGAGCTCTGTAGGGGTGGCTTCATATTCCAGTCTAACGTGTTGAATCAAACTCCTGTTTTGTGCTCTTCTGCAGGGATTGCCATACCTTATGCACTTGCAATGCAGAGATTTACCATTACCATCACTCATTCTCCTTCACCAGAGCTAGCTACAAGCCCAGTATTAAGTGCAACCCTCCAGGCCAAAAGCAGCACTGTACCTGAGCCCAGACCCTCGTACATTCAACAGCGCACCAGGCCTATACGGTGGTGTGTCAACTAAAGGACTAGGAGTATCAACCATCAAGGTATCTATAGGACGGAGGAGAGGAATCTTAAGACTTAGTGTGGCCAGCAGGAGTAGGGAAGTGATCGTGCCCCTGTACTCAGCACTGGTGAGGCTGCAGCTTGAGTACTGCGTTCAGTTTTGGGCGCCACAGTATGGGAGGGACATTGAGGTGCTGGAGCGTGTCCAGAGAAGGGCAACAAAGCTGGTGAGGGGTCTGGAGAACATGCCTTATGAGGAGCAGCTGAAGGAATTAGGATTGTTTAGTCTGGAGAAGAGAAGGTTGAGGGGAGACCTTATTGCTCTCTACAGCTACCTGGAAGGAGGTTGTAGTGAGATGGGCGCTGGTCTCTTCTCCCAAGTAACTAGCAATAGGACAAGAGGAAATGGGTTCAAGTTGCATGAGGGGAGGGTTAGGCTAGACATTAGGAAAAAAATTTTCACTGAAAGAGTTATCAAACATTGGAACAGGCTGCCCAGGGAGGTGGTTGAATCACCATCCCTAGATGTGTTCAAAAGTCGTGTAGATGTGGTGCTTAGAGACATGGTTTAGTGGCAGACCTGGTGGAGTAGGGTCAATTGTTGGACTAGATGGTCTTAAAGATCTTTTCCAACATAAATGATTCTATGATTCCATGATTCTATGACACTTGGGTGTAGTGTGACTATGCATTATCTAACTCAGTGGGGGTGAACCTGGATCTTCATTTTAAAGTACTTACTTACTATTGTAATGGCAGAAAAAACAGTGTAAGGTTCCTAATGCAAATTAGTTGTAATAGATACAACCAGATTTCAGCTAAAAGTTAGCAGTTAAAGAGAATAATCTAGAGTCAAGTGGGTGTTTATTTCTCTATTTGTCTCCTCCACATGTGCTCCAGATGCTTTCCAAGCTGATGAACTTCAGGTTGTTGTCCTTGGGGAGCTGGGAATTAGTAGACTGCAAGATAGACTGCTTGCCTGTTTTTGTGCATATGTGTCTCCACTAAAGTTGCCTGAAAGATATCCCAAGTAAAAAACGTCACTCATCTCTCTTTTTCCTACCACTGAAGTTCTTCAGCCTGGTATTACATCTGCTAAACAAGGACCTTCTATGGGATAGTTTTTAAAACAGAAATTGTCCATCTACTCAAAGGCCCTTTAAAGAAAAGCAGCGTTGGAGGTAAGGGAAGAGCAGACAAGAAAGGCACACATAGGACCTATCTAAAACATGGAATCCGTACAATATAATGGACAATGTTTTGCCTTGTAAAGTATCTTTTACAGTAATGATGGGAGAAGCTGTATCTTTCAATGGTCATGAAAGAAAACAATTCTCAGGCAGAAGCACCATCTGCTGGTGGACACCAATTCTGTTACTTCATTTAGAAAGTCTACAGTGAAACTAGCTTAAGCAACCACCTCAGAGACTGTTAGAGGTGCTGAAGAGGCATCTTTGAGACCTTAATCCAAATCCTAAATGTGGTATTTACCCATTTTTCACACCAAATCCCTCATGGCAGTGTGTTACTCCAGCCCCTAGCTAAGAAGTTTCACAAGCAGATATTTGCTTTGACAGAAGCAAAAGGTTTCTTATGTTTAGAAAAGGATGAGGCTTTCAGCCTCCTCTCGCTAAAGTCAATATGAGAACTTTCACTGCCTCCCAACTACCACAAGTGTTTCTTCAGTGGCAGCAGGAGATGCTTCTTAGCATTAGGCTACAAAGGCTGTGCGTCTCCTCTTTGTGGAGGTCTTGGTTTTCAGCAAATGGAGATTTCTTTCTGCCCAGAAACATAGATTAAGAGCAATGTATCCTGCAAACTTTCAAGAAAAGGTTAAGATACAGGACTGAAAGGGTATCTACATTTCACCCAGTGGATACACTGAATGATTAAAAACTTCCTTGTGTTTCAACCTGAAGGGAAGGTGAAAAATACTGTCCTATATGTTATCCAGAAAATGGTTAATGAGCTTACAAAGACACTATGTTGAGTAAGTTTCCTATGTTCCTTCATTAAAAATTTAGTCCGGTGACATAGTTCAGGAGCCTTGCTTGACAAGGATGTAGACCTGACCTTTCTGACCTCCGTTCCCTCAGCTCAGGCAGGGTTCAAAAAACAAATCCAGACCTGGATTCAAATTCTGCAGACCATTCATACGTCTGTATATCTGTATAAGAAGCTGAACTTCAACTGTGCATACTCCTCCATGTTAATACATTCACGTTTGACCTGAGATCTCAGTGCTGTGTTATGAGCTCACCTCTGATGCTAGCCTGCAGTGAAAAACTGAGAGGTTCCTTACAGCACACTGATCCTCCTCCAGAAGGACCCCAAACATTCAAAGTCTAAATGAACTTATGAGGATGGATTGGCTGAAGAAAAATAGGGTTGAATCGGAGGGGTCCCCATCTCGGGGGTTTGATTTTGCCAGCCCACACTCAGAATTAACATATTCTGCATAATTAAGATAAAAACACAGTTTCTGTAGCTCAAGGCTCACCTAGAGTAATTTCATCTTCTCAGAAGGGAAGTCTCAAACCTCTCAGCAGAGACAGACTTTCTCTTAAAACTGATCTGCAAAACTTACTTAATTTTTTCTGCTTTCTCTCTTCAGATTTTATTTGTGATAAGTATTCCCCTCATTGCTGAGAATTACCATAAAGCTAATACACCAGTGAGGTCCTCAAGAATGGGTTGAAGAGTGATGTGTCAGTTGTGTACCCACTTATCAGGAGGACCAAACCTGTGGGGAGAAGATTGCTCACATTTCTTACTTCAAAGGCTCCATATCAGTCTGCATTTGGCACAAAGCACAAAGCTGTTTGTTTGACCTACAACTGTGGCTAAACGTCATGATAAATGAAAAGGAACCCAATTAGATATAAAAATATCTAGGTCACTTTTGCCAGTGAAGCAAAAGTGGATTTAATCTCTTCCAGAGACATATTTTTCCATAAATCAGGACAATGCGACATCCCTTGCTTTTTCTCTTGGAGCACATGGGACACCATAGAGGATGCAGGTCCCACCAGTTCCAGCTGGCATCGTTGCTCTAAGTACCATTTACCATTTCAAGGGCCAACTGAGGTCTTGTTAAAGGAGTGAAATGTTTACCTTTCCCTTTCAGATATCAGTCCAGTAACAAAAGTTCGGGTCAGCACCCTATGGTGACCCAAAATGGGTTCCTCCTAGTGTTTTATGTATGCAGCTGAAAACTACGAAACAAACAGGCAAGCCATGAAGAAACGGCCAAATAGGAAGAAGTGATGCTTTAACCCCATAAATTACAGGCATTTTGCTTATTTGTCTTACACTGATAGATACACTTCTGTCTGGAAGTCTCAAAGGTGCTTTAACCACTACACCAGCTCGGTCTTAGAGTGGCCGCTCTTCTTGCTGGCATCTTTTGACAACCTGAGTGTATTTTAAAGCTCACATGTTTTTAGAAGATATTTGCTGAAAATACAGATACAGTTTTGCTTGTGTAACTCTAAACAATCTGGAAGCTTCCAGACGCACTGCATGTGGTGTGAGATTTTTCTTTAACAAGTTGGAACTTTGAAGGGAGCCTTATCTCACCAGGCGGGAACAGCATGAGCTGTACCCTGCAGCATCCCGCAGCTGATACGAGTCTAAGGAAGGGTAAGAACATTGTTTCTGAAGGACACAGACACATATCACCCAAAGATACAGCCTGGCTGCTGGCACAGAGCTGCCTCTACGTATGCCATCCCAGGAGCTCTGTGTTTGCAGGACTGCATGCAGTGCTCTGTCCTAGTATCTGTGGGCCTTTTTCTAGTAACAGGACCACCATGGACTTGAGCAGTTCAAATTAAAACACTGATTTGCTAACTGTCTTTCAGGAAAACAACTGAAACCGTAGACCTTC
This sequence comes from Burhinus bistriatus, assembly GCA_013397275.1. Taxonomy (NCBI): domain Eukaryota; kingdom Metazoa; phylum Chordata; class Aves; order Charadriiformes; family Burhinidae; genus Burhinus; species Burhinus bistriatus. The sequence continues at coordinate 625,968 of VYXH01011832.1, read as the reverse complement.
AAGGATATTGAGGTGTGTAATAGCTATTAAAATCAATGGGAGCTAGGAACCAAAATAGCTTTGAGAAGCTGAGTGGCTTGTCCAGTCACTGAATGACTCTGTGATGGGACAAGAGGCTGAACCTAGGTCTTCTCAGCTGTGACTGTCTCTGCTGACCCACTGACCCCTAATACCTGTGATGTAGAGACTGATTTATGAATGCCATCCTCCACAGAATAGGCATCAAAATTCTAATTCTTATGCAAAGCCCTACCTTACACCTAACATCCATGCTACCTGCATGATGAAAGGCTGCTTGAGAGTCCCCACAAACCCGACAGTCTCCTAGAATTGCACTTGCTCTTTTAAACAAGGATCCCTATTATTAATTCATAGATGAGCAGTATTTTTAATTGGTCATTAATATCACATCATAGGTGGCTGAAGCTCACATAATGAGTGAGAACTAAAAGCTCAGCTGAACAGTCCTGGACTTTGTGGAACTGGAGATCAAATGCTGTGTCAGGAATCATTAATAATAGATTGAAACCAACTATCCCATTTAACAGGAGGAATTCAGGAGCTCAGAGTCATCTTTGCAATAGAACCTGACCCTGATTCCTGTCACTGTGTATCTGAGCTCTTCCTAGGTTAACCAGAACCCCAGAACAATGTTCCTGGTAAATTTTATGACACCTTCAACTCTAGTCAGAGAAACAATCTGAAACACACGTGCAGGACAGGGATCAAGATTCACAGCCTGGGCAGCATCACAATGAGAACTAGGCAGAAAACAACAATCCCCTTATGAAATCTAGTTGCCTTGCACCCCAGACTAAAACTCAAACATCTCATCTCATCTCATGTCATGTCATGTCATCTCATGTCATGTCACATCACATCACGTCACATCATCTCATCTCATCTCATCATCCATTCTGCTCCTGGAAAGGGAACAGAGTCTCAGGCAGGTGTGTGAGGGGGAAGAGGAATCCCAGGGGTGGTCTGCATGGTGCCTGGGCTACTGCGGAGTTGTGAGATGGGTCTGTCAAAACCTCATCTAAACCTAAAACTTGCGACAAGCTGGTGAACTCCTTGTTTTGTTGCTGTTTCTTCAGCTAGCTGTCATGGTGATGGATCCAGTCCACAGAGAGGGTGCTAACGAAATACTGCTGTTGTATTCTGGAGAGCACTGCATGCTCCAGCGTGGCACTCTCCCTCTGCCTCTACCGCTGGCTGCTGCAAGAGGTTTAACAGGAGCTCCTGGGTGCGCATATGAACAAGTTCAGAGACAGACTAATCCAGAGGTTAGCCCACAGACATCAAAACCTTGTCCCTACTCAGGGCTTGCTCTGATTCAGAAATCGGGATAGCAGCAACTGCAGCAGAATAGCATGCTTCTGAGCTTGGCCCAGTTGAGTCAATGAAGAATTATTTGCTGACACAGTAACACATGAGCATCCCTCCAGCTAGATGATAACCCACAGGAAATGAGGAATCAGTTGTCCAGCTTCTGGTTTGATGCATGTATTATCTATGTTTGAGTTGTCTATTGAAGATGGGGATTGAATGTAGAAGAGTCCAACAGACTGTCAAAGAAGTTCCCCAGGAAGCTGCAGCTGTACAAGCCTACTGAGGTGTCTGAAGGGGGCCAGCTTGCATGGGAGTAACTCTCCCCGTTAGGTTAATGCTCACAGAGAGATGCTTACACACGTGGTAAACATGTAAACACTCTGAAGGCAAACACTGAGCCTAGGCTGGTGCCATTTACAAATGGAGCCAGGCAAAAGTAAGTATGATTTACACTGGCTGAGACACAGTTAGCTTTTCCTCTGAATCCAGCTGAGCAGATCGAGGGCAGAGTTACCAGGATTCAAAGTGCAGAAAACTGAATCAATATTTTTCCTTTTTGCAAGCTGGTCAGCATCGGAGTTCAGCCACCAAAAAGGCTGGTGCCAAGGGCCAGATAACCCTACGAGTTGGCACTTTTATTTACTTGTCCACAGTGACACGCAGATTGATCTTCGCTCTTGCTCTCTGCCTACACCCAGCTAAGTAGAAAGCAAGCCAGAGCCTCAGCTCATCCACGCCGGGTGCCATTTTTGGGAGCGACCACACTGTGTCCCCACAGAGCTGTGCTTCCATCCCTCCACCTACCAGCAGAAAACGCATCCTAATGGTAGCTCATCTGCATGCCCATAAATACACCCCCCTCCAGCGCTGCTCTAACCCCTACTTATATGGTTAGAGCTGGCAGGAAAATGATTCTGACCTTCAATTGCGACCAATCCAGTCAGTTCAGGCCTGGTGAGGAGAGTACGGAGAGTCGTAAAAAAAACAACAAACCCCAACAACGTGTAAAGGTCAACATTCAAGGTCTGCTGCTCACTACTAAGAAATAACACCAGAAACCTTCCTTGTTTGCATAACACAGTTTGTGCTGAACCTGAAACTTCCCGAAAACAAAGGTAAGCACCACTAGCCCCATTTCACAGACAGGCAAGCGAGATGATTGCCAAGCCCATGCAGAGGCGGATAGCAGACCTGAACCCGCTTAGGCTCCTGTCTGTCTAGGCTCACCCCGCTGGACCACACTCCCAAACCTGTGCGATAAGGTCACAATGTGGGGTTTTGTTTCCCTCTGCCCTTAAACATAATGTCTCCCTGGCTGAGAGATGGAGGTGAAGCAGCTCCCACCTTGCCACCAAGCTGTGCCCCTGCAGGGTGGGAGAGAGCAGCATTCCTGAGTTCCCCAAGTGCACACACCTGAGACCACCCCAGCACATACAGAAGCTGGCATTTCAGAAGCACCCAGCAACTTTTAGGACACCTCCGTATCTGTGTGACCGTCATGCATGTGGCAACAGCACTTCTGGAACACCCAAGTTTGCCAATATATATCTGAGAAGAGCAGAGTGATGTGGGCCATGATACCTTACCCACCTGCCTTCTCCCTTCCAGCACAGCATGTCTCTTCAAAAGCTGGGCACTGCAGGTAGGGCACAGGGTCCTCTCATCTACATCTCTGCAGCCAGGCGTGCCAACCACCTGACACCTGAGGGTGGGGCTCTGAGGCCAGATAAGGCCCACATGGTCCTTAGTAAATAGGGAGGAGAGGTTGAGGGGAACAGGGCAAAAACATACATGCAGGGCTATGATTTCACAAAGCAGAGCTGCAGCGGCCATGGGATACCCAGAAATCCCTGGTCAGACTGGCTGCTGGGGGAAATATAAATTGGAGGACAGTGCTGGGCAAAGGGGAAAAAGTTAAAGGATGCCTTCAAGACCAAGAGCAGTAGCAACCACTTGAGATGGGGAAAGATACTTCTGCCTCAAGTATGAAGGCTTTCAGGAAGCCCACAGACAGGAAAGCTCTTGTATAAGAGAAAGGTAACTCCTAACCCGCCAGCAGGTTGCAGCAGATTTGAAGGAAAACTCAGCTCTCATCAGAGAAGATGGCAGTAACATATCAGCACATCCACCTGACAGTGGGCCTCATCTTGCTATGGATGCACCACCAGCCTGGCAGTGGTAGTCACTCTTTGGCTAGGATCATCACTTCCTGGCAGCAAGCTGTCTGCCCTTAGGGCCAGACCACCAGCCCTAGCTCAGCAAGGCACCGATGCCATGCCTCCACCTACCAAGGTCACACCACCAGCCCTTCCATCAGTCAGTCCATTTAGCATCAAGGATTCTTCCACTAAGGAGTCACCAGATAACACTGCCTTTTTTGTTGGTTCAGAATAACTTGCCGGGAACTCTCCTACTCCCCAGGACGATGCCCAAGAATACACCCTAAGCAGCAAAAGAAGGGAATCAGCGAGCCTGGTTTTGAGCAACATAATTTTATGTTGATGGATCATGGTGGAGGAGCCCAAGAGAGAGCCATGGGACACAGCCCTGCGGCCCTAGCTGCACAAGTGGAAAGCTGGAGGATAAGCTCCTGGGATCAGATCCAAACACAAATGTTCGCTCCCTCCTTTACCACATAGGCTTAAAGACATAGCAATACACAGACTCCTGCCCTGCACATACCACCCTAGTGGAAAAGATTGTCTTAGTCAGGAAAATCATAGCTGCCCTAGCCTCCTTCACCTGGTGCAGGCAAGTTGCCTCACACAATTTTACCACTGATGGCACAGCATGCTCGCTGTGGGTGGTATGTGTGCATCCAGGCCTGAATTGTGGAGAAACCCAGCGTCCTACCCTCCTCAGTGGACCAGCAGCCAAAAGCTTGACCCCCAGAAGGTCTGCGACCACGTTAGGGTGGTCATGGAGTAAATTAGGGAGAGTAAGCAGTCCTGAGATGGAGAGGTACCTCAATGCAGCAACAGAGCCTGCACAGTGACCATACAAGAGCTGGAGGACAGATATCACAGAAAATACCTACAAAAAGCTGAATAGCAGCACTGAGAGTCCTTCCCAGTAGAAGGCAAGGAGTGGGCCCTAGCTACCAAATCCAAATCTTTCAGGTCACCCCGATCCCCTGCAGATCAGCCTATTTCTGCTTTGATCAGATCAGTCCAACAGCGTGCTCCTTGAAGGTCCATGCCCATGGCTTCAGGAAGTCAGCCAGGCAAAGTGGTAGGGAGGCTCAACCCTATGTCCTCAACATCAAGGCTGAGCCATTAAACCAGAGGCAATCAGGGCATCAGGGTCAGGGAGCTCTTTGAAATGGGGCCAGCAGGGTAACTGAGCACCCTGGGGCTCTGTTTCAGCTCTGTTTTTTCTTGGCCCTCTTGATTTTTATCATCTTTAGGGAGGGATGCCTTGTGCACCTTCTTTTACAGGCTCTGATACCACAGGCTTTAGCAAGCGGAAGAGCAAATAGCCCTTAGCCCAGAGTCACTGCCATGAATAGCTGGCAGAGGGATCTGAGGTCTGACTTATAGTTTGTTTAAGAAAAAAGGCCAGGCCAGCATGTGGCTTGTGATTATGCTCCCAGACTTTCTCTCAGTCTCGTGACCCATCTCTTCTGGTTACAGAGAATATGAATGACCTCTAGTATTGCACATTGCCCCTGTGATCAATGAGGAGCTTTTTTGCTCTGTGTGGTGCCTCATGTGAGCTGCCTTGGCTCCTTCCCTTTTGGTTAAGCAAGACCTGCATGGTGTGTGCGGGGCGGGGGGATCTCTATGGCGAGTCTGTTGCTGCTATCAGTCCTCTCTCTGCCTTCTCCCTTCCCTCACCAAGCCTGGACTACAATACTTGCAGCTGGAGTTTCTTACCCCTGTGAGTCAGTCCCAACTGTAAGGGGAGCTGTAGGGATGATAGGGCTGACCAGCCTGCATTTCTTCCCTGGCATTGCGCTCCCTCCACAGAGCTGGTGGTCCCAGACATGTGGGACCATATAATGTGAGCTGGCTTTCAGGAATGACTTCTCACCAGAAGCTTCTCTGTGTGAGGCCAATGCAGATTGCTGGCCCTTGACCACAGGAAGAGGCTTTACACTTGACAACCAGCAAGTATTTTTATAACACATGCCTTTCTCCGGACTTGTTGACCCATAGGAGCGTCCTTACCTCTGTCCCACTCCATGGGCAAAGTGTCCCTGCAACGTCCCATCCCTGTCTCTAGTTGGGTGGGACAGCTGCTCACCCCTGGGGCAGGCTGGTGAGAAAGATGCCCCAGGTCTTGTGCTTAGCTGTTGTCCCAGGCAGCTCTCAGGCACCCAAAGACACATTTGTCAGGAGCTCAGAATGTGACTGAACTCCCCATGGTCATCTGGGTGGAGGCTGCAGGGGGTCACACAGCACTGATAAAGATGAAAGTGGAGATAATCACATCACGGAGACTGATATCTCTTGTCAACAGTTGAAAGAGTAAACACTTGGCATGGGCGGCAGGTGGAGGACTTCCAGGAAGCACAGGCACAATGCGCACAGTTGGCACTTCTGACCAGGGTGCGCAAGGGCCACCTGCAGTGATCAGAGAGGCCCAGGTACAACCAAACCTTTTGTGATTGCCATATTTGGGGGACACCATAGGGCAACACACATCCTGCCTGGGAGCTCAAAAAGGAGGAGATGCTTTGCCACATCCTGGACAGCAGGAACAGAAAAGTAATCCAGACAGTGTATGGCCCTAATGATCTCCAACAGTGGCACTGGCCACACTGCAGTGACCTGCTGTGCCACATGAATGTGGCAGCATCGCTCTCCTTTCTGAGCTGCATGGCAAAATCAGACAGCAGGCCTGCTCTGCAATGCGGTCGTGGGATCACAGGATAATTCAGGCTGGAGGTGACCTCAGGAGGTCATCTAGTCTAGCCTTGCACTCAAGCCTGGTCAGCTAAAAGATGTGCATGGGGCAGATAAGTCAGGACTGAGGATAAGTATTAAGGGGGCCTTGCCTGAAGTGCTGCAGGAATTTGTGGGAGAAATGCCATACGCTATGCATTGTCATAGAGGGAGACAGACAGTGTGCTCTAGTCCTCCACTGGAGCACCTCAGAGCAGTGCAGATACAGTCAGAGGGACCTACATTTGTTCATTCACTGCTCCTGCTCTGGAATCTCTGCTGGAGTGACTCACCCTTACTGAAAGTACATAGTTTCATGGCTGCAGGACCACCTCTGGCCCTTCCCTTCTCTAATCTCACCAAACACATGCCTACTGTCAAGCCTCCTACCAGAACTCCTAGCTACAACTTCTTAGCACTTACACTGCTGCGGGAAGCTAACTTCCAACTAATTGCTTGTGACTGTTCATTAATGCAGGTGACCTAAATGTGTCTTGTCAGCAGTAGAAGCATGATATTTAATTTTAAAGGTTCAGACATTCTCCATGCATGTCTGCCTCCCCAAAATTATGAAGAAAACTGCACCTTTATTTCACCTACAACTGCACAGTGTCAGTCAGTGAGATCTCTGTGGCTGCAGCCTACTCTTTCAACGATGATGATCTTCCTGGCTTTTTTGACATGCACATTGTGTGAACATAGCCTCTTTACAGCTTGTAGCTCAAGCATTATTTCTTAAGAGTTCCTGATATGTCACCTAAGAAGTTGCTCTCATGGAACTATTGTGTTTTTCTCCCTTTTTTTTTCTTAATGGTTTGGCTATTAAACTAAGACAACTTATTCATGCAGGTAATAATCCAATAATCAGATGTAGTCAGACAAGAATTATCTTATAGCCAGACTTCATGTAGGATTCATAAACTACTACAGGCCGGCTCCAAGCCCTTCACACAGATCCGATAGACATTTTAAGCAGGAAAAAGAAATTACTTTTAATACCAATCAGTTCTCCTTGTTCAACTGGATGAACAACTCCTTTGCACACAAACTTATTGCACACATTCCGAGAGACTGAGTTAACACGATTACAAATTTACCTTTAGCATTTCCAGACCCTTGGGGACAGAGCTGTTAATACAGCTCCTAATTTTGTGCTTACATGGGAAAAAAGGGACACGAGTTAGTTGCTAGCAGCTGGTCGTTTCTGCTGCGATCCTGCAGGCTGTTGAAAACAAATAGCCCCCTACAGACACCAGGAGACATAGAGATGAGTTCAAAAAGCAGGGTCCATAACATATGATTGGGCTCTCCACTGATTGTGCCTGTCAAATTTCAACCCTCAGCAGATTTGCTGCTGCCTTTCTTAGAAATGTGGTTAGACATTTTTCTTCCCAAGCTGGAAAAAATGTAGGGGGTTTTTCCACTCTCCCATAATGTAAAAGTGACTAGACGTCTTTGCTAATACTTCCACTCACATGGGCAAATGTAACCTCCAGGCAAACAGCAACCATGGAAAACTCCATCTCCAAAGGTGACTGTTTTGGAAAGTTAGGAGAGTGTGAAAAATAGGGGCCATAATGGAAACTATTCCTGCAATAGTAGGCAAATGATTGTATTACCATATTGGATTCCTTCTCCACAGTGTTTCGTGTTTCAAGCCAACCCTGTAACGCACAGTGCACTGAAGACAAACAAAGCCAATAATGAACTGACCAAAATTCAATGTTATTCCAAGAAACATAGTTGAGGTGAAGTAAGTTATGTGGAATGGAAGTTGAGGTTAAGTGAACACAAAGACAAAGGAATTTGTGCAGTTTGGGGTATGCGTAGTAAATATCTTTGCCTTTGCATCTGGTACAAATTGGAGATTGCCATGCAGAAAGTGCATCCCTGGGCCAAAACAGTGGTTGGTCTTAAAAAATATTTCAATTGTCTTCGAAAACTAAATATTGTTTCTCTAGGATTTGTGTTTGTGTAGCTTCAAGATATTCCATAGGGAACTCTGTAGAGTGCCAATGTTAAGATAAAATTACCCTACTATCTGAGGCAGAGCTGAAAAGTTTAAAAGAAAGGCTCGTGTACCTCTGAGCCAAGGTCCCTGATGAGACTCATGGAGATGGCACTGCCAGAGAAAGGTGTTGGTTGAGGAGAAGTAAGCGCTCCCCATTCCACCTTTCTAACAGGCTCACTTTCTTCTTGTTAGCTGTCTGCTTGATGGCTTTTGTTTTAAACGATGCTCTCTGGAATTTGTTAGTTTGCCGTTTCCTATGCACTGCTTCACTGAAGGGGAGAGAAAGGACAGAGGACTGCAGAGATCCATAAGCAATGACCAAAATGCTATTTCAAATTGCAAATCCCTTTTAGGTGCAGAGCTGAACTGAGTAACTTTTTCTTCCACTGGCCTGAGCACTCCTGACTCTGCTGTTAGTTGTCCTTTCCAATTTTGCAATATTTTTTACTTCACAGCGTGAGCTGCCTTATGATCAGTAGCTGAAGAGATACTTGGCGCCAACCATTCTGGGCTTGTACTTGAGACAGCAACAGGGGGAGATGGATCCTGTTAGTAAATACATTATGGACATCTGCATTAAACTACTCACACTAGGCAAGAAAAAAACAAGTATTTTTAGGGTGTGACTCATCTGACCTAAAGGAGACCATTGATTTAGGATAAGATGAAATGTGCTCTGCAAGTGTGTATTTGTCTTTATTGACTACGAAGGGTACGCAGGGTGATTAGTCCTGCTGGAAATGTCTACATTGTCAATATCTGCACGTGATCAGATGGATCCTAGTGCTGCTTTCTGGTGGCAGTCAGGACACTGACCACATCTAACAGACAATGTCCTGATTGTTGGTGTTACCAACCAGCATGTTACCATTACTGACTTCTGTTCCTCGTTTGAATGCTGGAAAAACTTGGAAGCAAAGGAAGGCTGTGAGAGCTGGGTAACATCTGCTGGTTTCTAAATGGAACTGTGAGGCATTTCAAAATCATCATTTCTTGATGATTTCTTCAGCAAGACAAGTATCAACATAACCTGTTAAAACAAGGGCACTCATTGCTGTAGGAACCTGGGCTCTGAGCTCTGAGCGAGGCAGGAAAATCTGAGCCCAGGAAGGAAAAAGAGAACATGTACAATACAAAAGCATAAAAAAAGAGAGACAGGGTGATGAAAGAAGAGATATATAGGAGCAAATAAATCAAGAGAGGCCGGAATGATAAAATGAGAAAACCACAGAGAAACATGGAAGGACGGTCTCTGCCTAAGCCTTCCCTGGTCCCAGACATCTGCTATTTCCAGAAGGAGTAACCTCACAGCCTGTATGAGGAAAATGGCAGTGTGCTCCTAAAATGTAGCAGGGTTGTCAGGGATCAGAGGGTCCCCCATTTGCTACTGTTTCTCACTGTCTTTATCAGACACATGGGATGTCAATGTTCTCTGAGATCCAGATGATCTTCTCTCCTTCTCACCCTGTCCCTTACAGCTTTTTCTTCCTATTTTAACTGGTTTTGCAATTTTCCTCTGCACTTTATGGGTCCCAAAATCCATCAGATTTGAAACCATCCCTACGGCAGGTCCCTCTGTCCTACATAATGCTTAAGGATGGGACGTGGGGCACAAGAAAAGAGTCACTTGGGCATCTGCATTTACAATTGCCCATTTCCACTCCTTCCTCCTTCAGTTCCCTGTGAATACGGGACCCTGTCCCCAGGCTGCTCCCCTTTTGACATATTTACTCCACATGTGCATACCCTGACAGTTTCTGGGCTAATCATACTCCTCTGCACGGATTTCTCTCACTTACCAGAGTCTCGTTCAGGATAATCTTTTCCCATCCACAGTCATTGTATTTTCTTTCAGGGTTGCTGCTGCTCCCCTTTTACAGGGTGCCTGCTGTTTCAGTGGTTGAAAGACCTTTTCTCCTGGTTCCCAGAGCACAGCAGGAAGGTAATAATGGCCAGGAGCAGCTGACATTTTTTCCTCTAGTCTTCACCTGGGTTTAAGATGCATGTCTTTTCCCTTGCAAAGGCCAAGAAGTCTTGCCTCACAGTTGAGTGTGGCTGTAAGAGGTCACTCTCCTTCAGGTCAGTGGGCTGGCTGTACAGAAGAGAAAGCAGGATCAGCCACTATATATAGCTCATCTCGTACCTTTTGCCTCTCTCGGACCCAGGCTCCAGTGTCCTGACTAGCTGCCAACTGCACATTTGCATTCCCTAAACCCCTCAAGGAACCTGGTCCCTTGTTTCCACAAGTGGATAACATCCCAAGGCCTCAGGAAAGCCTTGCTGGCCGGATGAGGAGCAGAACAGCAGAAGCCATCCTGTGGACAAAGTTGTGAAGGACTGGAAGGAAAAAGGGCTGATTCAGCTTCACAGTTTGTTGGTCAAGGCCAAATTCTGCCTGCTCACATCCATGCAGGTTTGTGGGATCCCTGAAATTCAGCATAGCACTCTGCTTCAGTGAGATACAGGATATAAATATCTTGGTTTAGGACTGGAAAGACAGACAGACAGATAGGGGGTTTCAGCTTAGTCTCAGTGCTGCAACATGAGCTTCCCCAAGGAGCCTGTCTGAACCTAGAAGAGTTGTTGGCTACTGTGCTGAAAGATGAAACAGTGAAGAACTAACATGGCTTACAAGGATTTGACTGGAGCCAGATTAGAATTTAAATGCTAGTTTCCTGTGAGCTCAGCTGCAGGGGAGTGCTGGGATGCAGCGCATCAACTTTGGCCCATCAACACTAAAGTTCTTCTGAGGCTATCTGGCCCACATTCATTCACTGGTTACCTCAGTCATTTCTGAGCCCAGGAAAATGCCAACCCACCTCTGCCTCCAATTCTCAGAAATGTTAGCTAAACAAGACTCAGAGAGCATTACCTTGAGAGCAAAACGAAAACAGAACAGGTCAGGGAAAGGAGTTTGTTGTTGCAAACAGACTAGAAGGCAAGGAAAGCTTGATTTTTATAAGTGTCTACATTTATTGTAAAAACTACGCGTGATAATGTATGATCTTTAAGATTATAATGTGTGTCCTTCCAGTGGATAAGAAGAAAAAAAGTAGGCCCTGCTTCTGACACAGTGACTCATGATGCCAATTGCATGTCACTGAAGTCCAGAGAAATACTTGCACGGGTGATCATAAGGAACAGCAACGCAAATAGGGACATCATAAGAAATCCCACCATGTGACAGTACTGGGTCCACCTAGTTCAAGTATGCTCACTTGCAGTCACATCCAGTGACGCTGTATGAGCTGATCAGCCTCACTTGAATCTTTCTTTACTACAACTACTTCATTGTGAGTACTGACAATCACGACTCTTCTACCTACCACAGAAGTAAAATTATAATGATGCTACACCTACCATGAGCAAAGGTAGATAAAATCACAGTAGCCATGATATGCTAGCACCTTCTGGGGAGATTTTCAGTGCCACAACTGTCAGGTAAACATTTCATTCCCGCTCATTGTTTTTATAGCTATGCAGCTAAACACCTGTTTGTGCCTTTGAGAATCATCACTGATGCTGCTACTACCGCAAGAAGAAAAATCAAGAAGACAAAGACAGGCAGATGTCTTTGCCAAATGCATCTTTACCTTCACACAGCTACCTTGTGATGATGGCCAGAAGACCATGTTGGGAATATAAAAGTCTGAGGTGCATATGGAATGCATTTCATGTTTATTTTCTGGAAATCTCTTCTGTCCTGGAGCCAAAAATCATTATTTTCCTGCTTCTTTCCCACCATTTTTATTAGACTTCCAGTGGCTCTATAGCTGGTGCAATTTAAAATAATACGATTTCCAAGGCATGACAATGGTTGTGGCAGTTCATTGCTGCATTTCTAATGTCTCATTTTGCCCTGCATATACATGATTTAGAATTCTTTATGGTGCTCTATAAATGGTTCTCCATTAAGTAAGCCATAAAAATCTTTTAACCTAAGGTCAATGTTTGGCTTACAGTGACTATATTTAAATATGATTAGTGGAACTCTGCATTCTGATTAAGCAATTCCATATAAAGTAAACTCACTGTAATTTAATTTTCCTTTTAACTGTAGGCAGAGTATGAGATTCACATTTCTTCAGTAAAACTGAGGGGGTGGGAATGTGATTTGATTACAAGAGTAAATATAAGATCATATGATTGGAAAATTAATAGCTTCCCTTATTCTGATTTAATCTGTTAAAATAACTTTAGAAAAGGCTCAAGGCCTGAAATATTTGACTACTATTCAGTAAACCAGCCAAACAGCTTAGCAGAGTCCCCCGTGGAAACTCCTTGATTGACATTCTGCATGATAACTGAATACTTAGGTTTTTAACCAATACCTTTATGCAGCATTTTATTGGACATTCTTACACATTTTGAACAGCTGAGAATTTATGGGGCTTTTTCCTGTTGAAAAAAATCTTGTGGGTATTTCAATGGAGTGTTTATTGTTAACTGAGTTCAGACTCCAGGGACAACTAATGTTTTCTATCCTAGATAAATCCACACTGAGAATTGGATGATGTCACAACTGAGCCCCATCAAATAGATCATAATAGGTCATTTTACATTTGGTGAGGACAGATTTGTCTAAGGAAGTCTTGAATTAAAAAATGTAACTCTATTACATCTAGTGAAAAATACAAAGCATATTTTTCCCACAAAAGTAATATGTGCAAGATCCATTGAAAACTTGGCTTGAAAATCCTTGTTGTGTGGGTGTGGAACATCTAAATTATTCAGAGTGTTTGCTGGTGGGAGATGGAGTGCTGTCCCACTGAGATATCAAACAAAAACTATTCCAGGTCACTCCTGAAAAGGACTCCTGACTAAAAGAGCTGAAGGACGGAGTTCAAAAGAGCCAATAGTTTGACGTTTAATTGCCTCAAGTCCTGTACAGCACTCTGTACATGTTCACATACTGTTACCATCTAGGTAATAATGATAATGTATCCTATTGCAGGAGATCGAGTTGAGTCTTTAATGATTTATTCTGGTAAGCCTCATGCCTCAAAATGTCATGGGCAATGGAGTACTCTGGATTGCTTTGGGTCAGAGCTGAACACACTGAAGGGCTGTGGAGAAGCTTGCGTTGCCATTGCAAAAACATGCCTGTTTGAAGAAAGTCTCCAATATTATCAGTCCAACACATCTTACCTTTAAAAGCACTTTAGCAAATTACCAGAAATTCCAAGCTGTTTCTCCGTAGTCTTTATGCATTTAAGCCCTGGAGACTATAGTAATAGCATTCAGTGTAATGGCAACAAGCCACTATCAGAGAACGAAGATACGTCCAGAGTTAGGGTAAGATCTCCCCAGTGCTGTAGAAGACAGAAACACACAGAAACAAACACAAGACCTCCAGTCATCATTCAACCTCATTACTGTAATTCCTTAAGGATTCTGCAGCATCTAGCAGCTAATAATCTATGTTATCCCAGGCTGAGGTAGAGCTTCTTGTGGACACAGCCATTTCTTTGATGCAAAGAAAAATGACAGCATGAGCAGGTCTTGTCAGAAAATCATGTCTGTAATAAAGATACTCACTGCAGTTAAAGCTCTGATGAGGTCTTAATGCCAGTCTAATTATCATGAAGACTGGCTCAACTGTACCAATGACAAGCTGCGTTTGTCCTAACAGGGGGGTTCAATTACAATCCCTTTTCCATTTGCAAGACCTCCAGATGTATTGCCTGTAAAGTAATTAGATAAACCTTTAATTAATATTCAACTTGTCTAATACCAAAACTGGTAAAGGATTGTGATTATTGCTCCAGTTCACTACATGCTGATTTCATGCAAGCCACAGATGGCAGCGCAGTGACCTTCCCTACTACACAGCCCAGGACACTGGTTATGGATATAGGTTTACCCGTTCTAAGTTGATCAAAAAGGGAAACCATCAAACCTGCAGACACATACACAACCGCTCAAACAATGGTGGAGTCCTCAAGAATGACAGGTTTTTCTCAGGGATCAACCTTCCTTTCAAACACCTACCTTTCAAATATAGAGCCTGCTCCCTCTTACGCAGCTGCCATGCTGCAGTTTGGAAAGCGTAGGGCTCAAGATCCATCTCCCCATTAGATATCCACAGCCTGAGGATAGCCTTGGGAAAGTATGTCTTCCCAAGAAGCTGAGAACGTTTGCTCATGACTTGCAGCTACTTTTTGTGACGCACACATTCTTCAGAGTTCCCCTCCCAGAAGGTCTCCCTGGCATGGAGCAGGCGATATGCCAGGAGGGTAGAGATTCAGACTACTTGCAGGTACTGAAACAGTCATTAATTTCCTGCTTCAGTTGCACATGTCTTCAAACTAATTTATACAGAAGGCTAAATAGATGTCTGCAAGAGCTGGAGAAGGAAAATACCACCTCCTAAAACTCTTTTAGACCAACAACTTCTCTTCTTTACACCAAGTTGAATTCAAACAGAATAGATATGTTTTGCAGGATCTGAACAGCTTGCTACCTCCAACGGTGTCCGAGATTCATCTGTGGAAAGAGTGTAAGAAACGGGGCACATAACACAGTTCTTCCCCTGACACACCTTCTGCATTTCTGGCAATCAGTGATTTACCATTTGGCCTAGAGGCTGTATCCAGTGTTTATAAGCTACAAACAAGCCTATCCTACGTGAATTTGTCTAATCTCTCTTCTAACTAATTTAAACCTTTGGCCTCCACAATATGTTGTGATTAAGAGTTTCATGACTTAATTACAGATTGAATTAAAAAGTCCTTCCTTTGGTCTGTTTCAAAACCTCTGCCTGATACTTTTATTAGCTTCTCCTTACTTCTTTTATTACCAGAAATGATGAGTGATCCTTTCCTGTTCCTCATTCTTCATGATTTTATGGACCTATATTACCATGCATCTCATTTCCAATCTATTAGTCTCTTCTCCCACAGAAACAATTCTATATTTCTCATCAGCTTTATTTCCCTCCCTTCTATCTTTTTCTAGCTGTGGTAACCAGAACTACACATAACGGATTTGAACAGAGGCATAATCTATTTCATTTTGTTTTAGTTCCTTTCTAATCATTGCTACCTGTCTTTGTCTCTTTTTGACCATCACTGAACACGGAGCTGGCTTTTCAGGTTATTATCCAGTGACTCCTAGACCAATTTTCAGAATAGCAGCAGCTCAGTTAGATTTCCATTCTGTTCATAGCTAGGGTGTTTTTTTTCCCCGGTATTATCTTCCATGTGTGAATATTGTACTTCATATGCCATTTTATCACTTGGTCATGCAGTATTGTCAGTGCCTTCTGAAACTCTTTGCAGTTCACTTTAGACTGTGTAAAGCCATACATGATTTTTGTACTGTTTGTCTAGGAACGGCTGTGGAATTTCACTAGTGCTCACGGCTAAGTGTGATGAGCAGCACCGGTCCCAGCTGACATCCCAGTGGGATCCCACTGATGAGCTCCTTCCATTTTTACCTCTTTCCATTGTATCCAATGACTCATGTGTTTATTTAACAGCCTGTGCTGAGTGGCCGCATCAAAAGCTTTTCAGAAATCACTGTTATGACTCTTTATTCCACCAGGTGTGGTGGCTGATGTGACAGATAATGTGACATAGAGCACATTGTAAGCATCAGTTCAAGTGTATCCACTTGGTTTCCCTTTGTACTCTAGGGTCTAAGCCATCTAGTCCTGATAATTCATTACTCATTTCATCAGCCGGTTGTTCAGCTCCTTCTCCTGATGTTTCACCTTCATACAGTTCCTCAGGTTGTCCCCTGCAAAAATATTCTCCTACATGGGAACTTCTGTATGTTCTGCACTAGGAAACACTAGCACCATAAAGTTCAGTGCTATAGCTGTTGCAAAACACCTCTCCCCATTTTTTTCAGATAGTCATATACATTGGTTCTCAAAGCCCTCCTCTTGCCACTGGAACCATAAAGGTAACAGCAAAAGGATAGCTGTCCCTACAGCCACTCATTCCCAATAAGACACTCAAACCTGTTCTCTGTCCCTGCATTAGCAGACAATCTGATGTGCAAGCTTTTCCTCAAAAGAACAGTCAGAAATTTATTTAAGCACTGTACTTCTGTTATCATCTGCACAAGTTGCAAGGAATGCATTTTTTTCCAGGGAATCTTTTAAGAATTTTCCAAGTCTTAGCCATGAAGAAATAGTTACCCCCAACCTGTTGGCCAAACAGCTGCTGTAATTTGATTCCTGCTTTTTTCTTTTTGGTTCCTATTCTCCTGGAGAATTGCTAGCTATTGCTGAAATTTGTATTGTGCTTTATTTTATTAATTCATCAAATGCCAATGAACTGGGTCCTCATTCTGTTTGACCAGCTGTTTCATATAATCTGTTGTTACAATTGGCTTGAAAAATGTCCCAGGAGGAGCACAATAACTCAAATTTGTCAGATCTGCAGTAATTCACGAAAGATGGTTAGTATGTGGAAATCCACATTTCTTAAATGGAAGTATCAAGATACCAGTCCTATTGTTAAAACCAAGATGGAACTTCCAATATAACCCACTTGTCACTTAAAATTTCCCCACCCCCTTTGATATTACTGCGTAGCCTGAAATTTTCTGTGTTTGGTCTTAGCCCAGAGTTCAATGTATTTCCTTTTAAGAGAGAAGAAAATCTGTTCAGATTAGCTCTGAACAATCCAAACAATTAAGAAAATCATTCAGATGCTCCTTATACTCAGATAACTCAAGAAACATTCTCTTTAAAGCCTCACATTTGGCATGTGTCTAAGAGGAATGTGCGGTTTGCCTTGATAGAAGAAATATGGTAATGAATGTTCAAACATTTTCTACTGTGTAATTTGTAATTGTCCTTACTGGTTTAGCAATAAGTATATAAGTATAATGTTCAGAGAGTTTTTAGTTATGGTTATTTGACTGCAACACAGACCTTTTTGTTATCTTATTCGATTCAAGAGTTACATAAGATGTCATTTGGAAGCCACTGTCTGGCATTATACAATGTCAAATGCATATACCCTGAAGAGAGTCTCAACATTTTCTTTACAAAATATGTGGCTCAATGCTTTTTTCCTGCAGCACCTTCTCACCTCCATAACAGTTCCATATAAAACAGTTCAAGCTTGTGGGCATAAACTCCAATGTGAAATAACATTTTTAAATCCATTCTGGTATTTATGGGAAGTGTAGTTAAATGCACTTAGAGAGGCAGCAACCAGTATTTTCACAAAAGTTCAGTTCCCTGATAGCGTAAAGCAATATAGTATCAATGAACAGTTAATTATATCAGTTTAGGCCTCATCTTCAGTTTCAATTGGTCTGAATATTTTTGATATCACCCAGCACACACAGCCTGGTAGCATAAGGGCAATTATGTCTATGTGGAGAACTCCTAAAAGCAGCCTAAGGTCATCCCTGCACTGCAAAGTAAGGTGGACATACAAGGTGGCTTCAAGCACAGTTCACATCCACACTACACGGCCTACACATCCATGCCCTCCTTGGGGGAACCCTGCTTGAGCTGCCCATTGGACACTTGGCTTTGTCCATCCTTCCTGCACGCAGCCCACTGGAAGAAAAACCTGGGCTCCAGCTCTGGCCACTGAACGTCAAACTCCTCTGCTTTAGAGAATCAGAAGTCCTCCTGATCACTGGTCCTCTGCATACAAACACTGCAGGGGGGCGGGCAAGCTTAGGCTTCAGAGCAGGTTCAGAGCCAGAGTGTGACGCAGAAGCTAATGCTGGCTCCACAGCTTTATGGGCAATGGCAGGGAGGGGCCAGGAGTGATGTCTCCAAGGTTAGGACTGGCACAAGTAGTCTTAGACTGCCCACCTTACATGGCTGAGAAGCAGCATGTTAACAGCTGGCAGTGGAAAAAAGATCAGCTGTGGGCAGAGGAGCTTCTGTCCTGCTGGGTACCCCAGAAGCAGCTCATTAAAGAAACTAAAGGTCATGCCCCACTTCTCTCCTCTACGCCTACAACAGCTCTTCTAATCTGCACAGTTTCAACCCGTGCAGCAGCCTGAAATGCAGAAGACACAGAAGTGGGCGTACTGTCTTTAGCTCTGGTGTCTAATCCTGTGTGTCCTAAGGAGGCAGGCTCTTCAAATCACCCAGCTGCTGCTCTGGGGGTCGCGTACAAAACTTACTTGCTCAGAGAACAAGGATCATCTTTTAGCTTCATTACCAGTAGGTAACCCTGCTGACTTTAGATGCAGTGAGATCCCTGGTTTAGCTTCCTTGTGGGAATGACCGCTGACAAATAAAACATAGCCAGCTTGCGGTTAAAGCACAGGATCTTTGCTCTATTCCTGGAATTGCAGCAGATTTCCTGTGTGGCTTTGGACAAGTCACGTAAGCCAAAGTATTCAAACCTGGGGCCAAGCCACTGGGTGCTCAGCAGCTTGAAAATCAGGTGTTTGTTTATTTGTCTAAGTATAGATTTAGGACCCTTATTTTTGGTATCCATTTTTTTTAAATCTTTGGCCTATGTGTCTCAGATTCAATACCTATATGGCCACGTTACACAGCCAGCCAAACCTCCCATCGAATTCGGGGAGAGCACTGCGTTCCCTGGATGTCAGGCCAATTATCTACGTACAAATTTAGGTGCTTGTCCTTAGTTTACAAGTCTGATCATGTGGGGATTCATCTCTCTGAGCCAAAAACTTCCACCTATGAATGAAGAGGACCCAGGAGCACACATCTGTCTCTTCAGGCCTTTCAGAGGCTCAGCATGCTACAGGTGGAAATGCTCTAATCCCTTATCCAAACAGAGAAATGCAAAAATGATCATTTGTACAGATGTTTATTATATCTCTGTAATTACACTTGATTTGGACAGTCATTGATTATCCCTTTTGTATTCTCAGTGGGGAAAAACTCAATACTTGCTGGGCAGAAAGGTCTAGCAGTTGTTCTCATCCCAAAAATGAACTAGATATTTTTTTCTAGAAAAGTAACCCCAAATTTGCCTGCTAGTTTTTTGTTCCCACTCCTGCCCAAGATATAAGCCTTCTGTCAGGATCCAATCACCAAAAAATATAATCTAAGACCTTTATAAACAGAAAAATGTAAGGCAGAATTCCAAAACCACTAATTATTTTTCATTACTTGTTTTAAATAACCTGTCAAAATAAACAAATACCTTCTAGGCTGAGACTTTCTATGGCAATTTTTAGTCCTGGTTGAATTTTAACAGCCAGCTTATAACAACAATACACCCTTATTGGTAGTGGCATGTATGCTACCATGGTAAAAATATTTTCAATGTGCAGCCACTGTATGGTTTTTAAATAGAAATAGCCTTTTTATTTTTGCTGACAGACTCCTCGGGCAAAACTGGCTGATTGGAGAAGCAAAACTTTTATTAGAATACCCAGGGGCTGGCCGGCTGGATGCTGTGCTCAACACACTGCTCTCACACAGGAGGGTGTTATCAGGAAGGAGGAATAGGAATAGTTCCTGCTAAGACCTGCGCAGTAGAGCCTAACAGAAGACACCAATGACATATTTCATACCCCAGAGGATGGAGGAGAGTTGGTTGGGTTTTTTTCCAATATGCAGTAGACCTGTCAGAAATGTGGCAAGAAGCAGGTACAAAAGCAGGTGAAGTCTCTAAAAATACTGGTGGTGAGTGAGATTTCCTAGCAAAGTGGATTAAAAATCCAAGGGAATCTTTAAACCAAATATTGGCTTTTGTAGAACAACAAAACCAGGATAGTGTTTCCACTCAGCCATAAAAGTTACTGCGGTTGTGTAATCATGTTGAGTTGTGGCCTTAGGAGAAGTTATAAAGCAGCTGCAGCAAATTAACTTTTCAAAAGTTATTATGGATTGGATGGAATCTAGAAAATTCCCCCATGTTATTTTTTTTAATAGAACTGTAAAATGAACAACCGTGGATGAGATCTCATCTCAAGCCTTTCACCCTGCGTGAGCGCAAACCTGAAGACTTCAAGGGGAAACGTACAGCCAGCAGCTCCCCTCCCCTCAAAACCAACACCTTCTTCCCAAAAATGGATGGACATCTTTTTTCCTCTCTAAGGGCCTGATCCGTATCCCACAGAATTCCGCCAAAGGAATCCCACTATAGGGTCCTCATAGACTTTAAACAAGGTATAAATTTGTGGGGTGATCTCAAATGACTGGCTGCTTGCAAAACACCTGGGGATCTTCACAGCTGAGAAAGGGGTGTGCAACACCAGAGGGAAACGCACTGGAGGGTCGTCACAGCTGGCACAGGGGCAAATACTGGATTCAGTAAGTGAAAAGACAACACTCAGTCTCCTGGCTCCCAGCAGGCCCAGAGCTCAGCCAGAGCACACCCTCCAAGCTCACCTGGGAAGAAGTTACTGTCACTCAACTAATAGGAGGCACCTTGACTTTCTAGGAGGAGGCAGCTGCTGACCTTAACCAAAGTGTGATCTGAGAAAGAACAACACAACCTCACAGACCACCTGGAGGCTGCTGAGCCCAAGGAGTAAGTAGAAGACAGATGGTCTAGACAACAGCAGGAAAAGAAACCAGCAGTAATAAGATGTGAAGTAAAACAAAAGAAGACATTGGCATCATGGTCACCGCAGTCACAAGCATTCAGACTAGAAAATTTGTCATCTGGGAGATGAACAGGCTTAAAACTCCTGGACTGAGCTGTGAGAAAACCGCACAGTAATAGTCAGAAACATGTGGGGTGGGGGGAGGCAGGCATAGTAGAAAAGAGCAGCATGACTTGATGTTTGAGATGAAATCCATACTGCAACTATTTTAGGACAAATGCCTTGCATCTTAACCCATAACTGTTGAATTAGACTTAAAGAAGCAAGTCACTAGAAACCCATTACCTCTGACTTTTTTCCATATTCTCTTGCCCAGTCAGCAGTCTGAAATGCACACATCTGTTGTTTGATTCATCACGTATAACAAAATGTAAAGCACTGGAGCGACTATAGGACCTGGAGTTCCAGGTTCTTGTAGCTGCACAGGGTGACAGTCTCAGAGCACTTGGGTTCACATTGGGTCTTAACACAATAGAAAGAGGTCAGTGCTTCCAATGCATGCACCTTCTGAGTATTTAGAAACAAAATTGAATTAACAATGCCTATAGTACCCTTAAGAACAGGGTACACAGCATTTCCACATTGGTTCAAGGCCAGCTAGTGTACCAAATCTGAGGGATCTGGACCATTATAATAGCAATATGTGACATCTACAATGTTTTAGACTTTCAAAGTGTTCTCTCAGCATAAATTAATGACTTCTAACCAACACTCATGTGAGACAGGTAAGTATTTACACAAATAGGGAAACCAAGACCCCATTCAGAATGTATTTATAGAGTGACCTAGTTACATTTGGGCATGTTAGACTGCGCTCTTGCCTGAGGACAGTTTTCAGATGTGACACAATTTTCAAGTCATTGAACTACAGATGCAGTGTTGTGGATGGCCAGACGGCCAAGCTCCCCCATGATCACCTTTCTTGCATTTAATCAGAAGGGTTGCTTGAAATATTTTCAAGTATTTACCCCAACCATTCTGGAAGGAGGAAGCTGGCTTTATCTACCAAAGAACTTGAAACAGAGCACACAGATGCCTTGCAGAAAAAAGCCTTTGCATACAAAAAAGCTTTTGACAAAATGTGGTCTATTTTTAATATCCACAGATCAGCCTCCCTGGAGGCAAGTAATGATAGAGGTAGACTGAGGGACTAACAGAAACTAGTGGCACTGTTCTTTACAAATTAGTTTTAAAAAATGTCAATTTTCGGGCAATCTTTAGAAAGTAAAAGAGTTCAATGTCCCTTCCCTCTTTGTGTTTCATAACTTAGATCTTGTCTGTTTAAGTTCCCACTTGTCTGGGGCAGTGGTGGTCTCTTTCACTGTCTTTACACTGCCTAAGGGCAAAAGCCTTAAAAGAGCCTCTGAATTAGTGATAGCCATCCTCTGGCCTACAGGCCCATGGTAGTGCGTGAACTACATGCAAGGGATCTGGGAAAAGTGACTGAGGGGAAGAGTTATCACTATGCTTATGCTATGCTTCACCTCTATTAAATGTTTTGTAGGGGTCCACTAATTGGGAGACATTGAAAAACAGTGTTCTAAATGAGCTTGTAGTGACATTTATCAAAATATCAGCTGACCTATCGAAGGATACAAGCTCTCCTCACAGGCCTTGTTCCTCATAACACAAACAAAATTACTATGGAAAAAGTAGTCTCCTGGTAGACTTACGACTTATGGATACCTAATTTTTAAAGTACTAAAAAAAAGCAGGAGGTGAAAAAAGATTACCTTAGTGTGATCTGAATTACTCTAACCCAAATTAGAAGATAGGGACAGATAAACCCGAAGGATGGATGGATCATCCACACATGGCATGACAGACCCTTTAAAGCAGCATGTGACTATTCTGCACCTCTGCTGGAAGGATTTCCCCCTGAGATCCTAAAATACACCCACTGCACACCTCCACACCCCATCACTTCCACAGTCATCACTCGGTTGCACACACTTCCTATTGCTTCTGGTCCAGAAACAGGGACAGAAACAAATTCAGCTGCAGGATCTGGTTTGCATTGTTTGCTCTTGATTTGTTTGGCATTCAGAGGGCAGTGTTTTCAAAAAGCCTCCATGACACTACAACTGTTCTCTAACGAAATGTCAGTGGGAACTTTACCGCTGACTTCATTGGGAACAGCTTTAGGTCAATGCTAGGCTCTTTCTGGGAAAAAAAAAAAAAAAAAGTAGCCCAACAAAAAACAACAAAAAGCCCTCAATCTTTGTTTTCCTTAAAATGATATCTTGTGACTGCATTACAGAGTGATGCCAGCCCAAGGAGGCAGGAAAGAATGCTGGGAGACAAAATGCAGAGGCTCCTCTAAATATCAAGTGCAGGAAGCAGCCAGTGACTTGCCATTTTTACAGTGTATAATCGGCAGGAAGCTGTCACAGATGCCCTACATTCTCCAAACAATGTTTCAGTTTCTCTTTCCCTTCAGAATATTTTCAGAGAGTCCTCCTCACCAGCTATCTCATCAGTTCTCTGGTATTTTTCCCTGGGGCCTTCAGTTCCTCTTCTAACCATGCCCTCTTACATATACCCCCTTTTGCACATCGAGGTCTCCTTTCACCTTTCTCACTTTCCTTCATACCATCACAGTTTTAATTCAGGTCACTTCATTTTTCCATCTCAGTGTAAGCATGTCATTGTGTTTGAGAATCTATACTATCCTTATCAGTATGAATGATGGTTCTCGTTTCTACACTAGTCCAATAAATCTTTCCAATAAAGAGCCTTCCCCAAAGTGAACACCGTTTCCCAATCACTTTATTGAAAGAAAATTACGATCCCATTGCTAGTACCTGGATTCCCTGTAATGTTCAGTTTGTACTTGCTATAGGCCCCATCCAATTTTTATTCAGAATTAGTGGAAATTTTTGCATCACCTCCAAAGGACTTAGGATTGCATTATAGCTTTTTATAGGATAATTTTTTTTTTCTCCAACATGAACAGTCTTGTTCCCACTTACTGCTGCATATTTCTGCTGGTTGCTGTATCCTTACAAGGGGTGTTGCACAGCAGCAAGAATTTTGGCCCTCAAATATACCTTCCTTGAAGTCCACTTAATTGTTTTTGGAAAGTGCTCAGTTCCTTCAATTGTTTTCCTATCAATAAACTTTCACTCATGAATACGTTCTCCAGGCTGGTGGCAGGTTTTACCTTTAAAGCAGGCAAACAGAAGGGTAGTTGGAGCATGCAAACTCAACTGCTGCTTAGCTTTATGCTAGCATGAGTGAAAGATTTTATGGGTGCCACACTGTTCACTTCTGGCACTGAACGGCTCAGTAGCTGAGATAGTATGCAAACCAGCTGCTCTTCCAGGTGACATGTTCATTGTCCCTGTAGGAAAGCTCTGCATCCAAACTCTATGCAAACACACTACGAGGAACAACGCTGGCTCATCTCCATAAAACATTCATAGGATTGGAACAGGAAGCTGATGCATTGAGTGCTATATTTTTTCCTTTATGTTCCAGAGAAAAATACCAGAAAAGAAGGAAGATATGGGCCATTAAGTCTGCAGTGTAACCAGGTTATAGTCATGAACTGAAAACAGGAGCTGGTCACCAGCTTCTTGAAGACCTGGCAGTAAATGGGAAAAATAAAAATATCAATGGCTGTGGCCTCAGTCTTCATAGCCATATCTCCATCCAGTATGAATTTGGGCTGCTCCAGTAGAATCAGTGTAGATCACTGAGGGTCTGGCTATAGGCCTCCTAAGTCCAGACTTGCTCCCGGTCATTTTAGTGAATAACGGTGCACACAAGCCACCATTTTCCAGGTGACTTAAGGCTGCCCAATGCCTGAATCGATCTGAAAATCCTATCCTGAATATCTTTAGTGGCAGCAGAAAATGACTCTCTGCTTCTTATACACATTATCTCTTTTAATAAACAGAGTTCCTACAAAAGAAAACCCCTGTGTTTCCAAAGAAAATCTATATGCTCCTCTAAGATGACTTTGTTGTTCATGAATGGTACCTGATGCAGCCAGAGTTCTCTGCTTGTTACAAATAGCTCCTAAGCTACATATGTTAAAAAGCAGTTCTAAAGCAGGAAAATAGCTTGAAAAGAATAAGACTTAAGCAGAACATCATCTAAAGAACAACTCATGCCACCTCAACAGCTTTATTACCCCTCGGTCTATTTTATTGGAGACTCAGAGGGGTAGAAGATATGGATAATAGCCACTCATACCTTAAATTTCACCCTCAATCAAAAAACTTCTGTTTTCCACTTTTCATGGAACAGCCAAGCCACTTACATACTTGCTGAAGGCAACTGCCCACTTCTTACAGAAACCCTAAAAAGAAGCAGTGGTGATGCAGTCATACATAAACAATAGTTTGTTTTACAGAAGAACTGTTTGTTATATACTGTTTATAAACGAGTCCCAGACATCTTTTCTTACACGTACATCTGCATATAGTCATCAGTTTTGGCAAGGACAGCACAGAGAATGGTAAATCAACACTGATCAGGCTCACAGCCCATCCGGGAATTTATCATTGCAGAGGGCTATCTGTCATGGTTTGACCAATAAAAGTAGTGAAGCAATGTTTCAGCTATTTAAGAAGTTTAGTCCATTTTGAAGCATGCCACAAGAATGAGGGAGAGGCATCTCTCCATCAGGACAGTGTGGTCAAGTAGATTACATTTAACAGGGAGTAAGACCCAGAGTATGAGTTGAACAGAGAGAATGGGCACAGTGAGCACAATATTCCCTAGACTATGTTCTCAATAGAAAGTTATTAGGTAGGGTGGTGGGTACAGTAAGGCCAAAAAAGGGTGTTGCAGCACTTTGTGGGGTAGAAAAGCAGGAACTGAGCTAGCAGATTTTGGCCTCATTTATTAAGGAAAGAATTCCGATATGGTCATACTATGCATGTATTAGTGTCCATCTCTTGTCCTATTTCATAATTTTTACATCTATTGACTAAGTTCAGCCACACCTGGCAGGTAAACAGGCATCTCAAAATACAAAACTCCTACACAGTTCATGAAAATAGAGGGCAGGCAGAAGATAGACCCTAGAAAAGTCTTTGCCTTGGCCACACCATCCATGGGCTGCGGCATGAATTCAACATCATATGGGAGAGAAAGATGCCATATAAATGATCCCAATGACATAAGAGCTTCCATCAGATACTGCATCTTCCTACATAACAAAGTCAGCCTCCAGATACAAATCCATCAGAAAACAGGATACATAAGTTCAAATATTCATGGAGCAGGGTAGCAATGGCTGTACATTAAAGGTGGCTTACATTAAAGATGGCTTTGTTCCCATGTGCTCATATTTTCCTGAACCCATGCTTTTCTTCCACCTAGAAATTCTGCCAATTTTTAGGATATCTCAGGACATTGTCAGGACTTCCTATGTCTGTTTGGATTTCTGGACTTCTGGTAGATGCAGGGAGACCTCGGCAGCAGGGCTCACAAACTTTTGTACATCCCAGATACTCCCACTATTTGAGTACACCCTACCATACAGCAACGGTGCCTGACTAGTACCTATCATTGTACAAGACACTTACCTGGCAGGTAGACCTCAGTTTTCTGAGCCATATCAGAGATGCCTGAACAAGTGTTTCACAGGTGCTCTTCACACATAATGAAAGTCACACATGTTTTGGAAATGTTGGCTTTTCTGAGCATGTGCAGAACATCCTGTGTATCCTGTGCTTCCATGCTCTCATTCTGTAACCATAGTGTCCATATTATCACGTCCAGAAAACCTCAAGAGAAAACATGGAAGAGCTATATATGGCTAACAAGGACATTCTGGAAGAGTTTCACATAATCCAGAACTGAAAAATTATGTAGAGACTTAAGCAACAGATGAGTGGAGGCAGAAAGTGATGAAGGCAGAGATGAGGGGGCAGGACGACTACAGGAGTTGTGATGAGGACAGTAAGAGTCTGGGTCCAGTGATGCTGAAGGTGAGGTGGAGGAGACATCAGCAAGGCAGGCAGAGAAAGAGTTTGGGCAGAAGGCTTTGGCCTACTGTTGAATCTCCATTTCCTCCAGTGAAGATGTTTTATGCAGTACGTGAAGCAATAAGGGAACACCAAAGGAGGGGTATGTCATATAAGCCACTTTTGAAAGCCTTTTTAATAAAAGGAGGTTTGACCTACAGGGCCTCGCACAGCCCCTGCACCACTGTGCTGGCATTTCCACCTAGCAACAGCATTCCCAGCTACCACCAGCCAAGCAAACAAACAAACAAACAGCTGCCATGTTGTTTGCATTGTAGATGAACTCAGAAGGAAATACAGCTGCAACTGGTTGGCATGCAGCTGTTGAATTAAATCCTTTACTGCCCAGCTAGCAGAGCACTGAACTGTGGCTTAAGCTGCAGTAGCTGGATTCAAAGCAAGGGGCAGCAAAGAAGGGGTTAACCCTACACCTGTGTGCATGTTCATAATGTGTATTTTTTCCTGAATACATTATTAGTCTGTTAGCTCATTTAGAGACCATAATGAAGTCATTATGATGCCACCAGTATATTTTGCCAGAAAGCTGGCAATCTTTAATCTGCTTCCTCTACAGCATCTCACAAAAGAAGGGGAAAAACAAAACACTGATTTCAACTAACAATGCATTTATTTGCAGTGTTGGGTCCCAGCACACGCTGAGAAGAAAATTCTTGTGTTTATTCCCCCCTCTTTCTGATAGGTTTTACATAACAAGCAAGGCATAGAAGATCCCTCAATGCAGCACAAAGCCACTCCACCTTTTACATGCTTTTCATTTTCTCTGCACCTTCCCTTGACCTTTCCTTCAGCTGAGGCAACCAAAGATGAAGTTAAAAACCCTTTGAAAAAGGCCCTAGCTAATAGTCGCTGTGCATATATGCATTACCTGTAACTGCATGCTGCTGCACTGGTACCTTCGTGGGGAGACAGCAGCACACACTTAGCAGGGATTTCTAGAAGTGTGCTAGGAAACAACGGTTGGCATGCCAACAAAGAGGACTTTTGGTGGGAGTCAGCAGAAGGTAAAGGATGTGAATGAGGACAAAGACAACGAGGGGCTAATTTACCCCAGTCCAATAATTACTTTTGTCAATCCCCACTTTTGATCCCCAATTAAACAAACCCCACTGATGTTTCAAGCTCATGTAGGTAGCATTCAAGGCAGATGCGCAGAGGGGGTGAATGAGCTGCATTTTCCCACTAGCAATGGCTGGGATGTGACTGGGTCACACTACAGGGAAAGAGCTGAGCCACATCTGTCCAGCCCTCCATGCATGAGGGAATGTACATTTTACATAAAAAACAGAGAGGTGAGTAGGTCGGGAAGCTGAGTCTAAGGGCAGATGACTACGATGATCATTCTCTTTTCTAAGGCCCTGATCCAAAGTGCAGTGAAGCTTCCCACTATTTGCATCACCTAAAAAGATTACCAGAGAGAAGTAATTTTACTAGTACTAACAAAGTGCTGAAAAACTGCACAAGAAATCCTTCCCTGATGCAAAGAGTTAGTAAATTCAATTACTTGGTCACAGTTAATTGCCAGATGTTCTGCTCACTATTGAGTCCTCCTGAAGCTTCAGTTCAAACTCTTTTCTTCAGACAACAGTAACTTTCTGAGTTAGTAGATCATACTGCACAAGGGTGACTTCTGCCAGAAGCTCCCACCAGCCACATCCAATGACTGATAACAGCACAGTAAGATTAGCAAGAAGTTGGGACACCAGTGTACCTGAGCCCACCATCCTGTTTCAAGTGGCAAACAACTACAGCACAACTGATATCTCCCTGTGACTAAAATCTGCAAACCACCATTTTGTAATGATACCCTCGTGTTTAAAGCACTAGCAGCACAGCTGAATGCCAGCAGGGCTACTTGCTTTTGGTAGATGGTGCACAGCTGCCAGCAGCATGCTGGCACGCCACAGCGATCTGAGCATCCCCTCCCAGCATCACAGCCCTGAATTACCACTCCTGTGCTCTCCTCCAGTGCGTTGATGGTGCACTGGTGAGAGACTTATTAGTGGGTCCTAAAGTGGGATAAAAATGAAGATGCATGCTCATGATGAGGGAGCAGAAAATCCTGAGGGGCAAGGCGGGCACTGTGAGCAAGTGCGGATTGAAAGAGGAAGAAGCAATGAGTATATCATGGGTTGCTTTTCAACAAAACAAATTATTTATGTTCTCTAAATTTATATGTGGCACATACTGCACAGCTGAGGGACTGTGATCAGATAAGAGGAAGAAGAATAGCCTTGGATTAAAGCATATTAGCAGAACCAGACAATGTGACTCTTGTAAATCGCTGTGACCACCCAGCTCATTGGTGGGGACCTTCCAGAGGGCTACTCAAAGATGTAGCCTCCAAGATAAATGGGCAATCCAGTGTGGAGGAAAGGAGAAAGCCAAGGATGGGGAAATTTTCATCTTCAGTCACTAGGGACAGTCAGCAGTGTATGCATGTTACTCATATGGCAAAACTCTGGCATTTTGCCACTCCCTGTGGTCACATCTAGCCCTGAGAGGTCCTGACAGCTTGTGGGCTCCCTCCTGCTGTGACCCCAGTGCCTAGGCATACAGGCTCCTTGCAGAGAGCCTGGGTACAATTAGATGACTCTGGGAGATGGCCTTGAAAGCAAATGAACTGAGACTCAGAGGAATAGAGCTGAGTGCCTAGGCCCAAGTAGCTGAGCAGAACACAAGTAGGACTTCTACACTCCCAACCTAGATGTTTTTCATGCTCTGTGCTTTGAACATGGTACCAGAGCCACTGACCAATTCTAGAGCTATTAACATTACTCTGGAGATGCCTCAACATCCACTCTGTGCCTGACAGCAGGGAGTGCTGCACTTAGCATTTACATGCAGACATCAGCACTAGATCCATCCATTGCACCCTGAGGTGATGGGGATACACTCCATGGCTTCCATGGAGTTGGTGCAGAAAGAAAAAGAAAAACAAAACACAACCATGATTTCAACCCATAACACAAGGAGCTTTTGTGCTGATCTATCCTATGACCATACAGTCAAGGTGAAGTAGCACCTTCTGACTGTCAAGGCTGACAACCAGGTAGCTGGAAGCTCTCAGAAAAACTTAGAACCTGTCAAGTCACTGTTTCCAGATGGGAAAAGAAAAGGGCCATACCCAGGGGGAAATCAAATGATAAATAATAACAAAAATAACAGACGTATGGCAGCCTTTTAGAGCAGTGAAACCGAGACTCCTATTGAGGAACTTTGGCTTGGGCTGGGGAGTGGAGCTGCTCCCAGCCACAGCATGGGAGAGATGCACAGCATGTTGGTGCACCTACAATGGTCAGATGGTGGTGAAGGGGTAGCTGGCAGAGTGGTGGCAAGGTGGCTTTTTCATCACCAGTGCTGAATGCATAGATTTAGGTGCTTGAAGATCAGGAACATCAACTTCTCTGGGCTAAATGCTCCATAGTTACCTCAGTCCACACTTTTGGACGACCACTTGAATAGTCTTCAGTCCGGCGCTCCCTGGCAGCACCCTCAAACATTACCTACCATTGATTTTAACAACAGTTAGATACCCAAATACTGAATTGATCCTATCAGCAGTCAGACCCAAATACTGAATTGATACTATCAGCAGTCAATCAAGAAGAGTCTAACAGTGCAGGGAAATGAAGAGAGAGCTTCTGAGGCCCAGGTTAATCCCCTGATGCCTAAGTCAGCTTTCTACTATTAATACATACTTATTACATTAATCATTATTTCCTAGCACTGTTGATTAAGAAGAAAATTTGCACTGATTTCTTGCTAATCTTGTTAATCACAAGGTAGGTTATTACTAGAAACACTCTTAAATGCACTTATATTTAATTTTATATATACTATGTATATATCCTATAGTTTGTAAATATCCAATATGTAAATTACACTTTAATTTTATATCTATACATATCCCTTTCATTCAAAATCACCTGAGTCCACGACATAGCCAAACGCCTTAGCTACTGCATCATCTGCAACATTTCTAATTCTAGTATCTTCTAAGCTTGAAGCCAGGTGGGTATATGTGTACACTAGTAGCAGCACAAACATACAGGAAAGACCTATGTCTATACCAGGACTGCGTATGTTGAAAAGATTAAACTTCAGTCTTCTCATGCAGCAAACTTGGCTAAGAAAATTCTACATTTAAACAAAGTCAAAAATGCTGCTTGAAGAATTACTGAAATGTCAAGCAGCATATGAAAGGACTCTGTTTTCATGTCGTCTCCATGCCCTAACTCCCTTCACATCCCTCAGGATTATAATTTTTTAAATTGTATTAAAAAAAAAAAGGCTCAGTCATCTCAAGTGTATAATTTAAATGCCAAGTTCCTGCCTGGATTCACATTTCCTAGCTCAGTTTTAAATCATTGAAAACAGACTAAATGGGGTGCCTTGTTTGGCAAGCATTGCTGTTCACCTACCAACAGAACTTCAGTGTGGTCCTCTTCTGCAGACATTCACCCATTGGCTTGATGGGGACTACTCAGGAGAGGAGGGACCTTTCAGCCTGCTGCGTATCCTTTTGTCTCATCCTGCTGTTAAATCTCTCTGGAAAAGAAACATCAGCATTCTGGAAACTGATACTGTAGAAAATTCTGTGTTTAAGCTCTGTTGTTGTCTACTCAATTGTAGGGAAGTGGGAAGCTGTCACTATGCCAGAATTTTTCTTATTGAAGTCTAACAAAACAGTGAGCAATCTAGACAAACCAATAACATGGCACCCTGTGTCCCCAAACCAGCACGCACTAAGAGCTTCATTAAAATTGATCTTGAATTCAGCAAGTAAATCAACACTCACCCAAGACAATACATTAAATTAATCAGGCACAAAATACCCCATACAGATCAGCAGGCCAAAAGTTTTTAAAAAATAAAAGCACAACAGAAACTTTCAGTTCTTGGTCGATATCAAAGTACCATGATGTTTCACCACAAAGCAGCACATATAATTAGCAATCAATTACTCATTAAAATTGCCCCATGAAGCAAGCATGTGAGCACATAAAACATTTCTAATTCCCTTTGGCTCACTGGGCTCTGGCCTTATTTCATTATGAAACGACTTCTGGGGTGCGTGAAAAGGCGAAAGAGCTCATTCAGGCCTTGGGCCTGCTTCCTTGGCTGGCAGACTGTGGTGAGTACAGCAGATCATGACCGGGAGAGTTGGCTTCCTCATGGTCCTGGAGGATGAGCCCTCTCACTGTTGGCAAAACCACCTTTTCTGCACAAACCCAAGGCTCTTTGGGTGCAGCTCCAGATGCCACATCAGAAAGAGAGAGAATGGCAAAGTCCTCCCTAGACTGTCCCAAGCTACCAGTGCCCGTGTCACTGGAATACAGCCCAATATCTCTTTGTCTGTAGGTGCCTGATCTCCCAAGACTTTAGTGCCATTCCCACCAACATGCAGGAGCACAGCCATGTTGCCCAGGAAATCCTCCCTGACAAGGAAGCAGTACCTTTTGTGATTAATGTATCTGTGATGTTTGCAAACCTTTGAAGGACAAACAATGGCACCGCTGTGGCTTGAGAGCCCCATCCTCTGGCATTATTTCCAGTACGCCCCTGCTCCTGCCTGCCTGTTCGGCCATGACCTTCATTCAGCATCTGTCACGATCAGCCTAACACTTGATTTTCCAACACCAGATGGGGCATCCATATTTCTAATATAAGATTTCCAGGACAGCCACACATTACCTACCTCACACTTGTGGTGCCAGGGGCTTTTATCAGCAAAGGGCTCCTCTAGGTGTGGAGATGCTGGACCAAGACGGCAGCTTCCCAGAATCCCTGCAGACAGAAACTAACTGAGAGAAACATGTGAGGGCTGTAAAATAGACACAGATGGAATAGCCTGATCACTAAAAAA